>OZ007599.1:75261413-75423190 GCA_963931845.1 Maratus michaelseni | reverse complement strand
CGTATATATCTTAAAGCATAGGTTTTAAAATATTTCAGTATTAGATTATTTTAGTTATCAAACTGTATACATTTGTGTCCCTAATCAAAGCATACCTAATTCAACAATATCTTGTCCAAAGCTGTGAACTAGACCAGTTTTGTATAAGTTTTGACCATTTGCAGTTCACAACAAAGCTAAAGGTAGCCATGTTTGTCCCTTATTTATTGTAAACAAAATATTAAAATTTTTTATTGAAAAGTTCTTATTAACGTATCGTATTTGTTATTTCTCATGAATACTATCTCTATACATTTTATTACTTTATTATTATTTATACTATTTAAATGCTTTTTGCTTTAAAAAAATTATTTTTAAAGTCAAGCATTTTCAGGCCTAACTTTATCATTTATCTTCATAAGGATAACATTTTATAAATCACAGTTCATTTGAAAGATATCTTTTATTTTATGGTATGTTTATGTTCATTTTTTGCTTGTATAATATAGAAATGAATAACATGTAGTGTTCATATAATCTCTCAATCTTCAAATAATTTTGTTGATAAAATGTTTTCTGCTTAAATATTTTTGTTTTCCATTTTAAAGTTTGCTTGCTTTAGAAAATTAAGTTTTTATGTACAACAGACAACTTATTTAGACTTAGCATTTTGATCTCTTAAAGTTTTAGTACTTTTGTTGACTCTTTTTTAAATGTTTTTTGCATTTAATATGACGATGCATAAACTTTGAAATACATAGTCTAATACACTTCATTCAAACAGACCAATTATGTTATCGAATTTGACAACACTATATAATTTTTTCTGGTAGAAATTTCTTTTCTCATGAATGTTGGTCTCAGATTATTTCAAGTATTGTTATTTATCTGAATTTTTGTTTATTTTTTCAAAATGGCTACCTGTCTTAATCTTTGAATGAGTGTTTTATATTTTTTGAAAGAAATTCAGTTTCGATGCTGGTAGGAGGATATATTACTTAATTAGAAAGTGTATGTCTTAAAGTGTTATAGGTTCAATTCTTGTGAATATGGAGCTTAAATTTGCCTCCTTGGTTTAATCTCTATCTGAAACAAATCTTGATTTCTAAAATGACAATATATTGACAGGCGATTTTTGTTCTGCAGAATACCTTGATTCATAAAGTTTGAATATGTGGAAATATGTTTTTGGTACTTTCTGTTATATGTACACCATTGTCACCAAGAATACATATTTACATAAATTTAGTACATACATTATGCATACATTTATTTTGACATGGTGTCTGTATAGCGGAAAAGTACCATGACTTTTCACCATCTGTTCAAATTGAAAATGAATTCTCTTTTCACTTTTAATGAGAAAATGGAATGAAAAATATATTAATCCATATTTCTTCTTTTTATACACAAAAATGGAGTAATTTAGTTGTTGCTTTTAGAGAAATTTCGTTACCATTTACAAAAAAATAATATATTGGAAATTAATTCAAAATTTTAAAAGTTTATATGACATTCTCGGATCAATAATAACTGGTGTCAACTAAATTGCTTTGTGTTCGATAATCTAAGAAGAGTAGTTACGAAATACAATTCGATTTTAATATAATAGATTCATGTTTATTTTTCTTTTCCTAATAATTATTATGTGAATTTTGGCAGAAAACTCATCTGTATGTAACTGATATTTTCATGCTTAATAATCAGTATAGTTAAACAAATATTTCAATTTTTCGTTATAAATATGGCATGAAACTCATCATACTTTCTATACTTACTGATCCTTGTATTATCAATGCATAAAATTGGTTTACGCTCCTTTAAAAACATATTTGAAAATTCCCGTTTCATTTGAAATATATTTCTTTGCTCTTACAGAAATCTCTTTTTAATGATATAATTCTTGTTAATTGTCTTTTCCTGGGAATCATAACGTGAATTTTGGCAGAAAACTCGCATCTGTATCTAACTGACATTCAAGATTCAAGCTTATTAATCAGTAGTGATAAAAAATATTTCAGTTTTTTTGTTTTAAATATGACATTATCTATCTGCTTTCATTATTTACCAATTTTCATGCTCCTTGTATTATTATGAAAATTTGAAAATGCATGTTTTATTTCCAATATGACATTATACTATGACATACAATATGACATATATTCAAGGAGGATCCTTTTCATAGTTTCGTGGACCAGAAATCTTTTCTTAATATAATTATTGTTATTAAAACGCAATTTTTGCTAGAAAACCTCTTCTCAATGTAACTGACATTCATACTTCATGCATAATAGCAAACACTCCACATTTCCATTTAAAATATTACAGAAATTCATCTTTCCAATTCTTTTTAATTTTCATTTTTCACATGGAAATCATTAAATTGAAAATTAATTGGTGAGGAAAATATTATTCCAGGCTTTGTATTTACTGGCAACGATAAGGCATAGCAATGTAAAATGGTTAAATTTGCAGGAAAAATATTTATTGACTCTCTATGAAAATAATGAAATATTAAGGCAAATATTTGAAAATAATAAAGTTGTATAATATTAATAATAAAGTCATGCTATTTTCATTTCTGAGTTATAATCCATCTATATACAAAGATACAGGGCTATTAAATCCTCCATTTTTACGTTTATTTCAGCCAAACATTCACACATAATCGCATTTATAATATTATTAGAATTTAGATTTTCTTTTCTAAACTCATTTTCTTTTGCAAGCATACAAAGAGTTTTTTTTTATGAATCTCTATTTGTGTGTAAATGTCTGAGTTGTTATTAATATTATTAGTCCATATTTCATGGCTTGGAGACTTGAAGATCTGAAAAATGCTATGCAATAATATCTTCTAAGGCGCAATCGCATAGGAAAGAACAAAAATACGTTATAACCAGGTTCCCTCCTTAGCAGGTACATTGTCTGTTGTAAATGTATTATGTTGTTTTCGAATGGATTAACACTTTTCTGTTTAAGACAGGATTCCATCATAGACAGGTTCCCTTTCACAGCTTTTACTGTACTTTACTTTTAGAAATGCCTAGAAATATATGTAGTATTCTTTAAAAAGAATAAATATAAAATTTTAATTGTAGAAGAATGGCGATTTAAAAATATATTTTTGGAAAAATTGTTGACACTTGCCAAATTTTACTTATTTTTACAAGGGCCAGGCAATTGATTTTCATTCGAGCTGGGTCGGGATCATGCTTGAAAATCTCAGATGTGCAGACCTCTAGAAAGAATGAAGTCCAGGCCTGGCTCGACATGGAAAAGAGAGGCCTGGCCCAGGCCGACCCCAGTCTGCAGAAAAAAGTAAGGCCCGGAAAGAGTGATGACCAGCTTGAGCCTACAGAAAAAAGTAAATCCTAGTCTCTAGACCCTAGCCTAGTCTCTAGAATAAAAATTGTTCCGAGCCTGTGCAGACCTTTAACATTTATAATTCTTGCTGATGGTTTTAAAACTCTTGTAATAATTTTTTGCCCCAGTATGTCAATAGTATGAACTATTTCTCATAAGATATTAGTATGAAGCAAAAAATTTAACAAAAGTAAATGCGGCAGGTAATGGGTTAATTAAATAATAATTTTTAAAAATTGTTCAAAAGTTAACTGAAATTACACACAAACACTGCATGTGACAATTTGGATAAAAAATTATTGTAGATGTTCGTATAACAATAATAAATGGTTTTCTTAATTAATTGAAATTTATTATGATAAGTGAGCCCTTTTCAAAATTCAATATTTAAGAGTAGTGATCACAATCAGTTTTAAACTTTCAAAAAAAGTCCTTTTCTTTTCTTCTGATATAATTGTTTCGAATAAAACATTGACATAAAAATATTCTAATTGAAATTGTTAATGTATACTTTAACACTGACAGAAATTTATTTTCAACTTTGCATGTGTTTTTCTCAAAACAGGATTTTTACTACTTGTGCACACTTAAAAATTTTTTGCATTGCTTTGCATAGATATCCATAAAATGATTATAGTAAAATAAAATGTCTACCTACTTTTTCGACCACTTAAACAACGTAAAATTTATTTCTTTCAATTAGAATGTGTTTTCTTCATGCGATACAACTTAAAAGCACATCCCAAAAAATAAAATTTGCGTTGTTTAATTGACACAAACGTAGTTAGTAAATGTTAAATTGGAAATACAGTGAAATTTTAAAAAAATGTATTTTTATGTTTAATAAATGTTTCATTATGCGAAGTGCATTTTACAATCCAAATAACTTTTTAGGATTATATTTAAAGGACATTTTAGGCCTAATCCGAATCACAGCAGCTCTCAGAAAATTAAACAACATTAAAAGTACATAATTTTAAAAAAATCCGAATAAAATTTATATTCAATAATAATAAAAGTTTAATACACACCATTCCGAGGAATATTTATTGAGGAAAAGCAAACATCTTAAAGTGTAACTGAATTCACAATACGAACAAATACCGAATTTTACATTTACAAAAACTCAACATTTGAGCACGCCCCAGTCCCAACTCCACACAAGCAGCACGCATGCGTGCTGCAATCTTCTCTGGCCAAATTATTTGGCTACATTCCCTTTTCGCCAAGGGTGCCCAAAGGTTGAGGGCTTGAAAATTAGCCTCCAGTTCCGTGTATGTTTTGATTACTGCTCAGATTGCAGGGGATTAAAAAGCTCTACAGAGGGCACTAATCGGTACAGGGAAACCATCCCTTCAACTAATAAGGAAAGGGCCCTAATTTGGAAAGTTCACGCATTTGGCAAAAAAGTCTTGGCGCGAGTAACCGGTAATGGGGTTGCACTCATGTAGGATGCGTGAAACGCGGGAATTTTTCATTTCTTCGTTTAGTTACTGCATTGTAAACGCATACGCGTAAACAAACATTCTTTTTTCAATTACTTTATAAATAATTCACATTCAAATATTTTATGAATTAATAGTTTAAATAAAATGGCTTCGCTTCTTAAATGTTTGCGAGGTTAAAATGAAGCTAAAAAATATATAATCTAACAAAAAGGGCAGACTTTTACTTGGGATAAGCTTTGAATGAACAAAGTCTTACAGATCGTTTTCATTTTGAAGCTATTGTGATTTGTAATTATTGCAAGGGAGTTTTAGGACAGTGATTTGAATAATTTAACCCTCCAATGCATGGTATAGTTGATCAGCTACATCTAAGATTTTAGCGCATATTTATATCATATGGAGCATTTTTGTTTTTAAAATTTTTGCAACTGACCTTTTGCATTTATTTTGATTCATTCTTATTTCACTCCCCTAGCAGTTCTTAATTTCTAAGAAAAAAGTACCGGAGACCTAATATTCTGCAGGTCTAACACCCGTAGCGTAACCCCCTCCCCCTCCCCCCCATCACTCTAATTTTCATATTTATATTTTATATATTATTTTCAAAATTTAAAACATTGTTTTTTTATTTAGCAAAATCAAAACTTTAAATGCGTAAGCTATCAACTAATTCCACTTTTTAGTTTTTACAACTTCCAAATAGAAACCTTTGCCTAATCTTAATGTTAATTAATCACAGAATTCTGCGATTACATAAGCTCAGGATCATGATTCTGAAATAGTGTTAACACAAAAAATGAATACTTTGCAGCTATACAGAGTAGCCCAGTGACAGAACTATCTTCAAGTGTCTGCAACACTAGTAATGTCTTTGAAAATAGTCTGCAATATATCATAAATATATTCTTGCTGCTGTTGTAGTGCTATTTAATTATGGCATCATAGGTATATATATACAAACTGTTAGCATCATTTACATAAATAAATTAAAAAAGAACTTGAGACACACAAAGAGGTTTATTTTAAAGCAATTAGGTAGCAAATTAGATAAAAAATGGAACTTTGGAAAATGCTTTATTTAAAAGAAGGCAATATTGTTTTATCATTTTCCAAAATTCTTGACACAACTGTGGATTTAATGCATGATACAAACAAATGAAGTTGATATATTTTTGAAGTGGTTATAAAAACGTGCCATATCTATTAATTAATGTGATTTTTAGAATATTTCTAACAGATTTATATCCTGCAGAAAGATTATTGAGTACAATACAAGCGTGTCTATCTCTTGCGCATTTCCATCATCTGCTCTGGTTCTTTTCTGCATTATATTGCCAGGGGTAGTACTTGTCCTGAAACTCCTGAAAAAAAATAAAAATATCCTGAAATATGGTAGTCTGTCCTAATATTCCTGAAATTTCGCGAGTTTTGTGCTATATTGACATTTGAAATCATCAAATAGGGGGTAGGTGTACCTTTTTACTGATGCAAAACGATCACGAAAGTCACAATTTTCTTGAATCTATTGTTAAAAATAGTGATTTTTATCAATTTACACAAAAAAAATCACAATTTTTGGTAATCAGTTAAACAAAATTCGCAATTTTTATTGATTGGTGATTTAAAAATTTTGCAATTTTCGTCTCTCAGTCACAAAAAAAAATCCTAATTTTTACCCATCAGTTATAAAAAAGAAAATCTTTTGCAATTTTCGTCGATCAGTGAAGAAAAAATTGAGATTTTCGCCCTACAGTAATGCAAAAATCTCAATTTTTTAGCCGCTTGGTCAAAGGGTTCTGGTAAAATCCCTTTTCTTTTAAATGTATACTTTTACAACAAAAAAAATGTGTATGTAGTCATAGGTGCCAACCTCTCATTAGTATTCCGTAATATATGGGTTAATATGACCCAGTTTAACAACTCTGCAAACCAGAAAAATTATTGGATGAATCTTTATTTAATCAATTTCAGGTTTCTACGTGGAATTTATTTAATTTCATTTCTTAAAAAAAATTCTGGTGCGAAACGTGTCAAACCAGGGTCAAATTAACTCGCATATTACGGAATATTAATGAGAGGTTGGCACCTATGTGTAGTGTACTATTTATGATAATAAAATGTATTGAAGAGGGAGTTAAGGGTTTTTTGGTTAGTATGCCAAGCAAATGTGTCCTGAAATATCAAAAAAGTATGTCCTGAAATACCATCTAGGACTAGTACTATCCCTGTATTGCAGCCTTTGCATATTGCTTCAGATACTGGAATTGATAAGCAGAAACCAAAAAACTTTATAATATGAGGAGCTTTTGGTTCTTTTCAGAAAACATCGCTTTCACCTCATATATTTTTTAAAAGTATTATATCAGGGATGATTTTGAGAAGAAAAAAAAATCTGAAATTCACAGCAAAATTTCTGAAAGATTTCTGGATTTAACAGGCTGAGGGGGTAAATCTCTTCGGCAATAATTATTTTTTTTGCAAGTTGGGTTAACTGTGTTTTTGGTTCAGGTCGATTTCAGACTGAGTGTAGATTCCTGCAATTTTGATTTGGGTTAACCTGATTTTTCAAAAGTTAGTTCAGTATATCATTTCAGATTAAAACTATACCTATTATAATATGTTTGTGTGTACTGAGGTTTGTATAGATGTTTGTGTGTGTGCTGTTTGTAATAAAGATAGTTGCATTTTTTCCATGACCCTTTCACAAAATTCTTATTTTTTCCACGATCCTTTGATGAAATTTGCATTTTTTTCTGTGATCCTTTGACGAAATTCAAGTTTTTCTTACAATCATTTGACGAAATTTGCTTTTTCTGTGATCCCTTAATGAAATTCAAGTTTTTACCGCATCTTTTTGTCACGATTCATGTTTTCCAGCAATCCTACGATGTAATTTGCATTTTTTCAGTAATCCTTTGAGGAAATTCGTGTTTTTCCTGCGATTCTTTGACGAAATTTACATTTATAAATAAAGCAACAATAAACACAGTTATGGTTTATTTAAACCAAATTCTATAACAATAATTCTGGAAACAGGTATTTTTTCATAATTCTTCGTCACCTACATTGATTTTTTAAGTATTATTGAATGGCTGTTAATTATTTTTAAACAATTTATCACAAATCACAATCACTAATAATCTAATTTCATAAAATATTTTATACATATATATTCAGTCTAATTTTAATTCTTATTTTTAAATATGAATAATTGTGTATTATTCTGTAATAAAAAATTATATACAAAATTTGTAGTAATTTTGATTAAGATATATAAGTAAATAAAATAATAAAATCAACCAAATGTACATTAAAAAGTAATCTGCACAAGTATTTAGGGCTAACTCATGGTTAGCCCTAAATAGAAAGGATGTTAATTTATTCTTTTATAAATTGAAAGCTTATAAAGAGATAGAATTTTATTGAAAAATGAAGTACTCTAAAAAAATAACTGCAAGGATATTTAGAAAGCTGGACAAAAACTGATATTACTTAATCAATAATATCATGAAACAAAATTATACCTTGAATTAATGCTGAAGTAGAATGTTGATTCAATAACTCCCATTCCAAGCTTTGCAGAAAATTCCAACTTTTACATTTTCACAACCATATCCATACAGAATTAAGTGTAACTGAGCAAGTATTGTCAATGATATGATATGCATAACAAATCATACAGCAGAGACAATACTCATTCAATTAATGAGCTGGAAGTTGCTGGTGTTGTTAATAGTAGTGAACAGGAACTGTCACCGAAAAAAATAATCCATATTTTAAAAGAATGCGGAAAAATATATGAAATACAGAGTTTATTAAAAATGTAACCCAAGCTTATTTTAAGAGTAACGCGGGAATACTATAAAATTAATCATGCAAATTATTTTCTAGATAAATCACTTTAAAAAAGATTTCCATTTACACAGTTGATGGTAGTATAATTATTATTATTATTATTTTGTGTATGTGAAAGAAAATGCAGCCTTTGAACTTTTTAAAAGTTATACATGAATTTATACAGAGAAAAATATTTTTGTTAAAATGGCAATCTTAGTAATAAGTAGAATAAAAGAAAGAAACTCACTGAACGTATAAATAAATTCTAGTATAAACAGACGTGATTAGTAATTTTATTTATTTATTTATTTATTTGGTACGACTATTTTGATCATTGTTAAAGTTCGGTAAATACAATTTTCCAACAATATTAATTATAAGAAGCCATATATATATACTACAATGATAAATAATAAATATCTTAAAACTTACTTTGAAAGAGGGGGAGGGGGTTGAGACATATAGCTGCACAGCTGTAGTCTGGAATGATCCACATTAAAACTTACTTTTAACAAATTGTTACATTTTCTAAATATAAACAGAAGAGCCAGATGAGTACAAGCAACTAGTTTTGCAAACAACGCTGAGCTTGATGCCACATTTTAGATTACATCTCAAAATACCTTCCTCGCCAAATTGGATGAAACCAGGGAAGTTTCCAAATACGCGGAAAGGGCACCGACGTCAAGTAGAAAAAATTACTATGAGATACCAGGACGCCTTTATGACTCTTAAGCTGCGAACAGAGCGAGTACGTCGCCATCCAGCTCTAGCGGTTCTTTTGATGCTGTTTTTCGGAACCTTTGATATTTTATGGGTTTTGACGGAGACGGCTGGAATCCGTCCACTGCCTCTCCAGCTGCGTTTTCACTGGTCGACCCAACGATCTAAAAATCCCAACGACCCAAGTCCTTAACCTAAGAGCGTTTTCACTGGTTACTGAGAAGCCCTAACGCCAACCAATCATAGACAAGGTTTTACTGCGCAAGCGTCGTAATTACGGATCGATATCAGCTGTCAATGATAACATAAACAAATAATTATTTGTTACTCTTTCATGTTAATAACAAATATTTTGTATAGAAATAATCGAAAGTTTTGACTAGTTTTCGCTGTCAGAGGGTCTTAAATATCCACAAAAATATTAATCTCCTGTTAATAAATCAATGATAACTATTAATTTTTTTTGTGGTTTCAAAAAATAAAACACTGTATTTTTTAAATAATGACGATCATAAGATTTCGAAGTCACTCAGAATTAAGTGGAAGCTCATTTCATCTGAGAGTATTTTTTGTGCCATATGACTTGTATATAAAAAATTATATATTTCTGCTTTACACAAGTTAAATTAAAAATCTAAATATATGTTTTTTATATTTACTTCAGTGCTCTACACATTTTATTTGTACATGTGTATAAAATTTTGTACCAGTACAGTTATACTTTTGAAATAAATAAAAATAATTATCATTTATTTAAAAACACAGAAGTAATTTTCCCTTCTAAGAAACAGTGATAAGTGAAACCCTTTCACTCACTCCAGAGCCCTTCCAGGATTGTCATTACACATGAGGCTTCTTCAAAGGAGTGAAAGGCATGTACTTTAAATATATATATTTTAAATGAAAAATTCATATTTTAAATAAATTGAATGATAAGTCCATATTTCAAAAGAAATGAATAGAATACAAATAATGGTGATAACAACAATATTTAGCAATTTATCTCATGTGTTAGGCTGACATAAAGTACTCAAATGTGTTGTGAATTTGAACAACTGGTTCAAACAGTACAAGGCTTACACTATTCAGTGTCTCTTCATCCGTAACATGCAAATAAGTACACTGAGTTGCCTGCCCTAAGATAGTTTAAAAATTAAAATAGGAGAAAAGTGGGAGAGTTGTTACTGAATAAGTATAAAAGTAAAAAGTTTTAAAAACCATTCTTTTAAAAGCATTTAATGCTTATAATTAAAATCATGCTTAATTTCAGGATTCTGTTTATTTTTTTTCAAAAAACTTCTTTTACAATGCATTAATTTGGCATGGCTCCAACAATGGAAAATTCACCGCTTTGATTTACACTTGATAAAAAGTGTGAGTTACTGAATTTATTGAAAAAGCATTTTTGCTTTCTTTTTAAGAAAACAGAAAAGGCAATAAAAGCATTTTTTTAAACTGTGCATCCAGGATTTCTAAATTGTTTTCTCAATAAAAAATTATTACTTTCTTTATTTTTTATTTATATTTTATTTTCTATCTTTTAGCGTTTAAAATATTTCTATGCTGCAGTTTCACAGCTAGTTAGCATATTTTAGTGAGTGTGGTTTGGTTCATAATAAACTTTGTTGTTGTTGTAACCATAAAGAATATTTGGTGATTTATCTACTGTGGCTAATAGAAAATGTGTATAGAAGATTCATTGTCAAATGCCAGTCGGTACCCGTCCCCCTTAAAATTCATTTATTATTTTATAATTAAGGTGAACAATATATATATATATATATATCAGGTTTGAAAAGCTTAGTACTATTATATTTTTTTATAAACAAATATTTTCTTGTCAGAGGGGCTCTGCCCACTCTATGCTAATACACGTGTCTTAATTTAAAAGAAAAAAGTACCAGAGCCCTAAAATTCTGCTGCACTAACAATGTAGCATAACACTCCCTCCATCCACATATTTGTATTTCATACATTCTTTGCAAAATTTAAAGCATATTTTTTCTTCAGCAAAAAAAAATCTTTTTAAAAATATATCTATCTATATAAATAGCTGTCAACTATTCCACTTTTTTGTTACCGCTACTTCCGAAATCCCCTTTGATTACCTTTGCTTAATCTTGACATGGCTTAATCGCAGAATTTTGCTATTAAATAAGGTCAATATTACTATCTGGATTTAGTGGTAACACAAATAAGGATTAGTTGGTAACTATGCATATATATACAGTAAAATCGAATGAATGAACAAATAGCAAAAACATTTATAAAAAAAATTTCAGAAAATCTTTCTCGCTAAGCATTTTTTTTAACAACCAACAATATACAACATACACGAATATTCTGGTGCACAATATTTATAAGCTCTGGCTAATATTTAAGTGTTCACTGAAAATAAAGAAGTACCAGAGCTGAGCTCCATCATGAATTAAGCACTGCTAATACGTTAATTATAAAAGTAACATATCTTTACATACTCTCAAAGAACTTTTAAAAGACAGTTTGGTAGGAAAAGAAAGTTTTGATTGCTAGATATCTGGTATTCACTTATAAAATTGATGTAAAATAAATATCCCAATAATATTGAACATCTGGTGCAATTCAAATCCATCAAAGCAAAATAATCTGATGATTTCAAATTATAAACAAGTGTCTTTGAATGTTCAAGTGTACAATTCTTAAAATAAAAAATAACGCTAAGGGGATATTCAAGTATTATGTAAGCAGTAAGGAGGGGTTCAAGGTTTGATTATTTTTGCTGACAGGTGGGAGTGGGGTCACGACAATTCTTATGAAAGCATTACACAACTCAAGCAACTAAATCGCAGCAACGACAAGAAAAGAAGCATGATGGGAAATGAGCATTCTGCAGTCCGCTCGGAACTTCAAACACACAACATTTCTATGATTCCTGTTAAAAATTTTAGTTATGATGCCTAATTAAGTTAGGGCCTATTGTTAAGTTTTATTGTTCAATGCGATAAATAACAATATATTAAAACCATTTTGCATTCTTTAGATACCACAACTGCTATATATACCTATTTATATAAATTTGTAAGATTAATAGTGTAAATTAATGGTAACTGTTTTTTCTTGGCAAACAGTGTTGACGTACAAACCCAGGTAGCACAGCAATATCGGAAACAGCGATTTTGCAATATCGGTAAACACCGGACTGGTCGATATTGCATGGCTAGCTTTTATTCCAATATCAGCCTATATCGGGACCCAATATTGACCGATATCGGTGAACCCTGGACCGACCAATATTGGCCAAAACTGGATTCAACACTATAAAATGGCAAATCTTTTTTTCTCATCTAGGGAGATATTGATTACCTGTCTTAGCAAAATATTAGAAATCAATAACTCTTTACATTAGGAAAAAAAAGATTTTACCATTTTATATTGGTGAATCCAGCTTTGAGTTAGCTAATCCATGTATATATAAGCATCTGAAATGCCACATGAATTAACTGTTTTGTTAAAGGCCTCAGTTTTTATTATTATATCCATTAGATATAATTGTAATATTAAAGATTATGAATGAAATAATACTAAAAAAGCATTTTATTAAATTTAATATTAATAAAATAATTTATTCAAAATTTTATAATAGTTTACATTTTGATGTTTTTTTCTTTTTTTCAGTTTCAGTGCTCTATGTGAAAACATTAAAATGTTTAAAAGAATTAAATGTTACTTTTCTCATTAAAAATAAAAAATCATATTATATCCATAATAATAATTTGAATTTGTGGAAGTGGTAAGATTGAAAATTGTAACATACAGCATTTTTTTTTTTTTTTTTTGCCATATTACCAATTTTTTACATATACCTATTTATATAAATTTGTAAGATTAATAGTGTAAATTAATGGTAACTGTTTTTTCTTGGCAAACAGTGTTGACGTACAAACCCAGGTAGCACAGCAATATCGGAAACAGCGATTTTGCAATATCGGTAAACACCGGACTGGTCGATATTGCATGGCTAGCTTTTATTCCATTTTTTTTTCACATAATCGATAGAAATATTTAACCATTATTAAAAATTTAAGAAAAATAACATGTAGCTGTAGGAATTTATTATTTTCTGCTCTTACCATAAATATAGATCTTCAGATTTATTTAAATGTATTTATATAAACTTTGGAAAAAAAAAAGTAATCTTCTGGCAAAATTTAATTGAAAACAATTCGTTAAAATTACTTATGTAAAAATCCACCTGTTATATAACTTTTAAAATTGAATTACTTTATATTAAAAATTATCAAAAATCAATACAAAAATTTATTAGTTTCAAATTTTTCCTTTGAAAAAAAAATTATATCTTATCTTTAGGACTCTCTTCATTCTGAATCAGAGACTCATGTATACAAGGGGATAAACACTCGGTTGGAATTCTATATTATTCAGTGAATATCATATTTTTCATTAAATTTTAGTAAGTTTTAATTAAAATTACTTTTTAATGGCAATTTTAAATAGAAAGTGCAACTGAAATGACCATTTAAACAGTCAATAATATTTTACAAAGACATTAAACAAAGTCAGGAAAGCTATTCTTTTCTCGAAATTATGTACAATTAATGCATTTGAAATAGAAATTTTAAAAGAGCTTAGCTTTCAAATATCACAATAATTTATGTATGTTTTACTAAAATTCCAATTTTAATTGGATTTTATTAATTGTTTCACAAAGCCTTGCAAGGCACTTTGCCCTTACCTTATATGGCAACTTTCCTTTTGCAATTCTTTTCTGGAGAATGATCGGCGTTAGGCTTAAGGGGACTCTCTTCACTGACACGAAAACACCTGCTCGCTAATGTTAAACCTATGGACAGGTTCTTTTCTTATTTCTCGTTTAAATTTGAATATTTTTAAACATTTTTTTTTTTTTTTTTTGCATAAGATAGCTGAGGTCAATCTCAACTATCCAATGCAAAAAAAAAAAAAAAAAAAAACACTTAAAAATATTCAAATTTAAACAGGGAATTAAAAAAGAACCTGCCCATAGCTTTAACAAGCTAGCAGGTGTTTTTGAATCATTGAACAGTCCTCCTTAATGTCTTCTGATTGCTAAATGACCTGCTGTCGTGAATAAGATAAATAAAACATGGCAAAAAATTACAGACCATTGCGGGGGTACAGCCGCTGCATTTATTTGAAATCGCAACATATCAAATTAAACTTTTTTTTATTCACAAACTATCACTATTTATATTATCATATTACAAGCAAATTTTCTCCAAGTCATCTATTTCTCGTTCCTATGTTCTCCTTCTTTTCCTTTGAAAACAGTTTCCATCCCAATTGGCAGATCTCACAGGACTTTTTCAATGTGGCTGGAGTTAACCGTTGTTTTTGCTTTATCAAACTTCATTTTCACACTCACTAGAAAAGTAGAATGAGCAAAAATCAAAATTTGTCCAAGTGAATTTTCATCATGAAAATTAATAACTTATTACTACTTATACTATGCTTACTTATTTTCCTTTTTATTTACAAATGCTAGATTTGAATTTAATAGTAAAAAATTATAGCTTGAAAATTATTTTTTTCCCAACCGAAATATTTAACCAAACTTGTGTTAATATATTTTATCTTTTTGACTGTCTTCACTCTGAATCAGAGTCTGAACTTACTGATTCTAGATTTTTCTGCATAATATGAAGCCAATCGTCTGAACATACAATAATTATTTATAGAGATATAAAGAAATTATAGGGAATAAGAACAACAAAGTACCTAAAATTACTTAATTGGCAGCAAGACTTTTATAAAAATGAAATGGTTACCAATGAAACACAGGATAGTTCAGAATGCAATTATCAAAATTTGGTTTTCGCCATGAAAACCAGAGTTAGAAACGTAATTTTTTTAATTTTAATGTATGAATGATAATCAAAATAGTTTTGTTTAGCTTTAGTGTGTTTATAGTATAAATGACACTTATTAAGTGTGTGGGATAGGGGCACTACAACAACAAAGTACCTAAAATTAATTAATTTGCAGAAGTATTTTTAAAAAAGGAAATGTTTACCGATGAGCCACAGGATAATTCAGAATGCAACTATCAAAATTTGATTTTTACTATCTTAAAACCGCAGACTAATCGAAACTAACATGCTATTTTTAGGAAAACGTAATTTAGCTAAATAATTTAGTATATATATATATATACATATATAAAAAAAAGTTTGTTTCCACATCGATATTATTTTTGACGTTACTTCAATAAACTTACTCTGCATTTTCTTCTTTTTCGGCACATAAGCGATACTCCTATTCTTTCAATAGATTATAGATCTTCAAGGTAAAATTTCAATTCAAAATATTTTTTAAAGTAGCAGCTAGCACAGAGGAACATCAAATTTTACGTGCTTGCAGAAGATCACTCATGGTAGTCGTTTGTTACACAATAAAACTACACACTCGTGATCTTCAGAGAGCAATCAAACCCGGGGATATCCATCAGACATTGATTTCTTCATCTGTTTCACTTTTCATAGATCAAGATATTAGTTCTTGGCAGAAGTGACGTCAAAAATAATATAAATGTTCCCTAGAAAGTAGTTTTTACCAAAAGCAGAATATGGTTAAAAGTGTGATGTATGTCACAGAACTTGGGGCTTCTTTACAGAACATTTCAAATTCTCAATTTCAGTGAAATTTATCATTCAGTCTTAGTAAAAAAGTACAAAATTCATCAGTGGATCACCACAAAAGTGCAAAGTTTGTCAGCCTAACATCATAAAAAAAACCCTGCAAAATTCTTCAATCATTCATGTAAAAAATAACAAAATTCATCAATCAGCAGACTTATATAAAACCAAAAACTTTCTGCGAACATAAATATTGGGTCAAAAACTTTCTGCAAATCAATTTAATGTTTAATAAAATTAACAATTTATTAATTTTATCTTTTTGACTGTCTTCATTCTGAATCTAAATCTGAACTTACTGATTCAAGACTAATAAGTGATGAACAGTCTGTTGGGAAAATATTATGTTCTAAAAAAAATACATAAATAAATAAAATCAATAATTTTGAAATATCTCAAGTGATAAAAACTAAAAGTGTCTTCAAAGAAAAAAAATTCAACCAAAATCAGAAAAGTACAAAGAAACTCTGATAGACATCAACCTCAGATATTTTATGTAAAAAAATAATTTCAAAATATTAAAATGTAACGAGAAATTTCTAAACAAAACTCCCCTGCCTGGTTTAATATTAGCTTGCGAGCATCATTCCATTATTAAATAATGCAAAGTTTAAATTTTAGGTGGGATTAAGACACCTTTTTATGCTAGAAGTGTGGCAGGTTTATTTCATACAGAAATTAAATAGGATTTGAGAAGTTTAAATTTCTAAGTTATGCAGATTCATGATCACCATAAGTTTTCAAACTTACCATAGGGGAGAACGGTACACAGTGGACCACTTTTTCAGTTAACATTTTTTTTCTCTTTAACAGACTGACTGATCTGTAAGAAAATATTTTTGAATATTCCTTAAACCTTCTTACATCCATCATAATTTTCTCACAACATAGTTTTCAATACATTTTTCTCAAAAAAAAAAAAAAAAAAAAATTACATACACTTGTAAAGTGGACCAGTGTACCCTGGAAGCGGGGTACAGTGGACCACTATTAGGTATTATCTAAAATACAATATAAATCTATTTTTCATTAATCTAATTATTTTTTGTTGCCCCTTCACCCTACATAGTAATATAAATATATAACTCTCTCTCTCTCTCTCTATATATATATATATATATAACATAGTAATATAAATTTTGAAACAAAAACAAAAAATTAATTATATTTTGAAAATAATAACAGATTAATACAGGAACATTTGCAATTTAGTTGAAGTTATTACTTAAGTACAAAAAAATCAGCGCACATTAAAATTTGCAAATAAATTCCAAAGTACTTATGAGTAAGATTGAGCCTGGAATTTTCAAGAAATAATTTTGGGTCTGAGAGCAACATTAGGAAATCATTGACATCAACAGCAGATTCATCTACAGTTTCGGGAGAAATAAACTGATTTCCACTCAATTTGCATCTCATGAATCTTACTTGAATAGAATCATCAACAATTAGACTACAGTTATATTTATCAAAGGCAGTAAATACAAAACAAAATATTTCTTACTATGTTAAATAAATTGTTATTTTTATTTGTTTACTTTATTTTACAGTTAAATCTACTTTAAAATAATATTTCTTTATAGAAAATAAGCAATTATTAAATATTTAGAACATTCTGCAATACAGGAGCAGAGTGGATTGTGGACCACTGTACCCCATGTTGAAATTCAATAAATAATCATATTAATATTGTTTATAGCTTTCTTTTAAACATATTAACTTTAAAGTAAAATAAAAACAAGTATCTTAGCTTTGCAAAAAAGCTGTTTTATTTTATTTATCTACAACCTTTAATTACTAAAAAAATAAAAATAGGATGATGAAAAATTTTACTTTTAGAAGCTCAAAACAACAAAGCAGAATAAAATGGAACAGATGTGTTACACTCACACTAAAATGTAAACAAAAGATTGGCGACTGTTTGGTTGGCGCGATTTCCAAGACTGCGCCAAACGAATAACTTAATACAATGGCTAGGTTGCCATTAAAGGAAAAAATCTCCTAAATTTGGCGACTTTTTTCTTTTTTTTAACCAATTATTATTTATTTATTTTTTTTTTAGCGTGAGTGTAAAGCATCTAAGCCTAAAATAGTTCAATCTGAGCTAAACATATTTTCTGAAGGCTATAAATAATCATTGCAGTGCCGTTGTCTATTAAGATAGAAGCGAAGCTTAAAAAAAAATTAAATAAATAAAATATTAGGGGGTGGTCCACTGTGTCTATAGGTCCAGTGTGTACTGGTCTCCCTTATATATACAGGCATGAAAGTACATATTATTATTGCAATATAACATGCAGAAATAAATATCTGTGAAAATTACACAATGTAATTGATTTAGGTATATGTAAAATAAATATGCAATTAAAGTTAAAAGACATTAAAATTAAAACCACTACTGTTTTTATTCACAACTATTTTCTGTTATTCATGCTATATTATGAGTTCAAAGTTCAAACACATCCTCATGCTAAAATTTCTGCACTATATTAGCATAGCTACTCAAACTGAAACAAACTTTGCGGGAAGAAAACACTCTAAAGCAAAATCGGAGATATCATCACAAAATTTGCATGCATTATGACTATGAGCACAAAATAGTTAAAAAAATTATATATATCAGTTTAGAGCTTTTTAAAACTATTTCTATTTCTTATTTTAGTACCCCCCCCCCCCCACCCAACCTTCATTTTACATTTGAAAGAATATTCGCTAAAACTGGGAACACTAGAAAAAAAACTGAGCACACATATTAATTATTTTGTTACGCATCTTAAAATCAGTTTTTAAACTTATATTATTAGTTTTATATTTTAAATGTTGCATATGTTACAAGGAAAATTTAAAAGCACAGAATTTGTACACCATTATAATTTTATCTAATTTATTTTACTCAAAATCATGCATAAGCAAAAAAAAAAGGGGGCAGGGGGTCAACTATTTGCTTATTTTTTCTTACAAAGGAACGATGGGGTATAAAATTACTCACTGGTATACTTAAACGACCCTCTAAGGTCACTTGAGAGATGACATCACCGTACAACTTTTGTTTTATTCATGTTCGACAAAAATATCTCTTCTCCATAAGAACCACCAGCAAAAAGGAAAAGGTTGCTAGAATTTACCAGAAAATGCATATCACCAAAATTTGACAACTTTTCAATTTTTCTTAGCAGGAAAATTTTCCTTTTTTTATTTTTTGCAGACAAAAGCATCAATTTAAAGCTTAAATTGATTATTTTTTAGATTTGTGTGATAAATGTGCCAAATCAATGTATATTTTAAATATTAATACTAGCTGACCCCCAGCTGGTGTTGCCGGCCTATAATAAATTTTAAAAGAAACATCAAGTTTTTATTATCTTTAACCGGATTTTGTATGACATATTTTAAAATGAAAAATTCGCAAAAAAATATTGATATTTAGTGATAAAAGTGCTCATTTTCTTGTTTACGTATGGTCATTTCATAGTTTTAAAATAAAAAGTTCTTTTTGTCAGAACTCTTTGAAATCTTTATTGGTGATAAATAAACGGTTTTACAGCTCATGTAAAAATTTCGTGAAAAAATATTGTTAGCTAGTTGTCATTCGAAATGAAATATCACACGAAAGCATTGCTCAATTAATAACAAATCATACATGATAATGTGTGCCAATTCTTAGAGATGTCTATTTAAAAAAGTTGTATATGATTGCAATTGATTCAAATTTCATACAAAGTTTTAAATCTTCATAAAAGTTTCAGCATGAATGGAATAACAAAAAAGATTGAACTGTAATATATAGTACATCTGCAGGTGAAATGCATAAAAAAAGAAAAATTAAAGAGCAGAACAGCAGAGTTTTCTTTATATAGCAAAGTTAACAAGTAAATCTCTGAAAAGGCAAACTGTTTTGCATTTAGTAGTATATATTTCGCCTTTAAAAGAGAACATGATAATACAAAATACATTGGCTTATTTATTTTAGAGAAGCTTGAATAAACATGAATGTTCAAGTATTAACAAAACTGGATTGAAGTTTGTCTTTAACTAATTTTCAATTTAAATATCAATGGTATACAGTAATGGCTACAGTAAACAAATCTTTCTTAATACTTATAATTAATTTAAATGAGAAAAGAGAAATTTAATTCTAAATTGGCGAAAAACACATTATCAAATAAGCATATATAATAAATTAAAATCAATGAAACAAGTATATTTAATTCATTATGAGAAAGAAATATCCATAATATATATTTTTATTTACTTTTTTTTTTTGCATTGTTAACATTCAATAATAAAATAATTTTGAGAACTGCACTTTATACATCCATTATTACATCCGAAACGAAATCCTTACACGAACTATATAGTATTTTAATATTAATAAAATGCATCCAAAAACAGAGATATTTATAGTACAAAAAAAGTGCAACAAGAAGTAATCTATACTGGATTGCTATTTACTAAACGGAAAGACATTAATAAAATAAACTTGTTAAGAAAACTCACTATTTTGCTTCAATCACAAAAAATGGAATTTATTTTTGTAAAAGCTGAATAATTCCAAAATAAATATTATTATTCGCCGCCATTATGTATGAAAAAGCTCTTTTCTAATTGGCTGAGCTTGGGTAAGACGGGCTTAGGATTGAGTACTGATCAAACGTTCAAAATCGCTACCTAACTACCTAAAATCTTGGGTTTAGGTCGAAAGTTGGGTAAATTAGGCCTTGGGTCGACCAGTGAAAACGCAGCTTCCCTGGTCCGACGGCGTGCGCCGGGTTTTGACAGCTTTATTACTACGTTTTCCATTGTCCATCTCCTCTCAAAGCAATAAAAAAAAAAAGATTACAGTCACAGATTTGGCTCAGATTTTGCCTAATGAGGTGAAATTCTATGTTTAGATTTTCGCCAAAGTTTTTTCGTCTATTAGGAAATCTCGATTTTTTTTTTCCAAAGATGCTTTGAAATAATAGATTTTTTTTTTTCAATTTTTTGACAAATGAAATCATAAATTATATTTAATATGAGTATTTTACACTTTCTTTCTTTAATAATAATATAGATACTGCATTTTGATTTGTAATTCAATATATATTTAGAACTCAAGATTTCATTTGTAAAAAAAAAAAAAGAAAGAAAAAATGCTGTTACCCAATCATTCAATAATTATTTCGATTCTTATTATATCCAGTGAAATCGGAGGTTGCTTTCTCTTTTTCGATAAATGAATTACTTATCGAGGTATAGAAATTCTAAAAGAATTTCTACTTTTCGAAAAAAGAAAGAAAGAAAGAAACATTATTCAATTACATAGTTTCTCAATAACAACAGGAATTTCTAATTTTTTTATACGTATACTTGATAAATTTCTTAATAAGTTATTTTTAATCCTTCATTTTTTTAATAGTGTGTTTTTATGCGAATATAATTTATTTTTCTTAAAGAATGTGTATTTCTTTCTTAGTTGTCAAACTATTTCTAAAATATACAATTAATTTTTAATTTTATGTGCTAAAATCTTAATGCGAAACTGGGAAAATCTTCGTACAAAATTAAGCATATATTTAAAAAATAATTTGACAACTAAGAAAGAAAGAGACATCGTTTAAGAACAGTACACAGAAAAAAAACAGAAGTTAATATGATTGATTAATTAAAGAGATATTTTAAAAATACGAATGCATCACACAGTCATTGGTTTAACATTAGTGAGAGGAATTTGAAATCTCACTGATGAAGAGCCTTAAAAATGGTTTTTTAAAGTTTTTTTTTTTTTTTTTTAAGAGATAAATTATGATGAAAAAAAATTATGAGTTATTTTGAAGTTTTTTGTTTCTTTCTTTTTTTTTTCTTTTTAAGCAGTCATTTTAAAAAGTAACCAATAATAAATGAAATTTGTATGAATAAATGAAATGTTTTAATCATATTATTTCGATTCTAATTATATCCAGTGCCAAAATTATGTTTTTTTTCCTTTTCTTTTTTTACATCCGGGTCAAACATGAAAGCATATTAATGAAACAAAATAGTTGTTTTCAAATAAATTTAGCAATCAGGATTCCAATAATTAATAAAATATTTGTGAGAATTATCAGCCTCAACTAGCAAGTTTCTATGCCCAGGGCACTTTCAATTTTTTATCACCACTTAGATTGGTTTAATTACTGATACTACCATAAAATTCCAAAAATCCCCCCCCCCCCCCCCCCACACACACACACAATTTTCAACTAATATTGCCAGATTATAAAATATGCAAGGCAGACCTATAAAAAATATATAATTTGATTAAAATATTCAAAATTTTATTAACCACACGAAAAAAATGTTGGTGTTATTACATACTGGTGAGTACAGTTTAAAAATTAAATTTGATTACTTGGGTTTTCAGTTAAGTCAAAGGATTTTATGCATTATGAATATTATTGAAATTGCATTTTTAGCAGTCATACATAGGGTGTGGATCCTAGGTTATAATATAATTGTTTCCTCGTCGCTGTGTGATGTTGATGACATAATTTCTTATACAGTGTCTACAGAAAGTTTGAAAATAAAATCACAAAAAGAAGAAAAGACTGCTGTCCTTACATCGGCGATTGGTCGCCAATATAGCAATCCGTCTCAATATAATTTATGGCTTTGGACGGACGTTCTTCGACTTACACCCAATGCACGCAGCTTTACTGCACACAAGAATACAGGCGATCTGGTTGCCCTGATTCTGGCCTAAGTCTGTGATATGATTGCTCTACGTCGCCATGACAATTCCTGCAATTATCGTTAATTCAAAAATGTAGTAGGTAATTGGCTGACGGAAGTGTTTGTTTGTAAACATGCCCTTTCCGTATAATAGAGTTGCAAAAAACCCGTAAATATTGAGAAACAGGAATAAACCTGGTAATTTTGGGGAATATTGGAAGTTTTAAAAATAAACAAAACTAGCCATTTTTCAATTTTTATTTTTAAGAAATTTTCAGATACTGTTCTGAAAAGTTTAAAATAGATTTTTCAGTATGAATTTAAAAACAATTATGATTTTGCACTCTTAATTTTTATAATTTATTAAAACTAATCAGGTTTATATTAATGGCGGCTGTGAATAGATAAGAATTTGCATGTTTATTTAAAAATTAGAATTGTTTAATTTCTGACAGCTGGCATATCTACTATTCCGACATACACTATATTAATTTTCTTGTGGTTGCATTGTATGTTCACATTGATTTCTTTTAGTTGTGTTCGTTTACTTTATTGCTTACACTGGCTGATTCGGAGAACACGATTGATGTTTATGCAAAATGGCAAGATGAATCTGTCATCTGCCTCTCTCACTTTTTAGTTACAGACGATTAAAATATCGAATTACTTATGATATTTTAATTAATCTTATTTAATATTTCGGTAACTTAAGCATGTATTTCGTTAGTTTTCATGTAAACTGAGCAATTTTTTTTACATTTATATTATTGATTTTGTTTACATTTGTACAAAACATTTTGTTTACATTGACAAAAGTTGAAATCGTTAAAAAAATTTTAAATATATAGTTACAATTTCCATGCCTGAAATTTTCTGAAAACTTCTGGGGTTTTGTTTAAATTTCCCTCCCAAAAAACCCGATTTTATTAACTATTTCTAGCAATTATTATCTGATTACATGAAAAATTCCAGCTATATCAATAAAAATAAATGCCTCTTTCAAATTTTATATTAAATTTCGGTATATTATTGAAATAATATTGCACATGAATTTTCATTTTTAACAAGATAAGTTGCTTGGGTATACTTACAATTTTTTTTCACACGATCTTGTTTTTTGGACATTTTGTATACAAAATATTGCCTTAATAAAAAAATCATATAAAATGGCCATAAAAAATATAATCAAAATTTTGTTAATTAGAAATTACTGTTGTATTTAGGCTCTTATTTAGATATTTTTAATAAGGGCCTTCATAAATACAGTAGTGGCCAAAATTGTGGAAAAACTAAAGAGTTGATTAGTTACCCAGAAATGAAAGTGCAACAATATTCCCAAAAGGTTTCCACAATTTTGGGCCACTACTGTATATACAGCTAGGTAAGAAATTCATTGTCGATTTCAGCTGTTATATGACATGTTTTGTTATTCTAAAATCATCACATTTCTGCAGGATTCAGAATGAAGATTGAAAAAGATTCCGAATTTTTTGAAGGGTTCTATGATTTAAGGTGAAAAATTTTTAAAGGACACAAGTTCTTCCTAAACTGCTTACAGATCATATTTTCTATGTTAACATTTTCATGGGAGACACTGAACATGAAAAAACATCAAGAAAAAATATCAGAATGCAACCATAATAACATTTTGAATATATTATTTTGTAAATTAAATTTTAATTTTTCCGATTAGGAAAAATTGAAAACTACCCCTACGAAAAAAAACCAGTTTTTTTTTCCGAGCATACCCATCTCTAATTCCACCACAGTTAAAGCTTTTGGATCTGATTTAAATGTAAATATTACTATCGTTTTAACTCCTAAACTGTAAGGGTAGTTTCGTGAAATAATAAATTAATCTTAGTAATATAAATAAAAAAATCTTAAAAGCTGATGTGATATTCTAATTGTAGAGAAATATTACAAATATATATTTTTTATTTTATAGATGAATAATTGCAGAATATTTTTGTTAAATGTCAATTAGCACTTTTTTTTCTTTTGATACAAGTATTGTTTTAATGCTTTTACATCATGCTTTGAGACAAAAAATAAATTCTTTATGTGACAGCCAAATATTTTGTATTTGGCCAAATCACTATTCCTCTTGTTAAATTATGCATCCCTAAAGTTCAAATATGTGTCAGCATGAAAAAAAAAAGTTATGATTTCATTGGATGGAACTGTGTGAAATTTCTTCACAGATCACCAAAACGAAACTCCCTCCCCTCTTCTAAAATAATTTATTTTCCTTTCCTCTTGTCTAGAACCACGGCTTAATTTGCACTGGAGCTCAGCTCTGGTACTTCTCTGTTTTTAGCAAATATTTAAATATTGGCCAGAATTCACTGGAGCTCATAAACACTGTGTTTCAGAGCCCAATGCAATAATGCTTCCGAAAAATGAATCCTAAATTACCCTTTCTTTTTCCTCCCGTCTCCAATCTTTTGTATCAAAATACTTATTAGTGACATAATGTGTCGCTCACATAAGAGAGAAAGATAAAACAGGCTCGATTTTTATATCAGTCTTTAGGTTTGGGCAGCTCGAGCGCAATCTGTCTTAAATTCAAATTTTTATTTATTTCAATTTCAAATCATTTTAATGCTATTTTGATCAGAATAAAGATTAAACAGAAATAGTCTTTTTCTATTCTGCATAGCTGCGAACTATTCATTTTTTTGTTAACACCATTTCCGAATCATAATCCTGAGCTTATTTAATTGCAGAATTCTGCAATTAATTAACATTAAGATTAGGCAAATAGTTCTCTTTGGAAGTAGTAATAACTAAAAAGTGGAACAGTTGAAAGCTAAGTATATGCAGATTGTATTTAAAATTTTTATTTTGCAAAATAAAAATTAATGCTTTAAATTTTGAAAATAATGTATGAAATATAAATTTGCAGATGGGAGCGGGAATACGCTACAGGTGTTAGTACTGCAGAATATTAGGGCTCCAGTACTTTTTTTCTTATAATTTAAGCCCTGTCTAGAATGGTATGTATAAGTTCACCTGTAGCTACGAATTGTGTCTCTTGTTTTTCCTCCATCTACATAAAATAATCCCGGTAGAGAAATAGTTGCTAAATAAATAAGACAAGTTTGTATAAGTAAGTCCATTTTGCTTAGTTTCTAATGAAGTATACAGCACAGTTTATTTTTTAAAAAATTTTACTTCCAGCCAAGCAATGAAGTTTTTTTTAAATTTTAAATACACTCACATAAATTTTTTCTTTCTTTTTTTTTTAAAATAATGAATATATATGTATATTTTAATTGCGCTTTGAGTTATTAGTTTTTCACCATAATCTAAAATTAGTAAGTAAATTTTCAATGAATTTAGGAATCTGCAGTTTTTAGTAACTGTAATTATCTTCCCATTGAATTCAAAATAAATCATAGATTAAAAATCTTAAATTTCCTAATATATTAGTATCATGAAACATATTACCTGCATGCAAATGCAAAGTTAATTTTTGAAATTTTACAAACCTATGTTTAAACTTTGAATTTTTTTAAAAGAAAGTTTCACTGTATAGACTACACAATACTTATTAAACCATATTGAATATAGTAACACTATGTTTGAAGTTTGAATCTCCATCCCTCCAAAATATTTTTCTAGCTCCTATACTGATTAAAGTTGCAAGCCTTTTTTACAACAAAGTACAAAGTTGTATTTGATGAAAAATTTTATGGCTAACATTCCAAAGAACGCAATTTATGCATGGATTGAAAATACTCTGGGTGCAATTGATGTATAAGTGGGGGGAGGGGAGGTAAAGTGTTTAAGTATGCAGTTACATTCAGCCACCCAAAAGATAAAATCTATTCCAACCCCACCTTCTCTCCTCAACAAATACCCAGAAAGAAAGGTCCGCATTCATCACTTGTAATAGTTGTTGATATATGTCTGTAAATGTTTAAATAAACTCTTGATTTTTTAATAATAATTGTTTCTTTGTTATCATTTAAACTTATTGTTGAATATGTTTTTTAATTACATTTCAAATAACAGAATTCAAACAATTTTTTTTTCTCCCTTGAATATCAGATAGAATAAAAATGAATTTCTCAATTTTTAACAATTTATTTTGAAGTAGTGTTTGCCATTACTCATGTAGACAAATATTTTACCCATTTAGAATCATTTTCATACTGTGAGAAAATATCAAGGAGTGAAATTACTCATCAATATTTTTGGAAAGTTTCAAAATATTTCCCCTCATTATATCATCATCAAAATATCTCCCCTCATATTCTGCCAGAACCAAACTATTCCATAAAATATTTTCATGAATAAAAAAAATTAAAGAACTGCTTATTAAATTTAATATTTTAGTCTGTACAAATGTTTAAATTTGTCACACATATTTTCTGGTAACCTAATGATTGTTTCATATACACAAGCAATTTTTTCAATATGTATACAATTTATTTAATTTAAGGAAGCCATTTACATAGTTTTATATACAAATAGAAGTAATCTGTATATAATATATATATATATATATATATATATATATAATGTTTATGCATATATATACATATACAGATAATATAATAAATATTAAATACATATAAAAAAAAAACATAAAAGTTCATCAGATTTGCTTATATAACTGATTATAACATTTTTCAATAATTAACTTTCTGAAGCCTGAATTGTGGCAAACATTTAAAAAAGAAATGCCAAAGCCAATATAACAGAAAAGTGTATTTTTGTGAATAATACCTACTTGCAAATTTATATGTGAAAGTAGCCACATTAAGAATAGTACATCATTTACATTTCTAGTATATAAAAACAACACTATTTGTCACCTTCTGGAATTTTTTTTCTTTTTGATCATCTTCAAAGCATTAGTAATGATATCTGATATCAGCAATTGAGGGTGGTTACATTACCCTTTCTGTAGTTCTGTATAAAAAAAATTGGTACTTTTATCTTAGCAGGATGCAAATCTCACCAGTAGTACTTTTTTCTTCTCACCAATTAGCAACTTTTATTTTGCATGTGAATAAATTGGAAGCAGTGCTTTTGATGTTATATTTTTGTTTGTGGTACTTAAAAAAAGAATAATAAAGCTAGTGAAATGCATGTATTTCAAATGTTTGTTTTTAAATGAAAGTTATATGTTTTAAATGAAATGAGTAAAAAGTTTATATTTTAAATGAAATGAATGCAATACGAATAATGGGGATGGGAACAAAATTTGACAATTTATCATCTGCACCTGGCTAACATAAAAGTACCAAAAAATTATTTCCATTTAATTGCCATTTCCTTTCTCTACTGCATCATGTGAGAGAGGCTTTTCACCTTATATATAAACATATATATCCTTGTGAGAAGAATATTCTGTAATTATTTTTTTTGTGAGTTTGCACTTAAAGACTTTTCTTGTAAGTACGGTGTGTGTGTGTGTAGGGAGAGGGGGGGGGAGTAACTCCTCTCGGATCATTTACAAATTTTATAAGATGCACAAAATATTCTGTTAAGATGAATACATAACGTGAAAAAGTAACATAGAGAGGGAAAAAATTAGCATTCAGCTGTTTGAAGGCTTCCTAACAGGAGACCTTTCTTCTGTGAAGGAACAATAGCAGCGAAGTATATGTGATGCTACTACTGCTGTTTCTCACATCTTTTATTTTGTCCTGAGGATTGAAGACTGACATCCTTTTATGAAGCCTTGAAACAGCTGGATACTAAATTTATTTGGGCTGCATGCACTTTTTATTGTGTAAAAAGTATTCTGTAAGTCAGCGTTTCTTAAACTGTGGTCCGCGGACCCCTGGGGGTCCATGAGCTTACAGTCAGGGGTCCTCAAGACCAATGTTGAATTTAGATTTTTTTTTCTTAGGGAGAAATTCCTGTAGCTCCGGAGGATGAGGGATTTGCAAGACTAGAACTTCTAGTCTAGATCATTAATAAGCATAAAATTCCAATTGCTTTGGGGGAGACTTTTCAATGCTCCAGAGTATAAGTGCAGATTCACGGTTGCCAGTTGTCACATAGCGACTAAACTTTTTGCAACGGCCACTAACTTTCGATGTCTAAGTCGCTAGGTGTTTTACAGGGATGCCCCTTTTCCGCCGAAAGGCAGATTTTTGCCCTATTTTTAATATCAAATCTGCGATTGTCCTCCCTAATTCAGTGATATGTAGCACATTTTTTCTATTGTAAAAAAATAAAGAAATATGATTAAACATGGATGCCACATTTCCGCTGATTCGCAAACTTCCCGTTTTCTTCTTCTTCAAAAAAAAAAAAAAAAAAAAAAAAATGCGATGTTTGTGGAATCAGAAAAAGAAAAAAATGTTGATATCTGCTGCGAATGAATTCTGCGACGACGGCAATTCGCTATTAGACCACGTCGCAGAAAATTTCGTGCCGAGGAGAGAATAATTTTGGCCCACTTATTAAATTTGTAGCTCTGGGATTTTTTAGATATGTTCTTACAGATATCGGTATGCGATTCTACCACGAAATAGCGAAACTCCTAGAATTATCATTATTTATTTATTTATTTTAGATTTCTGCAAAATCAATTCGCCAGTTGGTCATGAAAATAAATCTAGAATTTCGTCAATTGGTCGCGAACTTCGTGAAAACAATCACGGAAAAAGATTGCTTGCCAAACAAAACCACGAATTTCATCAATCGTTCATGAAATAAAACCTCAAATTTCGTCAATCAGTCGCGAAGTAAAACTGCAAACTTTCTCAATCGATCTCGATAAATAACACAAATTTTGTCAATCGATCCAGAAGAAAAAACGCAAATTTTCTCAATCGGTTGTGAAAAAAACGTGAAGCATATCAATCGATTGCAGAATAAAAAAATGTGAATTTCGCCAATCTATCGCGGAAAAAAATCGCAAGTTTCGTCAAATGATCACAAAATAAAACAGCAAAATTAGTCAATTGCTCGTGTATTAAAACCGCAAATATCATCAAGTGGTTGTGGAAAAAAGCACTAATTTCACCAATTGATCGCAAAAGTAATTGCGAATTTTGTTAATTGGTTGTGGAAAAAAATCGCAAATTTCGAGTCGTGAAAAAAATCACAAATTTCGTTAATCAGTCACGGAAAAATACTGAATTTTGTCAATTAGTCACAAAAAAGCGTGAAATTCGTCAATTAATTGCGAAAAATATCGAGAATATCGTCAATTAGTCGAGGAAAGCAGTAGTGAATTTTGTCGAACAATCACGAATTTCGTTAAGGAGTCATGATAATAAAACTTAAAAATCAATAATCTGTCACAAAAACTGTAATTTATTGTCTCCAGTCTGTTATCAGTCACAAAAACTGTAATTTATTGTCTATATTTACTTAAAAGCTTTAGTAAATCCTTAAAAAAAATCCCTTGTCAACAAAAGTTACAACGAGGCTTATAGTATTCGATCGTTCTCCACCATCCTTTAAAATGTCAGAAATTGTTACATTTATTTTATTAAAATCTAATGAAAATAAATCTTTTCCATAAATATTTTTAATTTAGATTTTATAGACATATTTTTTATGCAAATTCCTAAGTTGAGTGTTTATTTTCAGCTATGTAAAATACTTTGGAGAGAAGGGAGTTTATCTATAGAACAAAAAACTTTAGAGAATTGTTTTTTTTTTTTTTTTTTTTTTCACAAAATATTCTGGCCTTACATTACAAACATTTATTCCTATATACTGTATACAATTATGGTTGGAAAATTCTAGAAATTCCCGTCATCCAAATTTAATGAAGAAAAATTATTGTTTTATGTATTTGTTTCACAATGTGGCTACTAGATTTTTTGGGTTTAGGAGCCATTGGCTTCTTCCAGATTTTGGTAATCTGTACCTATACGCTGGAGATGGAATATGTGTGAAAATATTAAGAACCTATTGATTCAACATGTAAATAATCTGACCTTATTACGCATTGCAGCTAGATGAGCGTTTAGACATTTCTAATACTGTAAATTTGAGAGTTTTCTTTCATTATGAATTGATATGTGACGATTTTTTGTTTTGCAAATCCCTTTCAACTTACACAACAAGTGAAGTGCTATTCACATGTTTAAACAGTCTCATGCAAGAAAATTATGAAGAACAACCGTAGAACTCAATGGCATGTTGAACCAGTCTTACTTAAACTTTGTACGAGATGCTGCACATCCATAGTAGCAAAAGATAAGCAACATACTTCTCATAGCAAATAGTACTGTGTATATTTTAACTGTCTTAAAATGTAAATTATAATTATTTTTTCTTGTATATATTACTATTATTAATTTACTTGTATTAATGTAGCGTAGCTGATTTTTCTAACACCGTTAGAACATGTGTAATGAAAAATAAATAATGTGTATACGTTAAAATAATTTCATATCTTATATTAAGAAAAATATTGTTGGGGGTCCCCGAAATGCATATCACATCAAAGGGGGGTCCGCGAGATCACAAAGTTTAAGAAACGCTGCTGTAAGTCATTGTGTTGTGGATTATGAATTCATCTCTTCTGAAAACAATTTATTTTTTTCAACATTTCAGTTTTCACTAAATCTGTTCAGTAATATTTGTATGTATGACACTTTTAGCTTCTGTCTTCATTATAGACAAAATAATTTTTGATAGCCTGCAATCTGTCTAGAATCCAAATTCAAACATAACAAAAATTAAAGAAGATGTACAGTCCAGTAAAGGAGATTTACTGTAATTACATAAATAATTGCAACTTCAACTTGTCTAATTCAATAGTTTCCTGTAAAAATTGTGTTGTGGATTCGGATGATAAATTCATCTTGTACAGAAAGAAACTTTTTTTTTTTCAAAATTTCAGTCTTTACACTTTACTGGTGCTGCAGTTATAAAATAATTTGCATCTGTGCTTATATACAATTTTCAAATAACCACTGAAATGAAGAAAGTTTATTTTTCCAATTACATTTCCTATAATTGTCATACATCTTTGATTATAATTACAAGCAATAAATAAATAATTATAATAATAAATGCTTTTATTTGAATATTATATGTAGGTGTCAGAGTGTTGAAAACTTATAAATACATTTCTCATTTATAAAAGATTTATTTTGTAGTGTAATTAAATCTGCAGATGGAACAGAATTTCAACATTTTGAACTGACAGCAAATAAAAAATAGAGTTGGAGCATCCACCATTGATACACTTCAAGCGTGCCATATGTAATAAAGTGGCCATTAGTTTGAAAAAAAAAAAATGACCAACAGTATTATTTTTTGTTTCTTTTTCTTAATAATTAGTTTGCAATCGATGATAGGCGGTTGCTATATAGTGAATTTTTCGAACTATTCTTAAAATGGACACAGAATGTTCAAATTTTCCTGAAGAAAATACAAGAAGATCAATATTGACTATCAACTGGGATTCCAGGAAAACATGCTCAATTTTGAAGGGTATGTTGTATCTATATGATTTGAATTTTTCGTTTGAAAAATTACATTTACACAAATATTGAAATTCCAAATTATTCTTTTTTGCTAAGAACGATGTGTTGAGTAGTATGATTTAGGTAAAAATAGCGTTTTTTTTTTTTCTGCACCTTATAACTCACGTGTTGAAGTTGGCAAATTATAAGATATGGCCCCATTTAAAAGTATGGTCAAAATGTTTAAAAGTGATTGATGATTGCAATGTGTTTTTCTACATTTAAATCCTTATTAGAGTTTATGATATTTACATTAGTGGATAAATATATGTAATAGAATGGATTTTGTTTTTCCTTGCATGCTGTAATGTTATAATTTTAATTTATTAGATTTTGAACTATATTTTTGGGGAAATAATAGACCTATTTGCTATGTCTTCAGCTTACAAAATGTCCCAACTGGAATGCTATTCTGATTCATTCTATTTTCTAGAAAAACATTTGATTAGCTTAAAAATTCTGATTTACAATTTACCTAAAGGACAAAACCATATTCATCATATAAATCAGAGGAGATGTCGCTTCACACTTAGCATTTCACAGCTATCCGGAATGAGGGATGCGGACGCTGGAACGCTTTTTAAAGTGAGTCGCAAACATGTCTGATAATTTTAATAATAATAATTACTCCAACTGTTTCGGCATTTCTTTCTGCAGAACCTGTTTTATAGACTGTCCTTCAAACTCTTTCGTACTAATATTTAAATACAGTATAACATCTTTAATCTGGACATTTCCGAACGTTTATTCTACTTTATATTTTTATTTCAAATAAAGGATCACAGATGGCGCAACTGCACATACATGAATGAGTTTCAGAAAATGATTAAGACAAAAGAAAAAAAAAAGTTATTATTTCATTTACTACATTTCTTTTTTTCCATTTTAAAATTGTAAGAACCTTCTGAGTTATATGTAATTAATAAAGATGTTTTTTTTTTTAATATTAACATGTATAAATTCAAAATTAATACTAAGTTTTTAACATTATCTTGTATTATCCACAACAGATGGCGCCATATTGACGCGAACTCTGATTTAATTTTACTTCTCAAAACTTTTCAATTTATGTCAGAATTATATATTTCAAAGTATTATTATTAATATTTTTTTCAAAATAGCAGTCTTGTAGCTTACTGTTCTTAAAGTAATAAAAATGTAATAATATTTGAATCAAGAATGCAGTTTCCCCCAGGTTAAAAAATGGGCAGGGTGCTACAGTTGAAAAAAAGGGCACTTTTTTAATTCTTAACGGCAGTTTTTTATTCTTAAGGGCACTTTTTGGATTATTGAGGGTACTTTTCGGATTCTTGAGGACACTTTTTTAATTGTTAAAAGTATTCTGTTGTTTTTTAAAGCCACTTTTGATATTTAAAAGTCAGGGCGCTCTTTTTAAGACAACATTGAGTCAGTTTTTACTATGAAAGCAAATTTTTTAATGCAAAAAGGAGAAAGAGCACTTTTTTTACTAAGGGGCAAGAAGGGTGTTAATTATTTTACTGGAAGGGGCAAGAAGGGTGCTAATTATTTTTATGAGGGGCAAGAAGGGTGCTATTTTGTAAACCAAAGGGCAGGTAGGGTGCAGCACCCTTCTGAAACTGTCTGGGGGAAACTCTGAAGAGTGTTTTTAATTTTTCTAATTTTAAAATTAATTGTAATAATTTTCTTTTTATACGTAATTCACATTTTTAGGTAGATTTCGTAAGAAATATTACCTATTACATTCTCCACTATGTTGGAATTTCTGAAAAAATTTTGCGGATCTACACCGATTATGACTCACAAAACCACCCCCAATTCAAAACTTCATCTATCTATCTATATCACTTTTTATGGGCATAAAATCTCGGTCAAGTTCGTTAATGGGCAAAATAGAACAAAGGTTGGGGGGGGGGGGTATTTTATGAAAACAGAACAAAAAACCCATAACTTCTTAATTGGACAATTCCATAAAAGTGTTAACTTTTGTCAAAAATTTGTTTTTAATAATTTTTGTAAAATAAGTTAAAAAATATATTGAAATATATTCTACGTTTTCAAATTAATGTTTTAGATTCAAAACGTTTAGGTTATAGCTGAAAAATAAAATATTTGCTGTTTTGTACAAATAGTATATTTGAAAAAAACTGTGAAAAAGAATGTAATTGTTATTTATTTTGTATTTTCTTAATAAATAAATGCATGTAGTAAAATATTTAATTGTTTACAATAGTCTTAAAGCCATATATACTTGATAATAATGCATGCAAAATAAACTACATAATCGTGCTCGATATGCTTTTGAAAAAGCTGTCGCATGTGAATAGTTATATAATGTAATTTCTTATCATTCTGGTTAATAAAAAATATATAAATTTATTAGTGTAGTAGATTTTCTTTTAATAAATGCTTAAGAAACTTTCTGTCATTCCATCACATCATATGATAGTTAATTTGACATTTTATTAACATACATGTGACCTGTGTGCTTGGCGTCAAGCGCCCACTTATAAGTCATCATCAATATATACAGGGACGAGATAGCACACACAAGGAAATTTTACAACACACAGAAATACAGCCGAAAGCTCCACAAAGAGTGTGCCACAGAACCAGTGGGATTCAAACCCGCTCCCACCTACACTCGCAAGCGATTAGCGGTATGATCCCTTGACCACTCAGCCACAGTGGGCCCATGATAGTTTATAACTACAACCCTAGGACAGGTAGGTTGCTCTAAATTATAATTTTATATTGCTTATACATCATATTTAAGATATGTATTAGTTTAAGAACTGAATGGGGCTTCTTAATTCACAAAAGTTTCCAGTTTCAAATACCAGGTTAGAGTCATGGTAGCAAAAATGTCATTCCGTCACACTATAAGAAATTGCTAAAAAATGAAAGAATAAAAGTATATTATATGCCTAACATACTTGGCTCCTTGGCTGAAAATGAAGCATTTTCTCACCTACTTATGATTTGAAATAAAAATGATACAAAAAATTTTGTACGTCATTCTAAAATTGTATTATAACAAGAAAATCTCTAAAAATGAAGCTTGTGTTTTGGAATTCTGCAAGTGTTAACTTAAATTCTTTTAAAACTAAATAAGTACTCTGTTGGTATTTTTAATATTTTTGTTCTAAATGACACACAAAAACAGGACAAAACAAAAAAAATTGACTTCTGTGAAATATTTGATGAAATACTGGGTGGGATTTTTTTAGAAAACATTTCACTCTGGGTTTTTTTAGAGGACAGCACAATATAGATTTAAGGAGAACAGGAAGGATTTCTAACATATTTTTTCTGATGTATTCAATAGAAAGAACAACATTAATATTTAAAAAGTACTGATACTTTTATATATCTGTTTTAATAATTGATTTCTTAAACTATATTTTACTAATATATGAAGCATGAAAATATTTTACTGTATATTGATATACAATAACATTCCTAACCACCTCATTAACCATATTAGTCTATAACCAATTAAAATATTTGAAATGATGTAATTAGGTTAATATTTAAATTTATGGGTATAGAGTAATAACTGTTTAAGGCGGTATTCAAAAAAAAATATTTTTCCGCGCTCAACAACTCAAAATTTTGAGACACATTCTCAAACTCATTTTTAAAAGTAACAGGAAACTTGGCGGCGTGATTTATAAAGACATTTATAAGGGCCCCATGTTTCTATTTTTTGTTCAATTAATTAGAAATTGATTTGCAGACAATTATTTTCTCAGTACGATCAATTTTTTTTTGTTTCCAGCGCTATCGTTTTGGGAAATTCGGTTCAAAATGTCCACTTTGACAGCATTTTTTGAAATATATTCTGCCTTTATCAAAAATCGAGACAATACGGACATTATAAAGTTTCTGAATAAGAGAACCTGCCAATTAGATGCATTTTAGAGCAAAAATGAATTTACAAATGTGTCACAAAATAAGCAGTTTGGATTTGAATACACCCTTAAGTCAAAGTTTTTTTTTCTTCTTCTTCTAGTAAATGGAACCCAATAACTGTCAAAGAGAAATAATTTATAAACAGAAGATTGATAATTATTTTATTTATTTGTTACTATAATTTGCATGTCAGTGTGACTCAGAAAAAAAAATGCAGTTACAGAAGCTCAAATTATGCCATACTGAGTTTGTAAACTTTGTTATTTTTAATGCAATCATATTGGCTGTCTAAGAAATCATGCAAGTGGATATTTTTTCAACTAAGTGAAGAAGCATACTTTGGAACTTGTGCCATGTTTCTCTGAATTTAAGACTGTTTTATATGCTAGAAGATCTCAAAGTTGTTGTTTTCCTGTGTTTTTTAAACAATTTCTGTTTAAATTTTTTTCTTTTTCATTGTTTTAATTGCCATCTTGATTCAGCAGTGACTTGGAAGATTCCATGCTGCAACTCCAAGAGACAAGATGCAAAAAATGGATGTGTAAACTGCAGAATTAACAACTGCTTGGTGTTTGACTTGGCACCACTCCGATAAATGTGCCTCTATAAATATTTAAAGGTAAATTGTGAATTAGTAATTACTGCTTTGATGAATTTCATGTATTGTTTTTTTAACTTCTGAATGGTCATTTTTATTGCTCACATTATGTTTTTTATTCGTAGTTAATTTGTGAAATAATATATATATATATATGTATTCATAAAGCAATGTCTAAAAAAAATCTGTTATGTTTCAATTTAGTATTCTTCATTTAAATTCTTAAAGTGCTCACAGCATGACATTTTAATCTCTAAATTCATTAATTTTCCTATAAAAATTTCAGAATGACAACATTCTTCCATTTGCTTATCGAGGTTACAATATTTTAGTGGCACGGACGGTAAAGCTTGGTTTTCGTAAGATCACCGAAAGCCCAGCAGCATCGACCAAGGTCAGTGCTTGGGAGGGTGCATTGTCTATCCTCTCTCATCTGCCTCTACTGTGGGACCGTGTACGTTAATGGGAGCTGGTGCACGTTAAATCTGTTCATGACTCCAAAGTCCTCCAAGTTCTATATAAGGGTTACCTCTGGGGGTGCCAATACAGATGCAGGTCTCTCATGTAGAATTGGTTCAAAATTAGGAGACCTATTTTCCATGTCAGCTATATATAGAAGACAAAAAAGACTAAAATAAAAAGCTGCAAAATAAACAAACAAACACTATGTAAACACATCAAAGAAATCACCAATTTGGCGATTTTTTTTTTTAAACTACCCCAAGCAGGAGTTAATACTAGTCATATCAAATGGGCTAATTTAGTGATCTTTGAAAATTGTATCAACTAGTGTAGGATTCTAAAATTTCACCCTTTTTTTAATGACTTATAAAGCTCACACTCCCCAGTTCTGCATAATTCACTAGAAAATGCAGCTGGAAGTTCTTCTGCACAGGTTTGTATTTATTTCTTAATTTAAAAATAAATATATAAATTCGTAGAAAACTTGTTTTTATCTAACATTATCTTGAAAATATATAGTTTTTGATGCATAGAACTAATCATCGAAAATATAGATATTTCTGTCAAGAGTTGTATATCTAATGCTTATATACTTATTTATTATTAATTATTAGTCTTATAATTATTTATTATTAGTCATTAAAATTTCGTTAAATATTAATTCTACATTTTTTTAAAAACTTTTGTGCAGACACATTTTTATGTACTTGGTAATAGATTTTATGAATTATTGTGTATTTTACATTACTAGCGTATCTTCACAACTTTGCTGGTCAGTTTTTTAAATGAACCAGTAGCATAAAACCTGCTCCAGTTTCATATAAAGCAAACCTTAAATTATTTTCTTTGAATCCATATCAAAACAAAATTTTTCAGTAATGTCTTTCATGCTCAGCTGATTTCATATCCTTCTAATTTGGATTTAATAACACTGAGTAACAAAATTTACTAGCGAGTTCTTTTTTATATTGCACATTCAAAATTCAAATATATTGCAGTGCTTTTCTTCGAACCTTGCTTAGCTTGCATAAATACAGGTTAGGATCCTTTAGACTCTCTCACAGAGGGCATTCTTCCCTTTGGCCTATATCACTCGTGTAGATAATCGGCCATAACAAATACACCAATACTAAATATATAGCTCTTTTACATGTTTTCCAAATAAATTGCTCTTATAAAAACCAAATTGCATTGATTTGGGAATTACAAAAAAAGGTAAGGTCTAATTTGTCTACCTATCAGTTTGCACATTCAGAAAAAACAGTGGTTGTCACACGTGTTAGAAGTAAAATTTCTAAAAGTCAATGTTTATATCATAAACATGTGTGCATCACTAACATTGATGTCATAATGATGCGGGCAGTAGTGTTGTTTGAATGTATGCCAGTTGCAACAATAGAGCTAATATTTCAATGAAAAGTAAACAATCAAAAATAGCATTAAAAAATTTAAATCTAATCAAAAATTCCAAAAACTGGCTTTGAGGTGCATAACTTCAAATGTAGAAGTACCTTCTTGGGGACCGTCCATAAATGATGTCATGCTTGGAAGGGGGGAGGGGGTTCATGAAATTGTGACAGTTTGTGACAAGGGGTTGGAGGGGGTAAGAAGAAGTGTGACATCACACATTTTGGTTAAAATAAAATCATTAAAATCAGCAGATTAAATTTTGAAGTTATTTTGAAATTACCAGAATTTGAGTGTATTTTTAATCAGACTAAAAAAACTTTCACATGATTTGTTTTCACTTATATTCCTTTCTTTAAAAAAAAAATATAAATATTTTATTACTAATTGTATTACTTTATTGTATATTAATTATGTTTTTGTCGTAAACCTTAATCTTATTTTATACAAAATAAATACAAGAATAACTTTTATTGTTATGCTCACAAATGTCATTAAAACTTATAGTTAAAGTTGAAAAATAAAATTTGAAACATGATCTATAAAGGAGTGCTTTGTTTCTGAACTGCAAGTATATGTCTATTTAATCTAGCGTCAGTGGTGTAGTCCTAGAAAAAAAAGTGGGGGGACGCTAAAAACGATACATAATGGTCTTTGATACCCGGGGTAAACGTGATTTTGAATGAACCTCGAAAAGGTGACTGAGAAAAAAAGTAAGTTAATTTAGTTTAAATTTCTGCACATGTAAATCCTTTAGCTTGCAACAGGTTTAAAAAATTAAAAACTTTGATGACTGGTTTATTTATTTTATTTTTCTGGAATAGAATGTGGAATAGTTTTAGAATGCTTTGGTACATTTTCTCTCAACAAGAATTTTGATTAAAAGTTTGATTAATTATTCTGAAAATTTTTGTTTTGAAAATTGTTGGGGAACAACATTACACTAGTTATCCACTAACACCACCAAAAAATGAAAGCGAGTTACGAGGGGCAGTCGGAAAATAAGTTTCCCCTGGCGACTGTGGACAGAGGTGTGTATGAAACACAAAAAATGTAATGAGACATTAAAGATAAAACATAACTTTATTTTTCCACAATTGCGCTGTCACTGCAACAGCGCCATCTGCTTGATCGCGGTCAACCTCTACCCAATTGTATCAGTGTCTTGCACGTTCGCGTTCATCTGCTGTGTCGTCTTTCGCCCATAGCCGTTCAACGCTTCGTCCATATGCAAAGCCCTGTATTTTCCTGGAGGGCTTTTTGAAGCTTATAAAGCGGTATCACAAATGTCTCAATGTACTTCGTACTTATGTGGAAAAATAAAGTTATGTTTTATCTTTAATGTCTCATTACATTGTTTGTCTTTCATACACACTTCTGTCCACAGTCGCCAGGGGAAACTTATTTTCCGACTGCCCCTCGTATTACCAAGTGATTAGAAGAATGGCATTTTTTCCTCCTTTCCAAGTAGCGTAAAAAATTTCTTTTCGGAAGTGTCCATTATGGAGGTCTTATTTTATACATATTTTTAACCTGCAAAAATATTGTGGACATTCTTTTACAAAAGCGGGTCAACTCGAACCCGACCCGCAATACTCAAACCCAACCCGAAACCGACCCAAAATAATGAAAGTCAACCCGACCCGAACCCAAACCGCAACAAAAAAAAAGAAGTCAACCCGACACGAACCCTAACCGCAACGAAAAAATTTAGCGCCAACCCGACCCGACCCAAACCGCGAATCGGGTCGGGTGCGGGTAAACCGACCCGATGCCGGACTCTAGCAGGGAGTGGCAAAGCTTTTTTTAAGTATACATGTTATTTAAACATATATACCATAAAAATGTTTGTACAAAATTTTAAATAATTAATAATAATATTCAGCAATATTTAAATATATATCTATATTTAAACCTCTATTAAATTAATAATATTTATAGTTATAAAATGGTTAAAACATATCTATATATTTAAAACGCTAAGCGTTTTCTTTCGACAATCCGTGAGAACAAATTTACTGCATCAAATTACATCATTCTTTTTTTAAATGAAAGGTATTTGGACACAGATTTGTTATCGTACATTCGTTTGTTCGAAAATTTTATTAATTAGTCGTAATTTTAAATAAATAAAACTTTTACATCTGCGTATGACGTCATAAAGTCGGCAATCGGAACACGCCCACTGTTGCGAGGCGCATAGTTTATTATCTGAACTCTGTGGTTGCGAGGATAAAATAGAAATAATAAATATTAAAAGCACGTGGCTTTTAGGCGGAATTTTTTAATTTGTAAGTTAAATTTCGGTAAAAATATTTATCCGCGTGTTTTATAAGAGAATAAAAATTCATATTTATTGTGACGTCACGGGAATATTGTCCATTGGGTTTATTTTATCATTATGCATTATAACTTTGCTGATGCCATTTTTTCATTACAATTAAATACAAAATATTTTTATTTGTATACATGGTGTTTAAGCATAAAAGTAACGTATACAAAGTACGTGGGAAAAGTTTGCGCCGGTGAAAATGACGTTATGCTTAGCTTGAAATGCATTTTAACATTGATAAAACTTAAAAGAAAAATTTATATGATTGTGTCAACATGACGTATTTTTAACTGATTTTTCAATTTTTAATTTTAAAGATTAGAACTGGAGCTTTTATTGGGTGCTTCATCTTGATTACATACCTTGATTACATGCTACCAATTACGTTTTTTTAAATTATAGGTTAGACGATTTCATTTTTTAATAAAAAAAATGACAAAAGTAAAGGATTTCAAGAAAATTAAAATTATTAAACATAGTGTTATGGTTAAAAAAAAAAATTGAAACAATGATTGTTTTTTTAGCTAGAATAAACCATGTAAAGCTAATTAATATTTTATAGGAATTATTTTGGTAGGTTTGTTATAAGTACATTTAACAGTTACTTATTAGCGGCAGAGTCCTATTTCTTTCACTGTGAATTTCTCTTTTGATGTCAAAAAATGGTAGTCTACTTTTGGACGCCAGCCAAAACGCAGTGGCAATTTTTAGAAATGTATAACGGTTGTGATAACAGACGGCGCTATCGCTTTAGCTTTCATCTTTCTTAAATATCACTTTTAAATACTACAAATTTAATTTTTATTACTACATTTTACAATTACAATTCTTACATCATAAATTATAAAAAAAAATGCTTTCGATTGAAATTTATTTTAAAACTGCCGCTTAATTTAACGACTTTTTAAATAATTTTCAAGCATGAAATATTTTTCAATTCTATTTCAACAATGACCATCAGTTTGCTTTAATAATGTAAAATAGTCCCTGGGAAAGTTGCCACAATTGAAAATAGATTTCCCGAACCATCTTGAAAAGTGAAAAAATAATTTAAAAAAAAACCTGATAAATCTTAAGATCAGAAAAAAACCCTATTTTCAGTTTATGTTTAACATAAAATTGATATGTTGAATCCGTTGATGTATATGTTGCATCACAATATGCTAGGAATTGTATTTTTTAATTTTTTTAAAGATCCATTGGGTATTTAACTGTGTAAGAGGGAAAATATCCCCGACTGTGATGGATAATTATCCGGATTATATAAAGGGACCGAAGAAACGATACAAATAAATTACACTTGAAAACATTAAAAATCTCCCTCATCTGCTGATTGATTTATTATTGTAAAAATAATTCTTCATCTTTACATAAAAATTGATTATCTTAAAACAATGGATGCGTTTTAGAAGATATGGATTTGAAACAAACAATGATTAAAGAGGACACTTTAAAACTTTTAATTTAAACATTTTAAAACTTTTTTGTTAACGTCGTATTTCGAGGGTGCTTTTGGGCATTGGAGGTCATTCGGTTGCATTATCAGAGGGGGGGGGAGAGAAATGTATGTTTTTTTACTGTGTTCTTTTATTTACTGAATATGAGATGAACGTAGGAACATACTATTTATATGATACTTCATAGGTCCATGAAATTTTCTTTCTTGCCGTGGGGAATGTGGCGGTAATCTCAAACTGATTTGCATTACACAGTTGTTTACTGATTGTTTGTTCGGAGTTTGCATCGGAAATAGTACTGTATTTCACGGGGGGGGGGGGGAACTTTTAAAATAAAATATTTTAAAGACTGTTTCATACGCACCCCTTCTTAAATAATAAAGTAGCTTATTTTACTGATATTGTTATAGTATTTTTTTTCCGTTAAGTTTTGACGGGTTCCATCTAGTTTAATGTTAATTTCCTAAAAAACAAACTTTTCAGTACTTTATTCAATCAATTTAAATGCAAAATATTAACGAATTGAAAATATGAATGTATTTAAAATTTAAATATCCATTATTGAATTTGTTTTACATTATTTAACAACATTGTCAATTAATTATTGATAAATGCCTATAATTATTGATTGTTATAAAATAACAAAATATAAAAGTTGTATTAGTTATGTTTCATTCTTATTTGAAACCTATACATACACGTATATATGTACGTTTGTTTGTTAGAAATGTGGTTCAATACACATATAACTAATAAATTAATTAGTAACGTAATTAGTTATTATTAAGTAATTATAAATTTTTTGTTATTAATTAATTAATAATTATATGCAGTTATGTATGTATTAATCAGTTTTAAAAATTTTTTTGCACTTTTGGTTTCGGTTTCGGCCAAAAGTGGACAGATCACCGAAATCCGGTTTCGGTTTCGGTCTTAAAAACCTGTTTCGGTCGATCTCTGCTTGTAACCCACGTTGGTGATTATATCAATTTCAATATGTTTGAAATAGTGAAACATTATTAAAATAAACTGCAAATGATTTTTCATGTAATGTAACGGAATGTAACGGAATTATTTGAGTATCCCTGGAAAGGAATTATTAAGTGCTATGCACACCACGTTCTATAATTAGTCTCTTGTAGTGCACCTCAGTGATATATATCAATTTCAATATGTTTGAAATGGTGTAACATCATTAAAATAAACCGCAAATGATTTTTCGCCATAGACCGCAATATAACGGAATTCTTTTGAGTGTCCCTGTAAAAAAACTATAAGCGCTACACATTTCATTTTCAATACCGAACATACCACAGTAAGCCTCAATAACATTTATCAATAGCATGATCCGAGCCTATTTACGCGAGTTAAAGGACAGACAGACAAACCGAATTCATAAACACTTTTCAACTATGTTGAAAAGTGTTAAAAATATTCGCTGAAGAATCACATGCCTGTGAAGCGAAGTTAAGAGAGCAAAATCCAACACAGCATTTTTAGGCAGATTTCGTAAGAAAAACCAGCTATTACATTCTTCCCTATGTTGGAATTTCTGTAAAATTTTTGTAGGATCTACGCCAATCATGACTCCAGAAACCAAAACCACCTCCAGTTCAAAACTTTATCTATCTATCTATATCACTTTTTTATGGACACGATAACTTCAATAATTCTGCACAAATCTCTTCCAAACTGATACATAAAATATCCGTCAAGTTCGCTAATGGGCAAAATCGAATCACGGGGGGCGGGGGAGGGAGGGGAGAGCATTTTGTGAAAAAAAAAACAAAAATAACTTCTTAATTATGATACGTATCGAATCCGTTTAAAGTTTTTATTATTTCTAGGAAAAGGGCCGAAAATTTTTATGTGTGGCAGATTTTTGATATCATTAAAAATGGCCTCAAGGGGGCGGGGAAAATAGGGGTTTAAGAAGAAATAGATACATTGTCAATTCACAAGATATCCAGTTCGCTTAAATTTATTATAAATCCTCTTAATATTATCTACAACTTTTATAAAGACAAGTTTTTGATAGGACCAACCCTTACAGAAAAAAAAACCTCTCTGCCGTCTCCGCCTACAGACACAGGTAGATTTCGAAGTGGGCGGTCCCAATTGCCGCATCATCGCAAAAAGTCATTTCTTCTGCAATTCTCAATAAACAGGCGCCAGACAGTCTACGTCTTCGAAATCTACCTGTGCCTATAAGCCGAGCCGTCAGGGATTTTTTATTGTGGGTGCTTATTCCTATTTTGGGCGCGAATTGCGCAATCCTTCACGCTATTTCAAATCCTGTCCCTCAAAGAAAATCCCACCTCCCCCAAAGAAACTCTTGAAATGGCGCCCCTGCAGTAAAACTTACAAAGGAGTTGAAAGGAACTGAAAAAAAAGCTCCGTTTTAGACAGGTCTCCGTCTTAGCAAGTATAATTGTATGGTGTTTTTTTTCCGTTTGAGAAAGAGTTCTTTTACAGACAGGTTTCACATAGACAAGTTTTACTTTAATATTCAGAGGTGCACTATAGACTGTAAATTTTAATAGTCTTAAAAGATACATGAAAAAACGGTACCCGTCTATAACTGGAAACTTTCAATATTTTAAAATTTTACCTGCTAAGACAAAAACCTGTCTAAAACGGAAATTATCATCTTTTTCTTGCGATTTCGTATTAGAAGTCGCATTAGACTTCTAATAAGAAGTATTATTCTAATAAGAAGTAGCTTTCGTATTAGAAGCTTTGTATCCATAATTCAGTAAACTTTTCTCGTTCGGAAGTAGGGCCCCACTTCCCCAACCCCGAGCCACATCCTTGGCTATGACAGCACCCTAAAAGAAACTCCCCCCCCCCCCCCGTCAACACGCAGTCTTAAAACAGAACCATACTGATCTTTCCCAAATATCTAACCTTATTATCAAAAATTCTTTACATAACATACCATACAATGAACAAATATTATTGGTCAAAACTTGATAATTAAAAAGATACTTACCAATCTCTTGGATCGGATATTTTATCACCAATTGCAGTTGATATTTTCGTGTCTGTTTCTGTATGACTGCGTTTGGAAAAAAACATAAAACTTTCCAGGCTTGGCTGCCTGTATCTTTTCATTGCTATTTTATGAATGTTCAAAAATGGATAATTTTGAAATTTTGATACAAAGAAAAAAACAAGAACGAAAAATCATGCGTCAAGCATAGATTATGTAACACTTTCCAACGCTTCAAAATAATTTTACAAATCATTACCGTTTAATAAGCTGAAAGATAACATCTAAGTAAACAATTTGGAGAACGCATAACATATTTAAAAACGTAATTTCAGGAATTTCCAACATATGGAATATTCGGAAAAATATCCGAATACTTTTATTCAGCCCTGTATATGATCTATAGATTTGTATATATACTACATAGGATGCTAAATTTTACTTTAGTTAGGAAACGCGTAGCACAGTTTAAAATTCTCCTTCTGGAGTTTCTGTTAATAAACGGAAATCTGTTCGCGAACTTTTGTTCTACCCTGTATAGGATCTACAGAATTTATACACACCAAGTAATAGACAAAAAGTGAGTTAAATTTAAAATCGCGTTCAGCAACTTAAAACGCACTTCCAGGAATTATTGTTAACAGACAGTAGAGAATTCTTTTGTGTGTCCCTGTAAATGAACGATGACTGCTATACACACAATATTCTGTAGTAAGCCTCTTGTAATGCACCTTAGTGATATATATATAAATTTCAATGCGTTTAAAATAGTGAAACATTATTTAATTAAACCGCAAACGATTTTCTCCATAGACGTAATGTAACGGATTTCTTTTGACTGTCCCTGTAAAATAACTATAAGTGCTATGCACAGCATATACCATGTTAAGCTTCTTGTAATGCATCTTAGTAATATATATCAATTACAATGTGTTTGAAATTGTGTAACATCATTAAAATAAACCGCAAATGATTTTTTCCCATAGACCGTAATGTAGCGGAATTCTTTTGAGTGTCACTGTAAAAAAACTATAAGTGCTACACACTTCCGTTGAAATAGGGAACATGCTATAGATAACGACAATAACATATAAAAATTGCAGGGCAATCCGGGCATATTTACGGGAGTTAGAGCACGCACAGACGGCAGACGGCCAGACAAACCGAAGTCATAAACACTTTTCAACTAGGTTGGAAAGTGTTAAAAGAGTAACAACTAAAGAGTACAAACTCAAAAAAAAAAAAAAAAAGAGATACTGCAGAGATACTTGTTTGAACGCAAACTAATCCAATACTTCTAGTTTTTTTCCTAATCACCAATAGTGCAATAGTTATTCCTAATCCTCTAATCAGGAAATAATTGTCAATGTGACTGATAAATGAAGATGTTAGGTAGAAAAAGGGGAGATAATGGTTTATGAGGTTCTTGTACACCATCAGAAGTGGTCGGCCTGCATTGATGTCACCTGTTGTTGATTTATATTAGCAGCTTATATAGATTCGACTACAGACTCCCTACGGTCCATGTCCATCCATCTGAAGACCCATAGGAACCAATGGTAGGGACAGCTATGACAATTACTCTTACCCTGAATGTGTTTAAAAACGGGCCTTTTGTTAATTGCGTTTAAGAAAAGCATGTCCTAGCTTTCAGAATAGAAAAACTTGCGACATCTGGATATATTTTCCAATCTGAGACTGGGGGTGTATACAGACCTTTTTCGGAGATCTAGGGTGGTCTTTCATTTGGGAACGGGAGGGGGATAATAGTTTTCCATTACAGAATTCCAAGTAAAACGGATGTTTATATCTGCAGAAACTAATGTTAGCACTGTATTTTACGACTGGTGGAATATCCCTATTTCCCCCAATTCCCTTGAATTTGTATTTTAATGCAAAATAAAGAGTTTTTTAAAGAAATCTAAAATAGTTTAAAAAATCCATTCCTTACTTCCTAAAATTCTTAATTTATTAATGTGTTTCTTCTTTTAAACATTTAATAAATCAGAAAGGCTTGCGTCCGCTCGCGTCCATAGCGTCCCCCTTTACGAAAAAAAGTAAGGGGACGCTTGAAATAAAATAAAAAAGTGGGGGGACGCCGTCCCCCTGCGTCCCCCCTCGACTACACCACTGTCTAGCGTGACATGTGACAAAGGGGGGGAGGGGGTATGGTGAAGTGTGACACTTTGTGACTAAGGAGGAGCAGAGGCGGATTAACCACCTACCGGGCCCCTAGGCTTAACACATTGGGGGCGCCCCTCCTGCTCTATATGTATATACATTGACATACAACATTATATATATACATATATATATATATATACATACATACAAACATGCACACACACACACACACACACATATACATACATATTTTTTTTTAGGACAAAAAAAAAAGTCAAAAACTTTGCGCCGGGCCCCTAGGCTTTAGCCTACTCAGCCTATTTGGTAATCCGCCTCTGAGGGGGATAAAAAATATTGAAAAAAGTGTGACATCATTTATGGACATCCCCTTGCCTCTATATGTAGCTGTCTCTTCAGAACACAGCACATACCTACACACACAAATTTATCTCTATATTATTACTAGTGGCACTTCCCAGCAGGTTAATATTTATACTAGGCTGCACTTCCCAGGTTGGAACATACATGAAAACCCTTTTACAAGGATTTATTATTAATAATATACACAAGTTTTTTATTTTTTAATGCATTATCCTGAATAATGTTTTTACCTCTTAAATAAGTCTGTCATCTTGTTTGAACTATCAGAGTTTTATTTATACTGTTTAAGTAGGTACATTTATATGTTTCAATTTTTCAAAAACTTCTTTATTATTTTTTTTTCATAGGTAGTAAATGACTTTGGATACATTGAAGATTCAGAAAACCACCCATTGGATAACACAGGTGAGTAAAATTTATTTGTGGAATAGGGTCATCAGGGATAAATATAACTGAGGTTCAAACAGTGAATATAAAAAATCTGTTTAACATGTATATGTGAACTCTGCTAAGCCCTTCTCAGACATATTATTAGTAGCATTGATGAGTTTCTACATATGTAAAATTTAGACAAATTTCGCCAAATGACAGGGGATCTCTGAAAATGATATTTGTACCTCTACTAAATTCAGAGGTTAATCTGGTCCTGATCAGGGACATAGCAAAAAGAAGAGGTAAAAGCCACCTCCTATTCAAATGAAGACAAATTGATATCATCTACAGTAGAAGATCTTTATAACGCAAACCTAAAAACACGAGGTTGTGCGTTATATAGAATTTTGCATTATATAGATCACATTTCACACATCATTAAATTTAGCTTGTAAAACATGGCCAAATATGTGTGAAACATACCAAAATACATTAGAGTATCTTTATATTGCATTCTTTACTACCAGGAGTTGTGCAGATTATAATTTTTTGCATAATATAGATCATTCCATACATTGTTAAATTTACTTTATAAACATTGTCCAAACATACTTGTATAAAATCATAGCAATTTTTTTACTAATAAGCTCTGAATTAAGGAGATAAAGTTGAACTAATGCATCAAATTTAGTCCTCTAGAGAATAACAACTATTTATAATGTGGGAATTCAGGTGTTTCTTAACTGAAAATTCATTGTTTACATCTGAGAAGTTGTGCGTTATATGGAGAATTGCGTTATAAAGATCTTCTACTGTACTATTTTCTGTTTAAAAAAAAAACTATAAAAATTGACTATATTTCTAATGTGTGTAAATCATGCACTTCAACTAAAGCTCTACATGTCATGTTTTTATTTTGAACTGATTTTATTTAAAGCTAATTGACCTGTCTGTCATTTCCCGGATCCATGATAATAGCCTTAATATCGCCTTAATTTTGTATGAATTTATATCTTTAACTCGATTTTGTCTTAATTTATATCTTTAAATTAAAAAAATCTTGAAAAAGAAATTTATTTTTGGTAGTAAAAGTGCTCGTAAGAAGACTTTTCATTTGAATTCTAACAGGATTTAACTTTTCATTACAAAATGTCATTTTTCGCAAACACACACAAAATAATAATAGCAATAATACTAATAAAATAAAATAAAAGAAATTTTACAACCTATAATTGTTCAAATGCTTAAAGATTTAGATATGTTATATGATGTGTGTCTGCTGACTACGTAAAAAATTGGTTGAAAATCCCCCTGATATTTAGCAGTAAAAGTGGTAAAAATAACTGTAACATGAAATGGGAGGGAGGGGGGGGGGGTTGATTCAATGTTTAAAGAAATACACTGTCGTCCAAAGCCTGTGTATAAATTTCATGCAAGTATAATACTAATATAGAGTTGTAAACAGCAGTGTTTTCTTCAGCTATTTTCTTTTTCATTTTTTTTTTCTTCTGATGGTTAGAATATATGGCAAAATTTTTGAAATGGTAACTCCTTATTTCTCTTCTATGTGTTATATTTTCAGATCCAAATTTCAGAGTTATAAATGTGTTTCCGATGACTGTGTGTAATTTTTGTGCTAAAATATTTATATTTAGTTGTAAAAATTATTGTTTTACATGTAACTCTTTTTTTATTTTTCACATTTGAAATCCTGAGTGAAAGTTTTTGGATTTTCAAACTAATTTTTTCACCCTTAAATTCGATTATACCTGAACCAAACTGATACTTGATCATTAGCTAAAAGGTCTTCAACCTCTTTCAAGAGTACATAGTATTGAAATTTCAGAGCTATTGTGTAATATAAAGTGTATTTTTTTAATAAAAATGTGCATAATGTTAATTTTATGGCAAAATGCAGTTCCATTTTTTTTCCATAACAGTATTACTTATAAATTTCATAAGATTTCACTTTTGTGAATTGTAATGCACGTTTGGTTGTTAATTTGTATCCTCGGCTAATTATTAAAATATTAAAAATCTGAGGCTTATGTGCTTTTGACCTGTCTTAGTTTTGGTCTGTTCATATCTAAATTTTTAAATCTCTGTATGTGGTAGATTTCCTTAACCATTACCAACCAACATACAAACATCCCTTTATTTATTTTTTTAAATTTAGATGGCTACTTCAACCTTTTTCATTGTTTTTTTATTGCTGTGTAACTGTAAATAAATGTTGAATATAATTTGCTTTCTCTAATATAGCAGAAATTCTCTATCTAAAAGTTTTGCAAAAGATACTCCTAAGCAAAGAAAAAGAAGTACTGTAAAATCCCGATTGTAACCCCCCCTCCCTTTTTTTCAATTCAAAAAGGGTTAAATTTGGGAAGGGGACTTATAATCGAGATTAAAAAAAATTCATTTAAAAACCTGTTTTTATCATTAATTTAGAAGTTAAAAAGGGATGAGAATCTTTCGTATTTCAGCTGATTAAAAAATAAATAAATAAAATAAAAATAAATTCCCTTCTCCCCCCCCCCCAAAAAAAAAAAAAATTAAATTAAATTTTTTTAAAATATTTTTCTTTATTTCTTATTTTATTGTAACAATAAATAATCAATCATCGAAATATATTCTCAAAATTACTGTTTCCCCCTTTGCCCCCCCCCCCTCTGGTACCAAAAATGCATAGTTTAACTTTATACCTTTTTAATTTTAAACTTCTTTTCAGATTTATTAAATACTATATATTAAAAATAAATAACTCCAACCTACCACCTAAATTAAACCCTCCTCTTAAAATCTCTGCTTCTCTCCCCCTGCCATCCCCAACCTTATCTCATGGAGATCCTCGTCTTCCAAATGCATCTTGTAAAATTTAATAAAATCTTTTAAATTCTTAATTTTTTCTGCTCTTGTTGTGATTTTTTCCCAACAATATTTAAATAACAATCTACATTATTCCTCCCTTCTTTCCAAAAAGTCATCTTTATTTCCTTTGTCCCCCCCCCCCCCGCCTCTCTAGTACATACTTTAAAGTATTTTAAAAGTTTCTTTAATCTATTTATAACTTTCTTGCAACTATAATTAAACAATTATCTAAATTGCTTCTCCCCCACCCCCTCTCCCATGCACACAAACTTTAAAATCTTTTAAACTATTTTTTTAAGATTTTATGTTATATTGTTACTTAGCAGCAACAATAAATAAATGATCATCTAACTTTCTCCTTAAAGTTCAATAATCCATCCACTGAAAAAGGGGTGAATTTCTAGACATGGAGGGAGGGGGGGGGCAGAGAGAAGATTTTAGTACTTTTGTAGTTTGGCTGTTCTCACAGCTGATATTTTGTTAATGGGTGGGAAGTTACTTTAGAGAACATCTTTATTTCAAAACATAAAATATGCATGTGATTCAGGAGAGAACAGACAAACTGCAAAAAAGATGAAATTTTTTTATTTCCTCTCACATATTTGGAAATCCACTCCTCTTCTTTGGGAGAATAAGACAGAGCAAAAATTTCAAAAAGAATGATGATTTTAGATGAGTGATACTTATATGAGATGAGTTACCTTACTACAAAATAAGAAATAGATCAGCATTTAAAAAATAATAATAATATTAAAGATTTTAAACTATTTGCTGGGTGAGAAGACAGAGGGGAAATTGGAACTTTTGGGAGAAAGGGGGGGGGGTAATTTAGATGATTGATTATTCATTAATATTGTTACTAAAGATAAATAAATACAGAATTTTTTTTTTTACAGTTTTAAATACTTTAAAAATTTGTATGTGGTGGTGGGGAGGGGCAGATACTTTTGGAGTAGATAAAAAACTTAGGTGACAAATTAGAAGGTAACAAATAGGACATAAAATTTCTTCACATAAGAGTTTTACAAATTTTAAACTTTGTATTCTTGGGGAGGAGGGGAAATTATGAATTTCGAAGGAATGAGTTTGTAATTTAGATGATTTGTTATTTATTTATTGTAATAGAAAGCAACAAAGAGGACAGAAGATTTTTTTTATAAATAGTTTAAATATTTTTTTTATAAGGGTTAGCAAGGTGGAGGAAGCAGACATTTTGGGGGTAGAGAAATAACTAAAATGGTTGATTATTTATTTATTGCTACTAGACAGCAAATTTTTTTAATAAAGAGTTTTAAAGATTTTAAACTTCATATCCTGAGAGGAAAGGGACAGAAGGTAGGAGAAGTGTAAGTTTCAGAGAGAGAGAGATGAGTGGAGTGGAGGCTAAGTTATATGATTGATTATTTACTTATTTTTACTAGAGAGCAACATATAGGACAGAATCTATTTTTAAAATAGAGTTTTAAAGATTTTTTCCACCAGGGGGAGGCAAAAGGGCGGAAGCAGACATCTTGGTGGTAAAGAGATAAATTAAATGGCTGATTATTCATTTATTGTTAGTAGAGAGCAACAAATAGAGTATAATTTTTTTATAAAGAGTTTTAAAGATTTTAAACTTTATACGCTGAGGGGGAGGGATATAAATTTCAAATGGAAAGGGAGATTGTAGTTTAGAGGATTGATGTTTTTACTAATTGTTACATTACTAGTGAGCAGAAAGAAGTACAGAAAGATTTAAGATTCTCACGTTTTCAAACGTTTTATGTTGGAGAGGGCAGAGAAGGGAAACAAACATTTCAAGTGAGGGGAGGAATTTCATTAACATCATATAAAAACATAAGTGGAAATCTGTCAGAAATGTCGACTGAATGAAAATTTCCTCCCTTGGATTTTTAAAATCAATTTTTTGTGTATGTGAGAAGGGAGGCTTATATTTGGGAATGGAAAAAAAATCAAGCTTAAAAGTGATAGGGGGGCTTACCTTTGGAATTTTACGGTAAGTAAAGTATTAGCTTATTAAATATTTGTCACATGTTTATAATTATATATTATATGTATATATATACCGTAAAATCCCGAAAGTAACCCCCCCTCTCACTTTTAATCAATTTTGATTTTCTTTAAAAATTCCCAAATATAAGCCCTCCCCCCCCCCCCCACAAAAAATTTTTTGGTACAAAAAATTATTTTAAAAATCCAAGGAAGAGAATTTTCAATCTTTTGAAAATTTTGGCAGATTTCCACTTCTGCTTTTATGTTCACTTTCACTTTCTGTTTTTAAAAGGGAGGGGGGCTTACAATCGGGATTTTACGGTATATATATATATAATACACATATAATTATTATTATTTTATTTATTTTTTGTAATTTTGTAGAAAATGGTTGTTCTACTCCCAGAGTAAGAAATATGAGAGGATGAAAGAAGAAGAAGAAGAAGAAAGTGACAAACAGGTTGAGGAGAAACTGATGTCAAATCAAGCAAAAATAGCAGAAATAATAAAAGATATGGATAAAAAAAAATAGAAACCTTGATACAAAACCAAAATGAACTTCTTGTTTATGATGCTTAAATTTTAAAGAAACTCAACATTTACATTTAAATATTGAATTTAAATGTTTTTTTAAATTATAATGATGAATATTAAAAGGGTAATGTATTTACTGAGAAGAATTTTATTTAAAAGATATAACATTATGGTACATATTATGTAACAGGTACATTTAATATGTGTTCCACTTCAGCTATGTAGGTTACCCATAAAGGGGACATATTCTCTAATCCTTCTCACAAGACTTTTCTTTCTTGGATTCATCTGTATAAGACACGTGCATGCACAACAAAGTTCATTCCTTGCCAAAGTGCTTCTCTTCAGAGGTTAATCTTGTTAGCATCACATGTGTTAGGATGTTGACTGTATGTTAATTTGCTTCCGAGAAACTTTTTTCTGCAAATAACTACATACATCTTAGGTTGAGTGCTATCTAATTTCATATGTTGATCAATTTCATAAATAAAGGTCAACTATCAAGTAATCTGACAAGGGGCAGTCAGACAAAAGAGAGAAATTTAGCATTTAATCACCAAATTTGTCTACCCCCCAAAAAGCAAAGTAGCCATTCAGTTGGAAATTATATATTCTTTTAATTTACTATTAAAAAAAGCTTATTCAGTCTTCATACTGAAATTGTACAAAGCTGTGAAATTTCCAATATCAACACCTAATTTGTATATCATATTTGACTTTGTCATTAAATTTAACCATAAGATATGAAATGGGAAGTCATTCACTCAAGTAGTTTAGGAATTAGGAAGATTTAAAACTTGGAACTCATAAAGTTAAATTCATTTTTAATTGCTGCAAAGCAGATTACAATGTGGGTAGTTTTTAAGCATAACTCCAGAACTAATTGCAGAATAAGCTATAATTTTATAATTCACAGATTTAAAGGCTTTAAAAATCTATTTTTGTTGAAAATATTCATAGGTTACAAATCATAATTTTTTTCAAGAAAGATTTTTTTGTTTAGTTAATTTTCATAAATATATATATATATATATATGTGTGTGTGTGTGTGTGTGTACTGTTAGCTAAGATTTTTTAAAAACAGAAATCGATTTCTACAAGTTTCAATAATAATAATATAAAATTACCGCTCATTCTGCCAACAAGTTCTTGAGTTACTTAAAAAAAGATCCACATTGTAATCTGTTTTGCAACGATTACCAATGGAATTAAACATTATTAAATCCAAATTTTAAACCTCTATAATTCCTAAACTAGTTGGTCGAATTACTTTCCATTTCGAATCTTGGCTAAAATTTACAGAAAAAGCCAAATGTGATGTCAAAATTAGTGGCTCATATTGAAAATTTCATAGTTTGAGGCAATTTCAATATGAACACGTTTTTTTTTTAAATAGAAATTGAAAAAGTCATCATTTCCAGTTGAATGACGAGTTCCACTTTTTAATCTGACAATTTGAACATTAAAATGTTTCTTTTTTTTCCCCAACTATACCTCTTTGATTTAAAATATCTGTTGCAAGATAAAAAAAATCCGATGAACAGGAAACAATGGAATTAACATTAACCCTACAGTGCATGATTTTTTCTTTTAGATTTGTGTTTTTTTATATTTATATTAAGAGTTCGACACCAGAAATTTTAAGATAGATTTTTAGCTTTATTTAGTAGCATATTTATCTTATTTTTACAGGATTAATATTTCTATATCTATATTATAAAGGACAAACGTGTCCGTGCGTAACGCTAATGTCATTTTGCGCATGGCAACACTTTACGATGAAATTTCGGTTTTGCGATTTTTGCTATTGCATTTTTTTCAATTTCTAAATATCGCAGACTGTCAATTTTTACACCGTTATACTGCTCAAAACAATTAAAGGATATTTGAAGTTTTATATAAAATAAAGATATAAACGAAATTTTTTTTGCCGAAAATAGAAGAAGAGAATCACAAATGCAAATTTTTCTGGTTTTCAAACTGTGGAGTATGCAAATTTTGAGTTCGACGTCAAAAACGTCGCTTCAGCGGCAGCGAATGAAATTTGACTTTCAACTGGATAAAAGAGAATGAAGACAAGGATGATCGGCATTCAGTGATTGCTTTGTTTCGATGAGTACGATGTCTCAGCGAAGTCATTTGACAGATTCAGAAGCTTGGAGAATTGTTGGTAGGTTAGAAGGGGGCCAAACTCAAGCCGAAGTAGCGCAAGCCATTGGAGTGTCACAAAGTGTCATTTCCAGGATCTGGAACCGTTTTTTGGAGAGTGGATGTGCAGGCCGAAGACCAGGGCAAGGTCGTAGACAGGCAACAACGCCCAATGAAGATCGGTATTTAGCGTTAACAGCTCGGAGACACCGAAACATGAACGCTACTCTTCTCCAACAACACCTTCGCTCGGCTACAGGCACCACGATTTCAACTCAGACTGTCCGAAACCGGCTCCATGCTGTAGGTCTGTATGCTCGCCGACCGATGGTATGTGTTAGATTAACATCAAGGCATCGTCGCGACCGCAGGGAATGGGCAACCGAGCATGTCAACTGGAGGAGAAATGAATGGAGCAATTAATCTGTTTTCTGACGAGTCCCGTTTTTCTGTGCATCCGGATAATAGGCGTATTTTCATCTGGAGGGACCGTGGCAGTAGGAATAATCCTGCGTTCATGCACGAAAGTGTCAGATTTGGTGGTGGAGGAGTGTTGGTGTATGGTGGCATCTCCATTGACGGGCGCACTGACCTCTACATCATTCGAGATGGAGCTCTGACTGGTCGCCGATATAGGGATGAGATACTCAGACCTATTGTAGTCCCTTACGCTGCAGCAATCGGAGATAACTTCATTTTAATGGACGATAACTGCAGGCCACATCGTGCAAACCTGGTGGAGGATTTCCTTTTCGAGGAAGGAATTGTTCGAATGGAATGGCCAGCGTGTTCTCCAGACATGAATCCAATCGAGCACGTTTGGGACGCTCTAGGAAGACGAGTTTCTGGCCGCCAACAACCCCCCCAAACTCTCCAAGAACTGGAAAGAGCTCTTCTGGAAGATTGGGGCAGAATACCCCAACTCGTCATTAATAGCCTCATTGAGTCCATGCCTCATAGGTGTTCAACGTTGCTGGCCGCCCGTGGAAACCATACCCCCTACTAAAAATGATTTTCTTTGAAGAAAACACCTTTTCTTATTCTTTTTTTCTCATATGCACAAATTGTGTTTTTTTCCTTTTGTACACAAATGCGCAATAAAATGCATTTTTTTCTGCCAAACATGTGTAATTTATTCTCATATAACCTACTATGTCTGTCGACCATGTATCAATCAGCTAAAAAGTTTCCCAGATACAAAATCCACCTAAAACTGCAATATCCTTTAATTGTTTTGAGCAGTGTATATAAAAAAATCTACTTTCAAATGCAATTTTTTTAAATTGTATCTTAATTGACTGATTTATTATAGCATTTAAATTAAATTTCAAGCATGATTTTTTTTAATAATCTATCTCTATCGCTTGCAGACGATTACAAAAGATTAATCATTTTGCCTTTAAACAGTATAAAATGTTCAGTATTTGTTTCCAGCTAATATTCAATAACGAAATTAAATGTTCATTAAACAATACATAAAATAGTTTAAATAAAACGCAAATTTAACAGACATGTAATTGAAATAAGCGCTTAAGACCACTGAAATTTTCAAGATAATAAAAACTGATGTAGATAACGAAAGTTATAGCGATTTCTTCGGCTATTAACTTCATGCACGAGGCAATTACGAAATTACCGCTTTTAATAAATTTCATAATTTTATTTGAATATATAATTGGCATATTTTATATAAAAATTCTCTTTGCTGTTGTTAGTGGGCAATCTAAAACAATTATTAAATGTAAAAAATATATTACAGTTTTCAATAAAAACAAAAAATGGTTTTGACATATATTCTCTATCCCGGGAAGCCCTAGTAAATATAGTGGTTGCAAAGAACTTGATTTATTTATTAAAAGTTAAATAGAAAGTGTTGTCAATTGGCTACACTATGCACTGTAGGGTTAAGAGTGCCAAAATTTAAACCTTCACAATTCCTAAACTACTTGACCAAATTACTTCCCATTTCGTATCCGTGGCTAAAATTTACAGAAAAAGCCAAATGTGATGTCAAAATTAGAGGCTCATATTGAAAATTTCAAAATTGACCTAATGACAGTTTTTTTTTTGCCCTAAATAAGTTTTTTTTTCTTCAATAAAAAGTAGTTATGACAATATATTACGTTGTTAAATTTATTACATACTAAGTGAATCTGAGAGTCATTTGACAGAAGGTATTCTATTAGTTCTACAACTGATTTAAAAATGGAGACCTTTTTTTATACAAATCCAAAAAACATCATTTGAAAGTTTTTTCTTTAGTTGATATGACAACTGACTTCTTTACTGACTGCCATAGTTTGTAATATAAACTTATTATCTTTTATGCTTTTAATCCTTTATAGTTATTTGTGATAAGGGTTAATTTTCTTATTATTCCTTTCTAAAATGTTAATACATCTTATTAGTTTTTTTGGGAACATTCATGTAACTCAACATTCCTACACATTTCACAACACTGCTGGGTACCAAATCTTGTTTTTACATCTGCTGTTGGAGCATGAAAAGTGCCATTTTTTGAGGGGACAAATCACTATTTCTCCATACCAAGTGCTACAATTAATCTGATGTATATCCTACTTGTATTAAGTACTATCACTATGAAAACAACAGAAAGAAAACTTTCTTCTGCTGGCTTACTAGTTGGTAGGACATCCTTTTGTGATGGATGAAGACATTTTTTTTGCAAACACATTGTATTAGCTGCTGCTCCATTGTGTTGCATGTGTATTTTGTAAAAAAAATTCAAGTTTTAAGTGAAAAATACTTACCAATCCAGTTTTTGTGTTTGTCATAAGTTAAAAATGTAGTTATTATTATTTATAAATCTTAATTAGGCCTTTCAATCGCCATAAGATTCTTTAAAAATGACCAATTAGTTCTACAGTTTTTTAACATTGGAATATTGATTGTCTTCATTTCTGCCTGCTTTCTAAAAAACTACTTTAGATAGCAGAAAGAACAAACTGCAGATTGTACCCAGAAACATTTTCCATCTGCCCCTAATAAGTTTCTGTTATGCAACAGTTTCTGAACCTATTCTGGACAGAGAGACAGATAAAATATTTTTCAAATGTTATTTTCTGACTATATAGCATCGTCTAAATACTCGAATGAACTTATAAATAGATTTTTTCTGAAAATCGCAGACAGTCACTCCTATTTTATATATTAGTGTAGTTTTAAGAAGTGTCTTTCTTTGGCATTGTGAGACAAAGCTTTAGATGTCCTTTTTATGATCTAAAAATACAGTAGACTCTCGCAAATCTGCAAATACCTAAAATCTGCACATCATTTCAGATGTAAACAATGAAACTTACAGTTAAGATGTAGGTGTAAAATTCAAGTTTTTAAAAATTCTTATATTATTCTGTACACATTTTAATATGTAATTCTGGTTAATATTATTCAACTCATGTTTTCTCATGAAGGAAGTATAAATTTATTTTTTAAAAAAATTTCAAGATAGTACTTGTATCAGTGGCAATTGCAATATCTTTTCCAAATAATTTATGTATCAATCAAGCTTTTTTTTTATTAAGTATGGCTAAAAATGAAATAAAACATTGTTATTTTAAGATTTTGATGTGAATTATTAGTGTGCATTTATAAAGTGAGTTTTACTGAATAATTAAAGAAAAAAATTATCTCATCATCATTATGCATATTTAGTTATGCATTTACTTGATCTTTACTTTTAATATTTTAAATGTTTTTTAAATTTTCTTAATTTTTATTATTTTACTTTGCATTTGTAAGTATTCATTATAATTTTGAGTGCATTGTTAAATTCAAATTATTATTTAAAAAATGTAAACAAAACAGTGACCAGAGATCTGCAAAATTCAAAAATCTGTACAACCTTTGGTTTTAAGCTATGCAGATTTAAGGGAGTCTACTTGTAGTGTATTTAGAAAAGGAAACTTGTTTAGATTCAAACTTTAAAATAGCTTAAGCATTAAAGATTTAAGACAATGCAAATAACATTTCCACCTATTTCCTGACAATTTCAAGTAATCATTTTTCTTCATTTGTCATCTTGAATTTGATTGAGCAATAGCATGTAAATTGTTACTTCATTTAGTGGTGTGCACAATGGCATGGCAATTACATTTGAAAAAAAATTGCTTAATTGATTTGCAATCTTAAAATAGCAGAACATAATAAATGTTAAAGATGGGGAAGATCGCTCAATCTGATTAAGCACAGGTATTTTTCTTTAACTAAAGTGAAGGCTGATATCAAATTGAAAGCATTGTAACCTACGATTTCAAAAAATTTTTCACGATTATGCTTTTTTACAGTGAAATATGAAAATATCCAATTTTTGGTTATTTACCCTAGGCTTGGGTAAATACCCCCAAAAAATTATACTCACTGGGTATTTAACCTTCCTACATCACTGTCTACATATGAAGTTTAAATGTAATTAATTCAGCCATTTTTATGACAGGTTGATCACAAAATATATGTAATTTGAGCAAATCGGTGTTATTGGCTGTCCCAAAAGACATTGTTTTTTCCTTTGACAGTTTAATTTATAAGAATATTTAATTAGCTGCAATTTTTAATCAAACAAAGTGTAGTAATGGAATGTGAGTGTACTATATTGGAAGTCTGTTCAAAAACCTTTCAAATGATATCTCATTTATAGTTGTGTGCTTTGTATATGCATGGAAAAAGAGATGTTGAATGCAGAAATAATATATATGATTATACTTTTTCATCATTGTATAATCATTTACGTTTTCTGTAACTGTTAAACATCTTTTGGATGTTTAACCTCGGCTAGATTTTTTTATGCCCAAACTTGGCTATATTTTACCTATTTATTACACACAGAGTGAACAGGAAAATCATTTTGATTTTTATAGATGTCTGTATTATAGACTGCAACACATCTATGATTCCAACTTAAGCATTTTAATTAAAGTGTTATGTTTATTGTACTGTTTTTAAGGTCTAATATAGACTTTGAAAACAATAACAAATTCCTTAAAAAAAACATTTTACAAAATAAAGATGTATATATAGTTAAACATATTTAATTATGTGTCCAATTTTGGCTCTTTAAGAAATTAACTCAAATGCTGCATGCCGCATAGTTAGTACCACTGGTATAAAGAATGAGTAAGAAATGATATAGAATGATTATTCAAACATTTCGGCAAAATTCAAGTTGTTGAACATGGGGAAAAAAATCTGCAAAACACTGTAAATCTCTTTGTAAGCTGTTTTATGTCATAGAATGAAATTATTTCTAATCAGTTTCAATATTTATTTTATTTTTAGATACATCCAAGTTACCTGAAAAGTTTCAAATTTTTGTCATGGAATAAGTATTTAGAAAAGTAACAAGGAGAAAAGAAAATTATAACTTCCACTTGTAGAATAATGAAAAAAAACCCCGTTGAGGTTTTGTAAATTACTGTGCTTAAGATTTTTCTCAATGGCTTCTTATATTTAGAGGAAACCTGAACCACATATAATTTTTAGTGCTACATTTAAGCATACATTAAGCACATGGAATATTTTCATTTCAGCATTTATCAAATTTAATTTTCTAAAATGTTGCTATAATAATATAAATGCTGGATGATTACACCATGAAATATTACAACATTAAAGAAGCGAATATAAAACATCACATATTTTTACTGAATGGCGTATACAAATTTAAAATTTTATACATACATTAATATTAAAAATATCGACGTTTCGACCACCATCTATGGTCATCTTCAGGAAAATTTTCTTATATTGCTTTTAAAGTGTTTTTGAGTGTTACCCTTGTTAATATTTAATTTGTGGACGGCAATAATATTGTGGCAACGGGCGGATTGTTTTTCGCATTTGAAACTTTAAAAGCAATATAAGAAAATTTTCCTGAAGATGACCATAGATGGTGGTCGAAACGTCGATATGTTTAATATTAAGGTATGTATAAAATTTTTAATTTGTATACACCATTTAGTAAAAATATGTGATGTTTTATATTCACTTCTTTAATGTTGCTATAAAACACACATATACAATTCAGACTTACTCTAATTTATTTTTTAATATTTTGTTTTCACCATCATAAAAATGATAAAACAATAATGTTTTGAACTCCTCATCTATTGCAGAAATGCCCGTTTTGCTAAGGTGAATTTCAACCCTGGATTACTCATTATATAATGCAACTATCAAAATTTTGTTTTCACTATGAGAATTCTATTATCAACATGCAACATTTGAAACACTATCTCTATAAATTTTAATTATTTTCAAAAGGCAATTAATTGACATTTTAACATGAGTAAAAGTTATTGAATTGTCAAAAGTGATCAAAATATTTTTCGAAAATGTAGTATGTCTTGCAGCTATTCTTGTTCTTATTTGTGGAAAAGTAAAGCATTTTTGTTGTTGAAAATATTGTCATTTTTTTTAAATGAATGTTAAGATTACAGATGTTAGTTATGCAAAAGTGGTCACGAAATAGCAAACAAATATAATCAAAGATGTGTAATATTCATTTGAAGATTAAAAAACTTTATTCTTTTGCATGTGAATGATAATGAGTCAAAATCATTATTGGTATAAGCATGTTGGTATTCATTAAAATTTTTGTAAGAGCCAAAATCTACTACAGAAGTGAGCTTGAGGGCAGCACTTGCATTTTTGAAGATGTAAACACTCTCTCACAAGAAAAGTGACACAACTGTGATACTACATTTCGCAGAAGAGGAAATAGCCTTTCATTTTACTGTAGCGAAAAGCTATAGCACTTAGCTGCATTCAGATACAGCTAGAAAATGTGTAAGAATCAAGATGTAGCAGACATAAGGAGTATTGAGTAGATTTATTCTTCCCCTTCTCCACCCATTGCCCTACTTCTATGGTGGCTAAGTGACAATAGCATTATCTAGCAGTCTCCTGGATAGTTACACTGATGTAATTCAATATGAGGTACTTTTCATGTAGTAAGGCACATTAATTCCGACCTATTAGTGCAATAAGACAGAAAATAAATATTTTGGAGTTGAGTCACTTTTCTTTGCACGTACTCGATATGTTCATATACAGGGTGGTTATAATATAAGTACCCCTATTTGGAACTATCTGTAGCTTGAAGGAATAACCGGAATGAAACCAAAATCGGTACATATACTATTCGAGAAGGGGGAAGAAGAATGGAACAATAAAAAAAAGTGACAGATGGCGCTTTTGAGTGTGACATGTAATGTGTAATATTGTGTACCGTGGAGGTGTTACAAACGTCAATGACTTTACCGCATATCACAACATGTGCGAAACATCACTCCTGATGCGTTGCACTCCGCAGTTGAGCACGTCGTGTACCACCTAAATTGTGTCCTTCAGCAAAATGGCCATGTGGAACCTGAACATGATCGGCACGGCCATGCGAAAGCGTTGTCACATTCACTGTGACATTTTCCAAAAAATTAGGTATGCCATCTGGTTTTTACTCCTTAATTTTTTGTTCTTGTATTGCACATTACATTTCACACTCGATAGCGCCATCTGTTGGTGATTATTGCAATATTTTTTTTTACTGTTCCATTCTTCTTCCCCCTTCTTGAATAGTAAGTGTACCGATTTTGGCTTCATTCGGGTTATTCCTTCAAGCTACAGACAGCTCCAAATAGAGATACTTATTTTATAACCACCCGGTATTATAATTAATTGCTTAAACTAATTATCAATGCATATTTATTAATTTCATCAATGGTAACAATATTGGTTCTGTGGCGGTTAATCTCTTAATTCTCAAGCCCGTGATATTCACAGGTTATGTATTCCACTTTTTTTTAATTCAGATTGTTTGATTCCCACCAGTTTTTTAAAATAATGAAATTGGCTTTATTCTCATATCATTTTATCAGCCATTAAATAAGGTGAATATTTCTACTTCAAAAAACTGGTGGCAATCAAACAATTTGAAATTTAAAAAATGTAGCCTACACAAAAATATAGCAACACTTAAGGAGTTAAGGTCCATTTGGTAATAAAGAAGTTCCTGAAGGTGTGAGGATAAACTAGACTAGAGTCCTGCAATGCAACCGAACCAACAAAAAAATTTCCTCAACCCACAACCTGACCTGAACCCGCAAAAATAATTTTCAGCGACCTGCAACCCAACACAAACTGACCTATTTCAACACAAACCTGCAATCCAACCCGAGCCTGCAATGAAAGGACAATAAATTATGTTTTAATGTTATTACGAAAAGTAATGTACAGTTGTATCTCTAATACCATGTTTATATTTTATGTAGACAAATCTATATTCTTTAATATTCAATTTTAGTGAAACCCCTGAATAGCGGACACATCTGTCTCATTGAATAGAGTCCTGCATCGGGTCGGGTTGTTTCTATTTTTTTTCCAGATCGGATGACTCTAATTATCTTTCTGCATGTCAGGTTCACCCTAGAATAATTCTTTCGGGTCATATTCGGATTTTTTGCATGTCAGATTGTTAGGATTTTTATAAAAAGTTTGAACTGAACTATATTTCAGAGGAAAATAAATAGGTATTTGAATATGAATAAGTATATATTCAATTTACTGCATGAGAAAAAATAAAATGTATATAAGACATATAATCATAGAATATTCTTTCTTTACCTGTGCAGTTAAAAACCATTTTTTTATTTTCTCAAACTATAAAAAAACATTACCAACATTTCATTTATGATGCACACAAAAACGCACATATCATTTTTGTGATAGTTTATGTACTATCACAACTACATGTGCACATTGTACACATGCTACATGTGCATATAGATTTGGAGGTGTCCACTATTCCAAGGTAGAAGTGTACAAATATATAAGTAGGAGGAATTGCAAAAGTTTTAGCTAAATAGAGCTGTCTGCTTTTCAGGAGTGTCCATTATGGAGGTCTTATTGTATATATATTTTTAACCTGCAAAAATATTGTGGACATTCTTTTGAAAAAGTGGGTCAACCCGAACCCGACCTGCAAGAGTCAAAACCCAACAAAACAATGAAAGTCAACCCACCCAAATCAAAAAAGTATAAGTCAACCCAACCCAAACTGCAATGAAAAAATATAGCATCAACCCAACCCAAACCACAGGTCGGGTCAAGTAAAAGCAGATAACCCTGACCTGATACAGGACTCTAGACCAGACTTAAAATATTCTACTCTAGTAATATTTTTTTTATTAGAAAGAAGATGTATAAAAGTCATGTCTATTTTTATTGTATCATTATTTGTATTGTATTGTATTGTATTGTTTTTAAAGTCAGATACATGTCTTGAAAACAATACTTAAAAAATACATTTTATAAAATATGTTCTGGGTGTTCCATAAGTTCGTTAAAACTTTAAAAAATCATTCTAAAGAAACAAATTATGTTAAAAAATTGCAGTTTGCAGGAATGGGATTAGAGGGACATCAGATTTTTTTTACTAACAAAAAAAGTTGTGGTTAAAAAAATTACTGATAGATGGTGCTGTCTGGCATATGAAGCAGGTGGCATATTCGCCGTTCCCAACCGTCAGGGAAAAAAAACAAATTGCGCATGCGTCAATACTTAGAGATTGAAAATCTTAGGCTACAAAACGTCAATAAGGTTGCCAGATTGGTGCTTTTAGCGTATCAGGAGTGACATTTCGATCAACATTTATTTCATTTTTTTTTTCTGTGGGCAGATATCATTTATATATAGGTGTTTTTTAATAAGCCAATTAAATTTTTTTCTCTTAGTGTTTATTATTTTAAATTATCTGCAAACTATTTATTTTTTAAATAATTAAACGTAATTTAGCGAAATTTGACCACCTTTACCCATGTAGAAATATATTGATTTTAACAGAAGGAATTGCAAATAATACAAAACTTATTTAAAATTGTATTTTTACTTATTTTATAATTTCCTGAGTTTATTATTTTATTTATTTTTTACCTTTGCTGTGGGAAAGTAGTATGATATTCTTAAAATATTTAGTACCAACGCTTATGAAATTATTTTTTATTATATAGAGATTAATTTATAAGATATAAATTTATGCAAATGAGCTTATCAGTAAATAACTTAAATGTATTGTTTAAACTTTATTGTTATTTAATAATAATAATGTTAGTTTTTTAAATCTTGTATGTTCTAATTGCCAATTGGTATTGCTTTCAATTAACATTAAAAAAATTAAACAATGCATATAATTTAAATTAAATTGAAATTGTAATTTTTACAAAATTAATAATTATTTATTTTTTGCATTCTATCTCAGGGGTCGATGCAGGTTTTTTTTTGGGGAGGGGAGGGTGGGGCATTTTGTGAAAAATAAAGGTTATTTTTGTGAAAAATAACATTTTTTAACGAAAGATGAAATCCAGTTAATCAAATTCAAACCAAACATTTATAAACAAAAACTTTTTAAAATCCTTTTGCTGAAGTTTTCCTCTCTGGTGAACTTGTTTGTTTACAAATTACACATTTTAAAACATCACAAAATAACAAATAAATAATAAATAGTCAGTTTTTATGGAATAGAATTTTATCAAATTGATTTTTGTGAAGGGACCCATTTTATCAAATATATTTTTGTGAAGGGGCCCCTTTTATCAAATAGATTTTTGTGAAGCGGCCCCTTTTATCAAATAGATTTTTGTGAAGACATTTACATTTTACATTTATTAAAAACATGACATTAGTGAAGACATTACATTTTATTAAATAGATTTTTGTGAAGGCCCCAAATTTTTCCTGGATCAACCCCTGTTAATATATATTTTATTACCTATTAAATACAATTTAGTGAATATTTTACTATTGTCTTCTTTTTCGATATAACATGTAGGAAATGATTCTTTTGATTGTCTTATAAACAATTAAAATCCCTATTTAGATAATTATAAGATCCTTTTAATAATTAATCACTTTCTCTTTTGATCATTGGACACAGGTGGTAGCACAAAAGACACTTTATGAATATATATATATATATAATTCCATATTCCATTTTGATCTTATTTAATTCTTAAATGGTAAAATATATTTAATTAAAAATTTTTATTTAGACTTTTTAACATTTTCCAACATAGTTGAAAAGTGTTTATGAATTTGGTTTGTCTGTCCGTTAACTTGCATAAATATAGTATAGTAGGATTGGTAATGTAATTGATATACATTACTGAGGTTTATCATAGCATGTTTGGTATTGAAAATGAAGCATGTAGCATTTATAGTTCCTTTACAGGGGCACCCAAAAGTATTCAGTTACATTATGGTCTATGTGGGAAAATAATTCATGTTGTATTTTAATAAGTGTTACACTATTTTAAACATAATGAAATTTGTATATATTATTAAGGTGCACTAGAAGAAGGTTACTATAGAATATGTTATGTGTAGCATTTAGAATACGTTTACAGGGAAGCTCAAAAGTATTTCTTTATTTATTGAGTTAAAGAACTTACAAGTGTATATGCAGCCGAAGTAAGTTTATTTATTTAGATACAGTTTCTGGAGATTGTAAAGTAGCTATAGATATTTTTCTTAATATCTTCCCAGTTTTGATTCTTTTTCTTCTATGATCAACTATACTAGATAATAAATTGTTATATAATTGATAATTTATTATTATTATCAAATATAATATAATAATACAATAATATCTAGATTACTATCAATACAATTTTCTGATAATTAAATTGATAGTAACAAATAAAACTTATTACTATTATTAAATTTACAATGGTGTTTTAGGACTTATGAAAGTTTCCTGTGGTATTTTACTTTTTTGTGAATCTGACGATTCAAATTGCTTCAAATGACTTCAAATTGCAATTGATATATTTTAAATCTGTCCTCTGCCTTAGTCACAATCACTACTATATTAAGATATTTAAATGAAAGAGTTTATTGAATTATTTTACCAATAATGCTAGTATGTTACATTTTATAAATTTATTTATTATCATTATTAACTTATTATTATTAAATGTAATCAAATATTAATATTAAAAATAAATAAATCAAATATTTTTTATATTTTATCAATTTAAATAGAAAAGAGGTAGTATTTTATCATTACTGCTAGTATGTTATATTTTATAAATTTTATTTATTATCACTATTAACAAAGAAAATATTTATAATAAATTTTATCAATAAATTTATAATATTAAGAGAGATTATAAATTTATTTATCTAATATAGATAAAATTTATTATAAGTATTACCTCTTTTCTATTTACATTGATAAAATAACAAAAATATTACTATTTGATAACACTTAATGATAAGTTAATAATGATAATAAATAAATATTACAAAATATAACATACTAGCAGTAATGAAAAAATAATTCAATGAGCTCTTTCATTTAAATATCTTAATAAAGTAGTAATTATGAAAAAGGAAGAATATGGATTTAAAATACATCAATTGCTAATTCAGGTTTCAGTCACCAGATTCACAAAAGAGTAAAATAATAATAATAATAATAATTTATGAAATAAATAACAATTTATTATCTAGTATAGTTAATATTATTATTTATTTGTAAACCACATTAAAGTTGATCATTGAAGAAAAATAATCAAAACTGAGAAGATATTAACAAAAATATCTATATGCATTTTACAATCTTCAGAAACTATAGCTAATTAAATAAAGTTACTTCTGCTGCATATCCACGTATGTTCTTTAACTCAATAAATTGTATTATTTTCATCATTTTTTAAAGAAATATACGTATATTGTTCAGGTAAATTCATTATTACGTAAGCTATAAACTGTATCAACGACTGACTTGCACGTGTTCACACAATAATTGGAACAATGTGTGCCTCTGCCTAAAATCCGAAAACCAAGCCAAATGTAACTGCCAACTTGATATATGCAGTAACCTCATAAACCCGGTTCTTGCGCTCGCGCAATTTGTTATTTTTTCCCTGACGGTTGGGAATGGCGAATATGCAAGCAGGTGTATGCAAATTAGGCTTATAGTAAAAGAAAAATTTCTGTGATGTGTCAGACAAGATTCAGTATCCCAGCAAATAAAACAGGGTCTTTTTTTCATCTTCTGTCATTTTTCTGTGTGGAAATTTTACAATGCACCAGTTGCTGATTCCCTGTTCTTGTAAAAGAGTTTAACCAACAGCTCTTGATCTAGTAACGATAGCATATTGCTGGCATTGAATGAAGAATCTGTGTTCATTTAAGAGTTTTATTGAAAGTTTGATTTGCATAAGTCTGCATTATTATGCATGCAACGCCATCTATCAGTAACTTTTGAACCAATTTTTTTTGTTATTAAAAAAAATCCCATCTCCTTCTAATCCCATTCCTGAAAACCACAATTTTTTAGCATAATTTGTTTCTTTTTAAAGAATTTTTTTAATTTTAACAAACATATTGCACACCTGATATATGTCTATATTTATGTATAATTTTGAATTCTGTCCAACTTTCAGCTCTGCAGGAAGTGAACTCCAGAGCAGTTAGTACCACTGATATGCAGTATGAGTATCATGCATTCATGAAGACATGATAAAAAACAATTTTGGGGAAAATATCAGAAAGATTCAAGTTGTTGAACTTGAGAAAATAAAAGAATCTGCAGAACACCACAAATTTGTTTGATTTGTATCATATCCTTACGAGTCTATTTTTTCTTTAGATACATCCAAGTTATCTGAAGGAAATTTTTGTGATGAAACAGGTGCATAGGACAATAAAAAAGAAAATATATAAAATCTAATCTAGAATAATAATTTTAAAACTTGTGGAGCTCTTGTAACTGTCCTTGGGATTTTTCTCAATGACTTCTTAAGTTTAGAGATAATCTGAACCATGTGTTTCCTTCGTAGAACATTTTTGTTATCCAGGGGGCGCTGCCGAGTGCTCAAGACATGATGATGCGCGGAGCGGATTCCCACCACCAGAGATGTTTTTGCTTGAGACGTAAGCGCAGTGTACCTACCGCTGTCAGTCAATTTTGTTCTCCTTGTAAATAAATGTAATTAGTTAAGTTTTAACTCCATTTTTTATTGAGTACGAAATGATCATCTTAGTTTTCTTAACGAAATACAGTCCAACGAGATTACCTGAGCTATCTATGGAACACCATGTATAATTTTCAATGCTACATTTAAGCTTGGATTAAGCACATGAAATAGTTTAATTTCAGCACCCATCAAATTTTATTCTCTAAACTATTGTATGTAAAATGTATATATATATAGCTCGCAACTTTTATGGGTTTTTTGTTACCACTAAAATTTAATAGTAATTTTTGGCTTATTTAATTGCATGTCCAATTTACTATTAAATTTTAGCAGTAAGGAAAAAGCATAAAAGTTGATAGCTGTGCATATAATTCAGACTTATTCTAATTCATTTTTCAATATTTTGTAATCACTATGATAAAAACTAATGGTGATCATATTCTGCATTCCTCGTCTACTGCAAAATTCCATGATATGCTAAGGAGAATTTCAAACCCGGATTACTCATTATATAATGTATCTCTCAAAATTTAGTTTTCACTATAACAATTCTAATATCAATGTACGACATTTGCAAGCATATATGTGCAAATTTTATGAATTTTGGAAAAGGTAATTAATTTCGACATTCTCACTTGAGTTAATGTCTAGTCAAAAAACTTTAAACTTATCAATATATTTCTTTTAATGTAGTATGTTGGTATTAGACTTCAGCTTTCTAATGGTGAAAACCATATTTCAAAAATGTATTGAGCAATGAGCAATCCAGTGTTAAATTCTCACACAGCATAACATAGGATTTTGCGATTGGTGAGCATACATACAAGGATGCCCCTTTAAGAGCTTTTCATAAATAAAGATTGGAGAACTTTAAATTTATTTGCAGAACTTAAAGTTTTTGATTTATTTGAATGTTACTAGATTTCTTTAAGAGCATGTGAATAAAATGATTTCTTTTTTTTTGCAAATGTTATTGAATTTTAATTAAATTAATAGAAACTAATGACATGATGCTCATCACTCAAATATATATTTCTGAAACTTCTATTTGATATTTTAAAATTTTTATAAACAAAGGGTATAGCTGCATTTCATAGTAAAATATGCCTGTAAGTCAACCAGGTTGAGTCCTACATGAATCAATAGTCTTTCAACACAGATGTGTTTCTGCCACGTTTGAAGCATACATATCAAGCCCATGGATGGTTATAACCCTTGAGATCCGTTTTGGAGAAAAGTGCATTATGATGAAACTCGTGGTCGAATTTCACTGGAAAAAAAATTATTAATGTGTCACATTACCATACAAATAGTGGATATTTTTTTCAGATTTGTTTCAGCAAAAGAACAAATTTTATTACATTTTTCTTGTTTTTAATTAACATTTTAATTAAGAGCATATCAGAATATTTCATTGACCACCTTCATTTTTTTACTGCAAATACTATGAAGTATGATGTACATTTGGTATGAGTTTCAACACTTTATGTTGGGTGCATCATAAAAAAATTTCCAGGTGGGAGAAGTTGCAAGTTGAGTGTGTTATTGTAAGTGCATGCACAGTATTATGTACAGTTTACATATTTAGCTATGCTGTTGGTGGTACTCATTTGAAGGAAACCATTTTGTTTTGTTAGTTGACAGGTGACTGACTTTTTTGTATAGTTTTCAGTTCAGTGTGACTTACAATTGTTGTTGATTAATGTTTGGAAAGCTTCATATAGGTGACATATATTAATTCATTCAGTGCACTGAGTTATATATAACACATTGAGGATGGAAGACATGAATTCATGTCTTTTGGACATTTGTAACTCTGCCCATAGGTGGTACTTTTGTGTTTTATATGTTAAATCATTTCTCAAAAAAACATACATGAAATTTTTACTTTTAAAGTACTTTGCTTAATAATGTTGCATAAAGTACTATGCATGGTATAAATAGTTTGATTATACACATTCATTTATAATATAAAAACAAAGGGAAAAATTATTTTTGTTAAATAATCTGACAAGCAAAAGTAATGCCCATAGGCAGAGTTTCCTGTTTAAAAGATGAAAACCACCCGTCCTCAAAGTGTTAATTAATTGAACTATTATATTGTTGCTACCATATTAGACTATCAAATGTAAAAAAATGCATTTTTCATTACTTTTAAAAATAGGCCTATTGTTACCACCAAATTTTAATAGTATTCTTCACCAGAGTGCCAGTTAGGTCTTGTTTTTTTAATTCAGAAATTTTGAATCCATACTAGAAATTTTTGCTTGATTTAATGACAGACATTTTGTGATTACTTAAAGAAAAACAAATTTCTCAAAATTTCCAGTATGAATTCAACATCCCTGAATAAAAGAGAAGGTCAAACTGGCAACCCCGTTCTTCACAGAAATTTTATTAGTATTTTTACTAGGCTAGGAATCGTAATAAAATTTAGTGCTGACAATTGGCCCATTTTTAAAAGTTGGCCCATATTGAAAAATGCATTTTTTCATAATCGATAGCTTGACATGGTAGTAACGATATATACAGAGCCTGATTACCAACGGGGTAAACTTTCAACATAAAAATAAATAGAAATGTTATTCTTATTCAAGAAAGTAATTTATCGTTAATAACGTATTTAAATAAGGCAAAAATGTCTACTAAAAGGATCAGAGTCCATAAGCCATGTTTTTGGCCCATGAAATAAAACTAAAATTCGATTATGTTATACTGACTTAATTATTTCACTTTTTAATATTAGAAGGTTTATCCTGTACGATTTCAACAATATTTTTTGCATTTTGTTTGGATTTATATAACTTACACAAGCCCAAAGTTCGTATTATTCATAGTTTTGATGAAAAATATGCAATTTCCCCTAATTTTACCTCAATTTTTAATATTTTACTATAAGCATAGCTTTGCAACACTTATTTTTTATATATATTGTACATTTTGATGTATTTTATAATATATGTAAAGAAGAAAGTGTTGCATGATTGCACTCATATAAATAATTGAGGTAAAATTAGGAGAAATTGTGTATTTTTCATCAAAAACTACAAATAATACAAACTTTGAGCTCGTGTAAGTCATATAAATCTGAACAAAATGCAAAAACTACTGTCGAAATCATACAGGATAAACCTTCTAATATTAAAAAGTGAAATAATTAAGTCATTATAACAAAATGGAGTTTTACTCTTATTTCATGGGCCAAAAACACGGTTTATGGACCCTGATCCTTTACTGGTGCAAGTTTTCATTGCTGGTAGGAAACACCATTTTTTAATACTAAATAATTGAATTATACTCCAAAAAAAGATTACCTGAAAATTAACAGGATACAAAATTTTATTCAATATCAGTTTACAAAAATTAATTGAAGTTGAATTATACGTAGTAAGACTACAAGTGCAGGATAGACAGTTAGCAACAATTGTTCTGAATTTTGATATAAAATATGTGAAAACAGTTCTCGTGAAAGGCTTATTGTGCATTTTATTATTCAGTCATTTTAATGCCAACATTGTTTTTTTTAAAGATGACATAGTGATTAAATAGAGGATAATTCTTTAAATTTTTCAAAAATTAAGACAATGATTAAAATACGAGAACATTTAAAATCATTAAAATTTTAGGATAATTAGGAAAACTCCTAATCATGCTTTAAGCATGAATTATTGTAGACTCCGAAATCGCTTAGTTGAACCAATTTTACAGTCTTCTACAGTCATTTAATCTTTACAAACGTTTTCATCAGAGAAGCAGATTAATTTATCCCATTTTTGTTTGAAAATAAGATTTTTTAAGCAAGTATACATCAAATGCTTCTCAAATACCTCTTTAAATTTTAGCCTTTCATTTTTTGATGGCAAACATTCTGGAATAAGGAATTCAAGAAAATCCCAGTCTTCTACTTGTATGAAATAGTTCAAGTAAGTGTTCATTTTCTCACTATAAATAAGTTTATCTTTTGCTGTAAGGGTTGCATCTTTAAGAATTAATCTGATAATTTTTTTATCTTTATTTTTAAAGTGAAACAAACTGAATATTAGGCAACTTTTATCAATTTCATTTGTAATCAAACTTTTTAGAGCACTAGGACTTTCTTGCCAAAATTCTTTGAAAAGATTTTGATAATTCCAATCCTTAGAGCCATCTTTAACTTTATGGATAATTTCTTTCCCTACATCCTCATAACAGTTTTTTGAAAGAAAATCCCACACGCGATTTGCTATTCCAATAAAAAAGCTCTGCCAAGGCCATTGCAGAAAACATTTCAACACTGTATAAGGGTTATTTTTAAAAACTTCCATTTGTTGCTCTTCTTTCATTTCTGAAAATAAAAAACATAAAACATCAGCCTTGTTTACATTTTTTGCAGTCTCTACCAAGGAATCCTCTCTTTCCCATGAGTTTAATTTCCCAAGGAAATATTTAGTTGCTTCTATATTACCCGATAGTGCACAGTGTTGAAATTTATCTTTGTAAGCAGTATATGCAAACCCCCTTCCCTTCATTATAAGTGACCAAAATTTGAATACTAATACATCCACAGCAGAAAATTCGTTGAGATTTATAAATTCATCTGTTTCTAAAAAGTCGTTTTTGTGATCCACAGGAATGTTGTTCCAAAATTTGCAAATATCGTCCTCGAAGCAATAAATACATGCTAGTTTGTAGCGTGCAAACATATCCAAATTTTCATTTTTAACCAAAATTTTTGCTGTTTTCTTTCTATCTACTGTACCTTGTGGAGTCCAACAAAGTTTAACTGCTTGATTTAAAAGATCATGTGCCATGATATCTGTGCCATGGTACTTCAAACATTCTAAAATTTGTAAGCCAATAGGCTTAATAAACCCTAACACCTTCTCTTGTAAGAGTCCTGGTAGTGAAAGCTGTGGCACTTTCTCTTGTACTTTTTCTTTTATTTCTTTCCATTCATCACTTATATGACAGAATTCATGAGAAAAACTTAAATTTGCCATTAGGGTCCTAACATCATTCTGGTTCCACAAAGAAATGGCAATTTTAACAAGAGCCATATGCTCAAGTGAGGGTTTTAGAACAAAATTCATATCAGTAAGACAGGTAATGATACTTTCCTGATAAACATAGACAAAAATGACTCTATTGTACTTCTTATGGTAGTAGCTAGAGTACTGGAAACTCACTGACTGGTTTCAAGCTTCTTCAAAATAGTGATCAGTGCTGAGAAAGGACACCAGAGAAATGTGACCTAGAAGAATAAGTATAATAATCATTTAAAGAGAATGTGAACCACTGGAATACGTAGAAAACATAAGTTATTTTTGGTGAGCAAATGGTGTAAACAGTATAGCTGTGAACATTCCAAGTTTAATAAGTCAAATAAGCATATTCTGAACCAGAAAATTTATTTAATAAAATATGCCTTATTTCTATGAAATATTTATTTGATTCCATTTAATTAAAGTTTCTTAAAATACAGATTTAAATGCTTAAGTGATGAAAATAGAACATAATAAGGCTTATAAAAACTTTTTAATATAATGATCAACATGACAAAAAAACTATTCTCACAAAAATATTTGAAAATAAACTTGAAAAATATAAGTAATGAGATCATATGCATAATAAAAGTATGTGCTTAAAAATAGTCAATGGTAAACGTGAAAATTGATATTTCTTTATTGTTTTTAAAAATTTTACTGTTGAAAATATTATATTATATTGACTATACATGGGTCATTTCATGTCAACTGGCTTAAATTTTGGCATGGTTCCTGCTCGACCCCCATCAATTTTTATATAATTGATACAGGACATACATATAGGTATGAGATGGACATCTGCAAACTGTTAATGTCAGAAATAGTATAGTTGGGGCACTAGGGGTCCTTTTGTAAAACTCACTATTTCATGGTCGCAGAAAAAAACGAGGAAATCACCAAGTTTACCACCTTATTGCTCATGATACAAGAAACCTTACTTATTGAAAATTGGTGATCTAGTACAACTTTTTGTGCTAAAAAACGTAATTAGAGTATTAAAAATCACAAATCAATATCTTTGTCATTAATCGGCCTCAAAGTAGGCTATACAGCCTGTCGCGATTACTTTTACCTATACTTTAACATGCTGTAACAACTGAAAAAAATTATTTTAAAAGTTTGCCACTTTAATGATGATCTCTATCAACAAATTTAACACAAATATTTTTATTTACAATGATAAATGTATAGATAATTATCTCTTGTTGTGGTCCATGGTTGCTTCTGCTCTACCATTCTGAATGATTGGTAACCCTGCCCAATAGCCATGAAAGACTAGCTCCTGATGATGCTTCAGTAAAATTGACTATTTCATGGTCGCAGAAAAAATGATAAAATCACTACTTTTGCCCTCGTATTTCTCAAGATATAATAAATCTTACTTATTAAAAATAGATGATCTAGTAACACTTTTTGTGCTAAAAAACATAATGGGAGTATTAAAAATCCCAAATCATTATCTTCGTCATTACTTGGGCTCTAACTAGGACATATGCAGGGTTCCCAGCAAAACATGACTAGCAAATTCCCTGACTTTCCCTGACCAAATCTGAAAAAATTCCCTGACTTTCCCTGACCAAATCTCAAAACATTCTCTGACCAAACGGGCATACAACGAAATTTTTTACTTATTTTTGCAATCCTTTGTCAAAAATTACGATTTTTTTTTCTGTGATCATTCTTCAAAATTCTTAATTTTTCCCCCGAGACTATATGATGAATTTTGCATCATTTTTCTCCAAAACTTTTCCATGACTTTTTAGAAAATATTTGTAAATTCCCTGACTTTTTCTATATATTTTAAAATTTCCCTGACTACTTTGAAATTCCATGACTTTCCAGATTTTCCCTGACTTTCCATGACGCTGGGAACCCTGATATGGCTTGTCGTGATGAATTTTACCCTTTCTTTAACAAGCTGTATCTACTGAATAAATAAATTTAAACATTAGTCACTTTAGAAATATATTACCTATAAAGATGTCATAGAGCTGCTGAAGTTGTTTCTTTCCTGCTTAAATATTCATTCATTTATTCAGCTGTGAAATCTCCTAAAAAACTAAAATCATCAATTCTATCCAGTGTTGGGCACGCTCACGAAAAATACGAACAGTTCAAACTCAAGTTCAATTTCTCAAAAATGAGCCAAGTTCACGTTCAAACTTAAAATTTTTCAAACGAACTCGCTCAACTCAAACTCATCTATGAAAATGAACGGAGTTCACTAAAAACTGCAGTAAAAATACCAGTAAAATTTGGCCCAGCTCAAATTGTTTTTCTTCAAAAAATGCACGTATTTTTAAATCGCCATTATTCCACAATTAAAATTTGTATATATTTTATTATTATTATTATTATTTTAAGATGGGCAGATAAATTTCTAGGCAATAAAATTAAAATACGGTAAAACCTGAGAAAAAGAACCTGCCTATGACGGAACCCCGTGTTTAACAAAATAAAACAAAACGTTGATCTATGTAAAATGAGGATAACAGTACTTGTGAAAAGAACGTAATGCATTTACAGCAGACGATGAACTTGCTCATAGGGGAACCAGCCCATGATGGATTTTTCTTCTTTCCTATGCAATTCCGCCTTAGAAGATTTTGTTGTATAGAATTGTTATTTTTAAATCTCCAAACCATAGAATATGGATTAACAATATTGTGGTAACTGTGCTAGTTACATATAATCAGATACATTTAAAAAATAAATACCACACCTCAGAACCCGTTTTTTAACTGAAGAATATAAACATGATATAAAAGGTAAAATAAGTATTTTTAGTTAGGACTTCTTGTACAAGACACTTTTAACCTTATAGACGTAAAAATATATGTTCAGCCAGGTCGAGCTTAGGTGGGAATAGCTGAGCCAATTAATGTTTTGTGCAGACTGGACCGAAGTTTTAATTTTTGTACCTGACTTGATCAATAATTATTTTCAACGGGCTGAGTTGTGCTCTGAGCACTTCTGGCCAAACTTTGAACTCTTCTACCGGGCCAAAAGAAAAATTGTCTTGGTCGCGCTTGGCCTGAAAATTTCGTCATGTGCATACCTCTAATTCAATGTATTTTTTTTATGCGTCGCATCTGCATGATAATTTGGCATGTTTTTTCTTAAAAAATTTAAATTTTTATGAAATAATTGTATATAAAACGAAAGAAAAATAAAGTTTAAAACTAACGAACATGAAAGATATATTTCCAATCGTTCAATGGTACTAAAAATTTATTTTTATTATTTTGTTTTTTATACTTTTTTATTTATTCAAAAAGGTGATTGTGAATTAGAATTATATCATTAGTTTTCATTGATTATTTTACATAAGGTAAAGCTAGGAGAGTGCGCACAATTCAAAAGAATAGCAATAAAAAATCTAAATATTAATTTTTTGCTAAACTATCCATGAATAATTTTTACTTCATTTGTTTTTTATGCATTTCCATTGCTATTTTGTTTTATGTTGAAATTTCATAGAACAGCTGCAAATAAAACAAAGAAAGTTATTTTGCGAAATCTCTCCTTACAGGGTTGGTGTGATTGCGCACATGGGTAGGAGAGATTGTTACTAATAATAACTGCAATTAAATTGTTAACAATAATAATTACACTTAAATGACATTGCTGTAAGGTTTTTGTGAAAAAATTTTATTTTATTGGGAGTGAATATTTCAACCTAATGCTTAAAGAATCAGAAAAAGTAAATAATTTTAAAAACGATTAAAAAATTTTAATTAAAGGGAAAAAATTAAAGAATCAGAAAAGCAAGTCCAGATAAGATTACAAAATAAAGTTATGTAGCTTAATAATACGTTTAACTTAAAATTAGTCCATTTTCATTTTAAATTTTTTTATGCAAATTTACCAATTAGCTGCGTAATCTCTCCTAGCATGGAAACTAATGGGAACATTGCGCCATCTCTCCTAAGTAGCAGATGTACAAACTCTCCAATTTAGGTAGGAGAGATTGCGCGGCCTTTTATTTAAACATGGCCGCTACTAAAACAGACCGTTGATGTTTACAAGGTTAGTCTAGATTAGTAGCTTATGAGAAATCGCTTAAGTTTAAAATATTTTGTACTATTGACATTGTATAGAAATTATGACGAATAGCTATGAAAATTCAAGCACTTACTTTGCGAAAACAAAACAAAATAGCAATACTTTATCTTAGACGCTCAAAGCAATCAATGTGCACTTTCAAGTAGATACTCCACTATTGTTGTTGTACAACTACCTGGAGTCGCTGTGCTCTCACTCTACTCCTTCCCCCCTAACCTCTATGTGTGCAATCTCTCCTGGCTTTACCTTATATAAATAAGTATAGACACCGTCTCGGAAAGAATATATCTGTATCTTGAAATTAAATTAAATTTTATTCATCTCTAATTTGTTAAAAAAAGGGTAAACTTTATTCATCCTAAGTAACTTAAAATGATTAAACACACAGAGAAAGAATAATAAAAATGCTTTTGTCATGATATCTGTGTTTCTCCTACGCTTAATCCCCAGAAAAGAAAATTTTTATTTTATTTATTTATTTTTATATTCATGCGTTTCAAATTTATGTTATACGGTAAGACGCATTAAAAAAATTAGCTGTTTCATTTTCCGATTTTGAAATACATTGGTAGAAACTTATTTTTCAATATTCAATATTTATTAAATGTTAAAATCTCTGAAATGCTCTAGTGGGTTTATATGTTTAAAACAAAACTGCCTTGTAACAGAAGTTCTAAAACAATCCCTAGTTTAGTTTATTTAATGTTATGTTCTCCGTTTAAAAAAAATTCCTGATGGCTCGGCCTACAGGCACAGGTAGATTTCGAAGACGGAGACCGTGGGGCACCTGTTTACTGGGAATTGCAGAAGAAAGACCTATTTGCCATGATGTGGCAGTTGGGACCACCCACTTTGAAATATACCTCTGCCTGTAGGCAGAGCCAGTAAAGTTTTTTTTTTTTACTGTAAGAATTGGTCGTATAAAAAACTTGTCAATATAAAAGTTGTAGATAATTTTAAGGAGATTTACAGTAAATTTAAGCGGATTTGATATTTTGAGAATTGACGAATTTATGAATATTTTTCTTCTAACCCCCCTATCTCCCTGGGGCCATTTTTAATTATATCAAAAATCTGTCATACATAAAATTTCCTTCTTTTTTAAGAAGTAATAATAGCTTTAAATGGATTCGATACGTATCATAATTAAGAAATTGTTTTTTTTCTGTGTTTACAAAAAGCCCCCCCCACATCCCCCCTCTTTGTTCGATTTTGCCTGTTAACGAACTCGACCGAGATTTTATGCCGCTTGATTTTATGTATCAGTTTGGAAGAGATTTGTGTAGAATTATTGCAGTGATCGTGTCCATAAAAAAGTGACATAGATAGATAGATAAAGTTTTGAACTGGGGGTGGTTTTGGGTTCTGAGAGTCATGATCGGCGTAGATCTGCAAAAATTTTCCAAAAATTCCAATTTAGGGGAGAATGTAATAGGTAGTATTTCTTACGAAATCTACCTAAAAGTAAAAGTATCCTCTTAAAAAAAAATAAACAAATCTGCTAACAAAATCTAAAAAGTAAAAAAGAAAAAAAATGCGGGTGTAGAGATTGGTCTTAGCTATCCAATGCAAAAAATAAAAATAAAAATCCTTTAAAAATTTTGAAATACAAACACGATATTATAAAATAACTGTCTCATAGGATTAACATTAGCGAGCGGGTATTTTCACTTGCGCGAACAAGACTTAAGCAATTCAAGATCTCGCTCAAAGAGAGTACTGTAACCGAATTACTATTTTGTGTATGTAAATGAATGATTTGCACTCCATATTCTACAGAAAGATGTTTTAGTGCCTCTTCAGAAATGCATATCAATTATTATCTTTCAAATAGTAAAGAATAATTAAAATTCCCCACAAACGATTTTTCCCCATATAGACCATAATATAACGAGGTGCTTTCAAGGCCAGTTGGGGGAAGGGGGCTTTGAAATTTTTTGATGTGGCTAATTTGCAGCTTGTCTTTGTCCGTTCTATTTTAAGGATATATAAATATAGACAGAAGAAGAAAACTAGTCCCCACTGTCATAAAACTTTTGATTATAAAATTGTTAAATGTAATAAATGATTTTATTCGTATTGAAAGATTATGAAGTCTAGAGGGGGCTCAAGAAGTTGCTAGGAGGGGTTCAGCCCCTCTTGCCCCCATCTGATTACGGCCCTGGATTCTTTTGAGTGTCCCTGTAAACGAAGCAAAAATTATATACACTCCATTTGCAATAGAGGACATGCCATAGGGAACTGCAATAACACATGTCAATTACATGGCAATCAGAATATATTTACAAGAGTTAGAGCATGACCGACACAAACCGAATAGGACACAAACCGAATTCATAAGCATTTTTCAACTGTGTTTAATTATGCATGTAGCACTGAATAATTTTATTATAAAAATCATATTAGCGAGGACTGAATTAAGTTTGAAATGTTTGAGTCCCTTTCTGTAAAACAATTCATCAAAAAAGAGCTTTTGTACAGGAGAGCGCGACTTTTGTCCAATGTGGTTTTAATGAGAGGGATTTTATATATCAAATTATTTACTACCAATAAAATATCATAAAAATTTAAATTATAGTTTCAACCTTATGGTAAATAATGAAATTAATTTTCTTGATCTTAAGATAATTCTTAAAGATAATAAAATTTTGTTTGACATTTATGACAAAAGAAATGATTTTACATTTAAAGTTAACTTATTTACTAATTATAAGTCTTGTATACATAAATCAGTATTTGTAAATATTTTACTAAATTTTGCACATAGAATAAACAATCTTTGTTCTAATAATTTTAAAACTCAAAATTTAAAACTTATTCTTCAACATGCAGTAGAATATGGCTATCCCTTTTATTTAGTTAAGTCAATTTTACGAATATAAATTTTGCTTTCATTGGGGTTTATATGTTTGCACATTCTATCTGTTAAAACACTTACATTTTGTTTACTGATATATTTGGCTAAAGAATGAATTCCTTTATGTGAGAGCTGAGTGGGAATATTTTGGTTAAATATCTTTTATTAATTAAAAAATTTAAATAGTAAATTCTAATTTTTTTTCTTTTCTAGGGAGAGAACTTTAAATATAATATTGTTCCAATAAGTGCGTTGCCATATTGGAGATTTAATGTTTTTTTTTTTTTTTTTTCCCTTGCCAGGTAGAGAACATTTAACAATTTAGTTAAATGCGTTTTTATTTTTTATTTTTTTATTTTTTATTTTTTGCAAGATATTAGATTCAATACGTGAGGTTAACATATTGGAAATGTTTGGTTATTTTTAGCTATCAGTGTGTGAAATCTAATTTTATTTTTCAGAATAAATAATATTTAGCAAGATGTTAGTTCCATTAAGTGCGTGTAGCCATTTTGGTATTTCTATTAAACTTGCATTGTTATTTATAAAATGAAAATCTAATTTTATTTTTCAGGGTTAATAAAATTTTGCAAGATGTTAGTTCCAATAAGTGCATGTAGTCATATTGGTAAATCTTTTAAGCTTGCATATAATTATTTATAAAATGAAAATTTAATTTGACTTCTACAATAATATTTTAGATTTTATGGGTTTATTTATGTTTTGAAATTATTTAAATGTTGACATATGTAAAAATAAATAGATAAAATAATTTTATACTGGAAAATTTACTTAATCAAAATAATTAATAGTTATTTAGATATTGTTTTAATCTTTAACTAGATGGCAGCACCATATAATGATTTTAAAAAAAACTATTACTATTATTCTTTAGTATTATTTTTTAGTTATTGTTTATTATAAAACCAGATGGCAGCACCATATATATTTTCACAATTTTTTTTTCTCTTTTAACTGAAAACTTGGAATACAAGTGAAATTTTTAAATATTCCAATAATATAATATATATATTAAAATTATTTAAGTCAAAAAATATTTTTAGTAAATGAATTTATAGTTTTTATATTATTTATTTGTATTTTTATATTTTAAATTAGAAATAGTTAAAATCACAATGGTTAAATTAATAACTGCTACTTTTAGAAAATTAACTGTAATTTTAACTTGTACGTTTGAATTCACTTATTCACTTTACCATGTGCTTAGCACAAAACATTTTTGGCTTCGGATTCTGGACAAATTTATGTTGTAATGTATAGATTTTCTTTGTCTTCCTGTGTATTTATTTGTTTATAAATGGATTTATTTTCTTCCGTTTGATTTGTAGTGTTCTATTTTCAAAGGTATCCTTTTTTTTTTTTTTTTTTTTTTTTTTCAATTTCTTTCCAATGATTGTTAGGGCTTGGAATTGTCACAAAATTTTGGCTTTAAGCTTGTGACAGTTACAGAAAACAATCATTCTTTGCTTATAATGTGGTTTCCCAGCCCTTGAAAAAGTAAATTACATTATAAGCTTGCATTTGTGTTTTTTTTTTTTTTTTACTTATGTTTCACTTTTTGAATAAATACTTCATTTGTTAGGACTATGTTTTATAATGTGCAATTTGACATAGCTATTTGGGGTAATAATTTCATTGCATTTGGTCAGTTATTTCTGTTTCAATGGTTAATTTTTGCAATAAGTTTTTATATATATATATATATATATATAAATGTAAGTTTTATGTTATTTTATTGGTAAATTTCACATTTCATAAAAAAAATGCTTCTAATCGTATTTAAGTTATATTAAGTACGCAAAGCGATAAAAATAAGCTTCATATACGATTTTTTAAATATTATTAATCAAAATTTAAAATGAAATAATTTTGAAAGACTATTCCTAATATTTGATCAATAGTAAGAATAGGAAATAGAAAGCTTTTCAATCGCCTGTGATTGTTAAATCCGACTCAGTGATACCACCCACAGAATTATCTGAATCCCCCTCCAGGCACACAGTACATAAACAGCCAACCTTCTTTTTTGTTCCCATCACAAAGACTTGTTATGTGAGAACACGTTTTGCACCCACACATCTTTGGTTTTTCTGCCCTTGAAAATAGATTTCTAATTTGGAGAAAAACTTAGATCTCAAGCGACTGTTACCCTCCCATTGAAATTGAAAGAAGACCCCTGCATCTATATGACCACCCAGTAGTAGAGCGGTTCATCAAAAAGCTTGGGGTGACAATTGAGTAATAAAAAGTGGAGACAAGAAGTCGTCGTCATTCTTCCGCTTCCACAGTTTTTTCCTTGTATTTGTACATTACTGATGTTTTGTTTACTAAAAATGATGTGTTCGGTTTTTTTTTCTTTGAAAGGAGAAAATCTAACAAGGAATACGGGACGAATGTGCATAATTTTTCTGGCTCTTTCAAAATTAGCATTATTGAATCAATACTTTTGTTCATTCGCACAAAATTTCAGTGTACTGGTAGAATTTGATAACGAACTATCAAAGTTTAAAACTAGCGTATTTTCATACGAAAGAAAATATGATTGCAATGAAGCAGAAGTTAAAAAATATATACATTTTTGAGATTTCCAAAAATTATATCTTTTTATTTATTTATTTAATTTATACAAAATAAAAAAATTGTATACAAAATTGCCGCATGCTTTTTATGCATTTTTTAAAAGAAAAAAAAGGGGAGATTTTTTATTAAGTACGAAACGAAAAGTACATTTTAATTATTTTTTTTAAACATGAAAGATAATAATTAAGATTAAATTTAATTGTTTTACTTTCTCATAAGTAAAAAATAGAGTTAATTGTATTTCGTTTACCTCTGATTAGAATCCTGCATCGAGTCGGTTACCCGCACCCGATCCGACCACCGGTTCGGGGCTTTTCACAATTGCATTAAAACAGAATTTATTTTCCTTTCATTTCGAGTTCAGGTCTTGTTCACAACCCGCGCAGGGCCAAGGCTACACTAGATACCGGGCTTGCTCATTCATTATCATGACGTCACAAAAGGTGGCTGGCCGCAACCAGCGATTGGTGCAAAGCGACGAGCCTGTCGTTTTGTGCCAATCGCTGTATGTCTTTCATTTTGTCGTTTCACTTTGTACCAATCGCTGGTAACGGCCAGCCACCATTTGTGACGTCATGATAATGAATGAGCAAGCCCGGTATCTAGTGTAGCCCTGGCAGGGCTCTATCTCTGTCCGGGCTCGGGCCGAGTTTTTAACTTTTTTCCGGGCCGGGCCAGTCTTGGGTGAAACTTTTAGCTGTTATACCGGGCCGGGTCGGGCCAATAATTATTTGTACGGTCCGGGCCGAGCACGGACTGAACTTTTAATTTTTATACCGGTCCAGGCTGAATTTTTCTTTTATGGATCAGGCCGGGCTCGGACGTTGAAATTCCGGCACGTGCAGACCTCTACCTTAGACTCCATAGTACAGGGACTTCCATTCTAAAATACTGTTTCTACTGCATTTCTTTCTATTGCAAAATATATTGATTTTTTAATGGATCTCTATTTGTATGTAAATATCTGAATTATTATTAATACCATTAATCCATTTACACGGCTTGGGACCTTATAAATCTGAAAAATTCTATATCGAAAAACCTTCTAAAAAGGAATCACATAGGAGAGAAAAAAAATCGTTATGGTTTAGTTCCTTTTTTACCATGTCTGTCATCTCTTGCAAAGTATTATTTATTTTCAAACAGAATATTATATCCATTTTGCACCGATCAAGAAATTTTTCCTTTTAAAACAGGATTTCGCCATACACAGATTCTTATAATTTGTTTTACAGTACTCTATATCCTCCCCTCCACCCCCCCTAGAAATGTAAACGTATTATTCTTTAAAGTGAGTTTTAATTGTAGAATAATGGTAATTTAAAAATTTATGTATTTTCGGCCAAAACTGTTGACCCAAGGAGGTTGTTCCTTAAACAGATTTTTGCACAAATCAGACAGGGATGAATCAATGATTTTCATACAAGCAGGGTTATTGTGACCATGCCAGAAAATTTCGGTCGGTTCAGATTTCTAGGAAAAATAAAGTACAGGCCCAGAAATAAGCCCAGTGCGGCCCGGCAGGAGCCTCCAGAGAAAGCAAGACCCGGGCACAAACCAGAAAAACTGACGATCAGACTCGACCCGTCCCGATTCCGTGTAGGCCTCTAAATGGAATTGGAATTGGAAAAACGTGTTCGAAATGGCTGAAAATTTTTTAAATAAAATAGGAAAAAAATTGAGTTTGAGTTGTAAATTTCGTTCAAACTCGCAGATTTTTTGAGTTTTCGCTCAGTTCACGTTCGTTTATCAAAAAGTGAGTCAAGTTCAACTGACGTTCACAGAAAGTGAACTAAAATCGCGAGTTTTCGTTCAATGAGCACGCTCATGCCCAACACTGATTCTATCCCATATTCAGAAACGTATATCTCAAAAAGGATACTTTTGATTTGATTACGGTTAGTACCACTGAAAAGAGCACATTTTAATCTATAAGGAAGACTATCTCATTTTGGGCCTCTTACATATAGTTTAAAAATAATTATATTAAAAAAAACCTATTTTACACTGTTTTTCCAAGATTTCTCTTTTTAAAAAAATTTGACTGTTGAACAAGGTCCAACTGTGCAAATATCTAGTTTATCTGTATGAAAATTAATTTATTTTTATGAATGGAGTTTTTTTTCTTTGCATATACATTATTTTAGGGATGGATCTGCTGCAAGAATTTTAAAAATATTTTAAATCTTTGTTATCAGCAGAGTGGCTTTGGAATATCTGCAGAGTGAAATTTGTTTGTTACCAGCCATGGAAAATCACAATGTGACCGAATAGGAGGAACTGTAAAGTGGCTGGCTGCAAGAGCAAGCCTTCAAATACCAATTAAAAACCTAATTTTAACTCCGACGGATCTATATAAATTCTGAGCAAAGAACATAAAGGAAATGAAATTCACTTTTGTTAAAATAAAATAAATTGAAGCAGTAAAAGCTGACCAAGAAGATCATTTCAAAAGCAGATGCACAGTTTCTGGCACAAGAGAACATCATTATCATTTTGTACCTGTAAATAAAAAACAAGTTCGTGTCAGTAGAATAACAAATGATGCACCATTCTTTATAACACATGTTGATAAGAGTGCTAAGACTGCATTTCACTATGCATCCATTTCTGATATACAGCCTAGACAGTATATTGCCTGTATCTATGACAGATATTGGTGGATTGTAAATGTATGTGAAATAGCAATTGAAGAGAGCGTTGTCTTAATAAATTTCATGCAACCTCATGGAGCTGCCAAAATGTTTTATTGGCCCACTAGACAAGACCTTTGTTGGATTCCAGAAGAGCATATAATAGCTATGGTTCCAGTTCCAACAGCAACAACGAGTGAGCAATACAGTTTACCTAAAACTCTTGCATAATCTCAATCAATAAGAAATTTGATAAACTGAACCAATAACTAGATGTTCTTTATGACTTGGAAACCCTGACGTACCCCAATTGAAGCTTAGAATCATCAAAGAAGTTTCTATAATAGATTTGGGAACCTGTTAGACACTCACATTTTAGATTTCACAGCTGAATAAATTAATGATTATTTAAGCAGGAAAGAAACAGCTCCAGCAGCTCTATGACATATTCATAGGTAATTAATTATTAAAGGGGCAAACTTTTAAAATAATTTTTTCAGTAGTTACAGTATGTTAAAGTATGGGTAAAATTCATTGCGACAGGCCGTATGGCTTACTTTGAGGCCAATTAATGACAAAAGTATTGATTTGTGATTTTTAATACTAAAATTATGCTTTTTAGCACAAAAAGTTGTACTTGTTCACCAATTTTCAATAAGTAAGGTTTCTTGTATCATGAGCAATAAAATGGCAAACTTGGTGATTTCCTCGTATTTTTCTGCAACCATGAAATAGTGATACAAGTCGTAAATTTTCAACTGGACGAAAAATGTCTGGGCCAGGATTCCAGTGCATGAAATAGTGAGTTTTACAAAAGGACCCCTAGTGTCCCAACTGTACTGTATCTGACACTGACAGTTTGCAGATGTCCATCTTACACCTATATGTATGTCTTGTATCAATTATATAAAATTTGAAAGGGGGTCGAGTGTTAGCTTCTAGGCCAGTTGACATGGAATGACACACACATACTTGAAAAAAGGGGAGGGAATTGATTTCTGTTTTAAAAAATCATAGGTTACAATTCCGAATTGTTTCGAAAATTAATTTTGAAAATATACATATTTTGAAAGTGATTAAAAAATATATGAATTTTAACCTATAAACTTTTTAACAGAAACCATTTTTTAGAAGTTTCAAATATGTGAATCCAAAATTACAACTCATTCTGACAAGTAGCTTTTGAGTTATGCATAAAATGCTACCTGCACTGAAATCTGTTTTGCAATGATTTAAAAGGAATTTATAATTACAAGATCCAAACTTTAAACCTTCATAATTCCTAAACCATTTGACTGAAAGACTTCCCAATTTGGTATCTTAGGGTAAAATTTACTGAAAAAAGCAAAAAATTATGGCAACATTGTTGATTTTATTGAAAATATAAGACTGGTAAAATTTCAGTAAATGGACCCTAACCCTTGGTATCCTAAGTCAAAATTTACAAACAAAACCAAAAATAATGTTAAGATTGAGAGTTATTGAAAATATTAGAGTTTTGTATAATTTCAGTATGAAGATGAGTTAGTGTGTTTACATAAGTTAGTGTTTCTTTTACATAATTTAAAAAGACAAAATTTCCAGTCGAATAGCTATTTTTGTTTTCTTCTAAGACAATTTTGCAATTAAAATGTATGGGGTGGATCTTTTCCTTTTAACATTGACTATACATAATCTTAAACATGTAAACATTTGTATAAATTTCTTAAAATACAAGAATGAGGAAGTTTAACTAATACCAGTTTTTTTAGAATACTTTTTAACTATACAGGATGCCCCCACTCAATGATGGCATATGACTAATTTCTAAACCGTTAATTTTAGACATATAGCTCCACTTGCAAAAATGTTTTAAATGAAGTAAAGAAGTATTTTCAAAGCGATCTGGGTCAATAAAAACATTTCTTAAAAAGTTACAAAATTTAGTTTTTATACGGTCCCCCGGTTCTATAAGTGATATTTAGTAAATATTTCCTATTACACTAACAAGTAGGACAAAAAAACTCTTATTCATCTAACACTAAAATTGACAAAGTTATGAAACTTCAAATTACATGACTTACTCCAGTTTTCTGCATCTGAACACAGATGAGTTGAGCCATGCTTCGAGGGATCATACATAAAGTGCTTAAAGTATTTAAGGAATTTATTATGCATGTATCTGCATTTTAATTGAAAGTTGTCACATCGTACTAGTATTATGATAGTATTAAGTTTCAGATTTTTTTAAATAACTGTATTTTAACATGTTTTATTTTGTAAGGAAATGAGACTGTTTCTTTTCATGATTTCTTTTAACAAAATTTGCATTATTTTTTAAGTTTTTATTTAATTTGCAATGTTTGTATGTTGTCTTTCCAGTTGATAATTTGTACTCGAATTTTAATTCACTTCCAAATATCCATTCAAAGTTAAATATGCATACTTATGTAAATCAGATGACAATATAATACTTTTATTATTTTAGGTACGTACCATTTATACTTATTTTTCAGGAACACGAAACATTTTTTGGATTCATTACTGTTGGCCTACAAGCAGAATTTTTCAATTAAAATCAGTAAAATTTATGTAAAGTATTGAGATGCACAATAGCATTTTTCCATTGCAAAGTGTGTTGCATTTATATTTCTTTTGCATAGCCATACAAAAGAAGTCAGATATATTACGATGTACGAGCAGAGACATTTTAATGATATTATGCTTTTTTTCAAATTTAACTTTTCAGTTCTTCAAAGCAAATATAAAAACTTGTTTTTAAAAAATTTTTTATAGAGATCAAAATCAAAATGCAATTTCTACTTGCTAAACAATAAATAAAGAGTAAATAGAGTGAAAAATTTCGCTATTGGACAAAGAAAAGGACATAAACAACTTTATTTGCATTAACACAATTGTTGTGCCAAAACATTTGCACACTCAAATCATGCACATACAACTAATTTCTAAGAGTTAAAATACCTAAAATATTTTAATAATATTTTGACCGTTTTTGTTTAAAAAATATAATCCAACTAATAGACGAACTTTTCATTGGACTACAAATATTTTGCACTGTCAATTTATGCAAAACAGTTTGTACCTTGACTGTGTGTCAACACATACATTCACTTATTTAAGTCTGCACTTTAATCAATTTGCAGGCATTTGTTAAATTTGATGTTAGAAAGAATGTTTACTAACAATCAGTACTTTGTATTACTTTACGGACAGAGCAATCAGAATAGGCAACAGGCTGCAAGGATGTATGCTATGAAATTTCCAGATCCAAACCATCCACATCTGAATACTATAGCTAAAATTGTTAAGCAATAGGAAAGTTTTATTAAATATCACTTATAGGACTGAAGAACTGTATAAAAAATTAAATTTTGTAACTTTTTAAGAAATGCTTTCATTGATCCAAATCACTTTTAAAATACTTCTTTACCTCATTTAAAACCTTTTGCAATTGGAACTATATGTCTATGACTAATGGTTTAGGAATTAAGCCATTGGCCACCATTGAGAGTGAACACCCTGTATTTTACAGCTATCACAAATAAATTAAAAAAGTAACATTGTACTTATTTTTTTACTGAAATCGATTAATGCTAGCACTATTATTCATGAGACATGCATTCAATAAGTCCACCAGAGTTTTTCAATAATGTGGAGTCTAATCAGACAAAAAGTAATGTTTTCTCTACAAAATTTTAAAAATCACATCATTAATTAATAATTCAAAAACAGTTTAAAAGAAATGTACATGTGTTGTGGGTTTGGAGTTTTAAATGTCTGCTAATATCTATACCAAAAAAGCAGGTCTACAAAACAAATTCAGAAGAAATCAGAAGGTTTAGAAGACAAAATTTTACAATCAAAAGATTGATTTGTTGGGGGCACAATTGTAATCTTTTGCAAACGAGAGCTAAAAAGACTGGGACTTCTGTTTAAAGTGGAATCTAACCCACTACAAACATCCATGCCTAAATCAGGATTCAAACCTGTCACCCTTTGCCCAGTAGCCAGTGACCTAAGCACTAGACATGTAGGAGGGCTATAATTAAAAAACAAAATAAAAGTAGCTAAACAGATTTTTTTAAATTCTAATTCACTAAAATGAAATTCACTTGATAAAATGACAGCAACACAAACTTTATCTAAATCTGAAGAAAAGAAATAAAATATATTGCTTCGCTTTTAAAAAACTAATGGAATATTTTTTAATGTGTGAAATTCTTTTCTAAAGCATTAGAAGCAACTGACAAACTGTTTTCTTTTTATTAGAAAATACACAATTATACTTTTTCATTAAATAAATTAAGATTGTAACTAAAATTGATATCAAATAGGCAATCAGTTAATTTTGAAAATTTAAACAATTTCAATTTTAGCTTCTTTTTTCCCCATGTTACAAAGAAAAAGGCTTACTCATGGTTCCTAGTTCCTACTATTCTAATAGCTTCTGCAAGCATCATTTGAAAGTGTACTTTTGACATAGGCATAGTGTGATTAGAAATTTTTGGGGGGCACAAATGTTTATTAAACACTCACACAAGCACACGTGTGCACACACATATAGGGGAAGGTGTTGTACCTCTGACCATATTGTACCTTTGACCACCTAGGCTGTAGCGCCATCTAGCAGCATTTTATGAATTTTGGTGTAATTAGTGCATAGTTCCTTCACTAGAGGGCTTGTGCAACCTACTGTGGATTATTCAAGTCAAAAAGGATTCTTGCGAATAATACTAATCCATTTCCATCATACAAAAGTAAGTATTTATTTGATAATGTTTTGCCTAATAATATTTTTTGTGTTATGTCTTTGTTGATAGAAATAATTTAACATAGTAGTAATAGACTTCAATAAATATGGTGGGGCTTGTGAAATTGATTATCCTAACCCTAAAACTGTAGCATGCTTTTTAATTTGAACTAGCATGGTGTTGTACCTCTGACCATGATCAGTTGTTGTTCCTTTGACCAGGTCAAAGGTACAACACTCTTAAAATATTTTCTCAACATTTTAACTTTAATAACTTATTTATTACAACTGTCTTGAAATTAGTTAATGATATTTTTTACTTCAGTTGTTCATAAAGAATAAAAAAATATATGTATCAGGCAAATATTAGAATTATATTCCATTTAAAAATAATTTGAAAATATAATAAAATAAAAAAAAATTCTTATATTTTATCCTTGTTGAGTACTAATCTGTCATATCACCTACTAATAGATTAATTATTTTTGTTTTTATTTTAGTTAGACCAAACACCAAGCAGAATGCCAAGAAGCAAGACAGGCATCAAAAGGAAGAAAGTTGATAAAAATGACATTGAAAGGGCAATAACATTTATCAAGGAGAAAAAAATGACAATTGGAGAGGCTTCAAAGCACTTTGGTTTGAAAAAACCAACTTTAATTTATCATTTAAATGCATTGAAAAAATCAGGTAATACAAATTTCTCTTACAACCCTATAAAACCTAAAAAGGTCTTTAGTGATGATGAAGAATTTTTATTGGTTGATTATCTCACACAAGCAGCCAATATGCATTACGGCTTAACAAAGAAACAAATAATGACTTTAGCGTATGGTTTTGCCAAAGCTAATAATAAGAAAATTGACCCTTCCTGGGAAGCAAACTAATGTGCTGGTAAACAGTGGCTACAGGACTTCTGCAAAAGATTTCATGACAAGTTGTCCCTTCGAAAGCCTCAAGCTACTAGCTTGGCTAGGGCAACTGCATTTAATAGAGAGACTGTGGCAAAGACATTTAATAACTATAAGAATATTTTACAACGTCACTCGTTTGAACCTAGTGACATTTGGAATTGCGACGAGACAGGGATAAGCACAGTTCATGTGCCTCCTAAAGTCATAGCCCCCAAAGGAAAAAAGCAAGTTGGAGGGATGACGTCTGCCGAAAGGGGAACAACTATCACTATGATTGCTGCTGTTAGTGCATCCGGAAACAGCATTCCCCCTTTGTTTGTTTTTCCCCGTGTCAACTTTAAACCATTTATGCTTCATGGAGCACCTCCTGGATCAATAGGAGCTGCAAACCCATCAGGCTGGTCAAATGAGACCATATTCCAACAGTTCTTTGAACATTTTCTGAAAAACGTTAGACCTAGTATTGAAAGGCTAGTATTGTTATTATTTGATAACCATGAATCTCATATTACTACACCGGTAATTGATTTAGCCAAGGCTAGTGGTGTGACACTGATGACGTTTCATCCACACACTAGCCATAAAATGCAACCCCTTGATAGGAGTGTTTATGGTCCTTTTAAAGCCTTTTATAATCAAGCTGTAAATAATTGGATGGTTTCTCCAGGAAATGTTGGGAAGCCTCTTACAATCTACAACAGGGATGCACAACCTATGGCCCGCGGGCCAAAAGTGGCCCGCGATGCCTGTTTCATTGGCCCGCCAATCCCAAAATAGATTAGTTTTTTTTTTTTTCAATTAAAAGCTTACATGTTTTTACTTAGTTTTGCAACTGAGAACTGCTTGCGTTTTTAAAATCAAAACAATCGCCATCTTGATTGACTGGTTGGATGACGCGATAAAAGCATGCTATTTGTAACTTGCACGTATTCAACTGTCAAGTTGTGATATATCGGCACTTCTTTAAGATCGACAGAGAGAAATTCGATGCGAGCGCATCGCATCTACAATGAGACTAAAACTGATATCTGATTGGCTGATAGCATGTAACGAACGAAGTGTCTAGTGGCTGAAGGAATGTATCTTCTCAACTCTACGTTTATCTTTGGAATGCTTGCCGGTCGGCAGTCGGTTGATGTTTATTACTTGTAAATGGAAAAATGAGCGGTGAAAAAAGAAAAGGCGATTTTCCAAATCGAAAATTTGTTGATTCGTGGACGGATAAGTACTGTTTTATTAATCATAATGGTCGGATTATTTGTCTTTTGTGCAATTCTACTATAGCTGTAGCCAAGGAATATAATGTGAAACGACATTATGAAACGAAACACATGGCGTTCTCATCTATTCAAGGATATGAACGATCAGTAAAAATTGAACATCTGAAGAAATCTTTGATAAACCAGACCAGTTATTTTCAAAAACAGACATCTGAATTGGATTCCTGCGTTGAGGTAACCCTGAATAGTGCCCAGCTGATCGCTAAACATGGAAAACCGTTTACTGATGGTGATTTTGTGAAAGATTGCTTGTTAATTGCTTCGGAGAAACTTTGTCCCGAAACAACAAATAAATTTAAAAATTTAAGTTTGAATAGAATGACTGTTCAGAGAAGAATTCAACAATTAAGTGAAGACATTGTAGATCAAGTAAAGCTTGCTGCTTCACATTTTGAATATTTTTCACTTGCTGCTGACGAATCTACTGACATTACCTCAACAGTCCAACTCCTTGTTTTCATTCGAGGTATTAACAAGGATTTCTGCATTACAGAAGAACTTCTTGGAATGTACCCTATGAAAGGCCAAACAACTGGCAAAGAACTTCTTCACAGCTTATTAGAATTATGTAATGGAGCTGCTTTGAACATGGAGAAAATTGTTAGCATTACAACAGATGGAGCACGATCAATGACTGGTGGAATTATTGGAATGATAACTCTGCTAAAAGAACATCTGGGAGAACGTGAAATGGAGTTACTTCAATATCACTGCATCATACACCAACAAAATTTGTGTGCCAAAGAATTAGGTTATGAACAGCTAATGAAGCGTGTTTGTGAAGCAATCAACTTTATTCGTAGTAGTGCATTGCGGCACAGAGAATTTAAAGAATTTTTGGCAGAATTTGAGGATATTCCTAGTGATGTTGTGTATTACACAGAAGTACGGTGGCTCAGTTGTGGAAAAGCACTTAAGAATTTTATGGAATTATTTGATAAAATTATTACGTTTCTCAAGGAGCGTGGAAGGGAAACCAGGCGCTTGGAAGAAGCCAGTTTTCAGTGTGATTTAGCATTTTTAACTGATATTACAAGTCATTTAAATGAATTGAACATCAAACTACAAGGAAAGAACCAATTCATCTTTCAGTTGGTAAACAATGTAAATGCTTTTAAAAGAAAGTTAGTGTTATTTCAACAACAGTTACGGGTAAAAAATTTTGCTCATTTCCCATATTGCAAAAAAAATGAAAGAAAAATTTCCAAAGATGAAAATGGATTACGAAGATCAGGTAAAAATTTTAATCAATTCATTCCATGATAGATTTTTAGATTTTGAAAAATGCCATTGTCAAATTGAGTTATTTTCAAATCCATTTACAGTGGATGTCAATTTGGCACCTGAAAATGCTCAATTAGAGCTCATTGACTTACAGAGCTCAGACTTTCATAAAAATGAATTCAAAGAAAAGTCATTGCTTGAATTTTATAGGAATTTGCCTAATGAATTTTCCTATTTAAAATGCAATGCATCTATGTATGCAACTATGTTTGGAAGCACCTACATATGTGAACAATCTTTTTCTATGATGACTGTCAACAAATCAAAGACTAGAAACAGACTAACTGATGAAAACCTTTCAGCCGTTTTACATATTGCTACTGCAACTTTAGAAAAAAACATAACAAAAATAGCTTCAAAAATACAATCCCAACCATCACATTAATTGTCTCGTCTGTGAAATAATTATGTATGTATATTTGGCTTATTAAAATTAATTTATAAATGTATATATATATTCAGAATTGAGTATGTTTTCCTCAAAGTGGTATATTGACTTTTTCTATTAGATTAGAAAAAAAATATGTGTTTATAAATGCAACGCTACATTGGCCCCAGGTAAGGTACTTTTTCTTTTTTTTGGCCCGTGGGTTGAAAAAGGTTGTGCACCCCTGATCTACAACATTGCTGAACTTGCGGGCATAGCATATTCTAAAGCCGTAGTTCCAAACAATATTATGAAAGGTTTTAAGGTCACGGGGTTTGTGCCTTTCAATGAGAACGTTTTCTCTGATGATGAATTTCTTGCAGCTACTGTAACAGACAGACCGATGCTGCAAGGAACTGATTTTGATAAACCGTCAACGAGTGGCGAAGCTCAAACTGATATCATTCCTCAGTGTAGCAGTTTGAATCTATCGCCGTATATCATTACACCTGAAGCTGTGAGGCCTCATCCAAAAGTGCAGGCAAGGAAAATTTCAAATAGAGGTCGGCCTAAAGGGAAATCTCGTATCCTGACGGTTAGTCCTGAAAAGCTGATTATTGAAGCTGAAAAAAAAAACAAAAGCAACACCCTAAACGCAAGATACCACATACAAACAAACTTCTTCTTAAAAAAGTAAATAAAAAGAAATTTCTTCCTAAGGACAGTTCAGAATCCGATAGCAACATCCAAATTTCTTCAGGAGATAGTGACTTTGTTCTGTCAGATGAATGTCATGAGTTAGCTGACCAGCAACAATTTGAGAAAGATGAATTGGAAAAAGGAAATTTTATTCTTGTTAAAATTGCAAGTAAAAAAACCATTAGGTATTTTGTTGCACAGATCTGTGATATTAAATATCCAGTGTTTCAGATTCAATATTTGAGAAAAAAAACTTTAAGTGGTAAGTTTATACGAGAAGATGAAAAGCTGTATGATATTGATATAGAAGACATTGTGACTAAACTTCCAAACCCTACTATTGCTAGTGGATCTGCTCGGCAGTTGGAATGTTTGTCATTTGGAGTGGACTTTTCATCATATAAAGTGGAATAAGCCTACGTGAAATACAAAACTCTTAAAATACTATCATTAACATAATTTTTATTATGCTTGCATTGTCCTGTACCCATTTAACTTAAAATTATTTACAATAATGCTGAATAAAATGATTTTTTTTCTTCATTGGAAAGAAAAAAAAAAGAAAAAAAAAATTTTTTTTTTAAACTATTTTCGGGGTGATAAATATATGGTATAAGAACCATATATTTTTATTCAGTCGCAGATAACCTACATTTAATTTAACGTATAGCATATACTTTCCCCTTTCTTTCACTTTTAAATCTCATTCGTATCGATGTGGTTGAAATTAAATGTATTTCTCTTACATTCGCATTACGTCAAGGCTAAATCATTCGCATGAAAAGTTTTTACAGAACAGATGCGCGCTAAAACAAAAAAAAAAAAAAAAAATGAAAATTAAATTCATCTCTCATCATTCAGATAGTATGATGCTCAAATCGAAAGTCAAAATAGGCATTGTGTTCGTGAAATACATATCGGTTAGTTGTACATTTTACTCCAGCGGCGCCGCATATAAAATAGGCCAAAAATTAAAATGATCTTGTTAACTTAAACTATGAAATAATGATTAAGTATGTAATAATTAGTTGACAATGAAAGTATTCCCCAACGCACTGAATATAGATACCAAAAACTTATTTAAAAGAAGAAGAAATTAAATTAAAATTGAATAAATGAAATTGAATGAATGAAATTAAATTCGTGGGATTTAGACAGAATTATCAAGTCCCAAATGCCTAAATACCACAAATAAAATGAGTGGTTTCATCATCATATTAGCCATAACATTGCTAAAGAATATGATTTTGGGACTACCACTCATAAACAATGAATCAAACCTGTGAAAAAATAAAAAATGAATACAATATTAAAAAGGAAAGAAACCATACATATAATATACAGATAAAACTTGAAATAGAGTCATAAAGTACATAATCCATTGGATTAAAAAATATACCTGTGCACCACATGAACATGAACACAACCAAACAGAGGGAATGGATTGCAAAAAATCATTACATGTTGCCAAATTTAGTTTTAGAAAATGATTTACCATGTTGCCAGAATAGGTGTTAGAATAATATGAATATAATTGTAAAGCAACAGAAACCATGGTGCTGCCATCTATTAAGGTAAAAAGTGAATATACGCTGAATAAAAATAGCATTAGATGAAAATTAATATTTAAAAATTAAACCATATATTATCTAAAGATGATTGCAATTAGTTAAATAATAAATAAATGAAATTAATTAATAAATAATAAATAGAATATCCAATTACATTAAAGTAATGGATGTATTAATGAATAATTCTATGTTATAAATAAGTAGTAAGATGGAAAAATTAATAATTAAAGCAACATAAAAAATATATGTACCATGAAATGACATAGTAACTATTAATTAGCTGTGCCAAAAATGCAACATCACATAAATTAAATTAAATTAAAATACTAAATATTTGAATTAAGATACAAAGGATTTAAAATTAATATTAATTAAATATTGAAATTAATTAGTAACATACAATGTTTCTTCATACAAAGTAAAAATTAAATACTCTTGATATAAGTGGTAAGGGTAAAATGTTTAATAAAAATTAAAACATGTATTATATTAACACTTTAGAAAAAGTATACATTATATTAGTAGTTAATATGACATTGTCCACCGTAAGCATTAATCTAAATGCATTAGATCAAAAACATTCTTAATATTAATGAATATAAATTCATTTAAATTAATTAAATAATGAATATATAAATATAACTAAATTAATATACACATAAAAATATTATATATACATAGACACATACATACAGTGGTACTTTTGTTATCTGATGGCATAATTTTAATAAAATGAGAGACAAAGAGGCAGTCAGAACTGTCAAAGCAGCAGCATATAAATTTGTCATAACATTTGCAAGAATTATCGAAGAAACATAATAAATATCTACATCAACAAATTATGGAATTTTTTGGTAGAAAAAGTTCAACAGCACATTTATAACAAAAGAACAAAAACATTTCCTGGGCATAAACCATGAATGATATGTCAAATTTGCTTATAGCTGCAAGTATAAGTGCAGAGTGCAAACCAACCAGTTAGTGAATCACCGAGCAATCAAAATGGCCAATGTCTCTAAATCAATCCCGGTATCTTATGGAAATCTAACAGCAAAATCTAAATAATGAGAATAAAATTTAGTGATGGGATGGGATTCATAAAATGTTTGAACAACTATCAAAGCCTTTCTTGAGAAAAACATTCTGCTTTTAAAACACATCTTAATCTTGGATAGTGCAGTTGGCCATCCAATGGTCATACAAGAAAAGATATCAGAGCAATTAGAATTCATCAAGGTGATTTTTCTTCTGCCCAAAGCTAGATCTCTGATTCAACGTTAAAATCAGTTGATAGTTGCCAGACTTAAAAAATCTTTAAGCAAGGGCACTTTTTAGAAAGTGCTTTTGTATGTGTAATGATATCAACAAAACCCTGAGAAAATTCTTGAAGGAATAATTTTGTTTGGAAATGAATAACAATGAATTGTGTCAAAGCAACATGGAATAAATTGCATACATCATATAATAATGAAGAAAATTCTGATAAAGGACACAAATTGGTAAAGGATACTGTGGCAGCTGCTCAATATCTTAACTTGTAAGTAATGGAAGAAGATATTGAAGAATTATTGAAATAAATGAGTGTGACTGATAAGCTAAAACAATTTCTAAGAGCAATGTAAAGAAAAGAAAATGGAAATTTCATCTAAGATAAAAATTAAGGAAAATAACTATGACTGTTGAAATAAAAAATGTTTTATCACAGTTGGAGGATCTAAACAAATATAAGGTTATCATAACTACATATCTATCATATATTCTAATACGAGCAAATCTTGTGTGTGGTTATATATATATATATATATGCAAATTTTATCTTAAAAACGGCTCTAACGATTTTGATGAAATGTCGTATTCTACCGTTTTGGGGCACCAGAAAACCTTTGGGCGAGGTCACATGTTCAAGAAAATTCGATTAGTGGGTCATTTTGGGTCATGGTCTAGCTAATTGTATCTAAAAAATGGTTCAAACGATTTTGATGAAATTTTGTATCCGACCATTTTCGGGCACGAGAAGACTATTGGGCTGGGTCACATGTTCATGAACTTTCGATTAGTGGGTCATTTTTGGGTCAAAGCCGGTCAAATTAATTTTATCTAAAAAACGGCTCTAACGATTTTGATTAAATTTTGTATTTTACGAGTTTCGGGCACGCGAAAATCATTAGACTAGGTCACATGTTCGAGAAAATTCGATTAGTGGGTCATTTCTGGGTCAAGATCTAAATAGCGGCTCAATTTACACTGAATTTTGCATCCAATGGTTTTCGGGCACGAAAATACTGTTGAGCTAGGTCACATGTTCGAGAAAATTCAATTAGTGGGTCATTTTGGGTCATGGGCAAGCTAATTGTATCTAAAAAACGGTTCAAACGATTTTGACGAAATTTTGTATCCGACTATTTTCAGGCACGAGAAGACTATTGGGCTGGGTCACATGTTCGAGAAATTTTGATTAGTGGGTCATTTTTGGGTCAACGCGGGTCAAATTAATTTTATTTAAAAAACGGCTTTAACGATTTTGATTAAATTTTGTGTCCTACGAGTTTCAAGCACGATAAAATCATTGGGCTAGGTCACATGTCCGAGAAAATTCGATTAGTGGGTCATTTCTGGGTCATTGTGGGTCAAGATCTAAAAAGCGGCTCAATTTACACTAAATTTTGCATCCAATGGTTTTCGGACACGAGAAGACTGTTGGGCTAGGTCACATGTTCAAGAAAATTCAATTAGTGGGTCATTTTGGGTCATGGTCAAGCTAATTGTATCTAAAAAACGGTTCAAACGATTTTGACGAAATTTTGGGGCACGAGAAGACTGTTGAGCTAGGTCACATGTTCGAGAAAATTCAATTAGTGGGTCATTTTTGGGCCAAAGCGGATCAAATTAATTTTATTTAAAAAACGGCTGTAACGATTTTAATTAAATTTTGTATCCTACGAGTTTCGGACACGCGAAAATCATTGGGCTAGGTCACATGTTCGAGAAAATTCGATTAGTGGGTCATTTCTGGGTCATTGTGGGTCAAGATCTAAAAAGCGGCCCAATTTACACTAAAATTTGCATCCAATGGTTTTCGAGCACGAGACGACTGTTAGGCAAGGTCACATGTTCGAGAAAATTCAATTAGTGGGTCATTTTGGTCATGGGTCATTATGGGTCAAGCTATTTTATCTTGAAAACGGTTCAGAGGATTTGAAATAAATTTAGCACCCTACAGGTTTAGGGAACAAGAAGACTATTAGGCTAGGTCACATGTTCGAGAAATTTCGATTAGTGGGTCATTTTGGTCATGGGCCATTATGGGTCAAGCTATTTTATCTTAAAAACGGCTCAGACTATTTACACTAAATTTTACATCCTATGATTTTCGGGCACGAGAAGACTGTTGGGATAAGTCACATATTCGAGAAAATTCAATTAGTGGGTCATTTTGGTCATGGGTCATGATATTTGAACTCAAATTTAATTTTGACCGAGCATAGCTCGGTCTTCCCTGCTCGTTTAATGAAAATTGGAGGGTGTGGGTTATTTAGATGACTGATTAGTATTTTTTTTTACTACAGTGTAACAAGACAGAAACATAAATGAGTTTTAAAGATTTTAAACTGTGTATACTTAGTGCTGGTCTGCGGTTCTAACTTTGACTGGTCAAAACTCTATTAAATAAACTTTAGCTTACATACAGGGTGTCTGAAAAGTCTGGAAACAATCAAATAACACAAGAAATATACATCGGGTAGAAAAATTGAAATATACATGTCCAATATTTTTGAAATTTTTTTTAGGTATATCAAAGTTGCCCCCTTACCCCACAGGGGGCAGAGTTGGGAGGCAACTTTGATATCTCTAAATAGATTTTTAAAAAATATTGAACATGTATTTTTCCATTTTTTAATCAGATATATTTCTCGAGTTCTTTGACAATTTCCAGACTTTTCAATGGAAATGATTCTCACTACATTTAACTTGATTACAGCTACAGTGCTATCTACAATTTTAATGAAAATGTTAAATACAAAAGTTACTTTTTTTTTTTGGGGGGGGGGGTATCATTTAAGATTTCAAAGTTGCTCCTTCTTTCCTCCACAGGGGGCAGAGTTGGGGGCAGCTTTGATATCCCTAAATAGATTTTTCAAAAATATTGAGCACATATTTTCTGTTTTCAATCTGATGTACATTTCTCAACTTATTTCACAGTTTCTAGACTGTTCTGACACCACATGTATTACTTAAGCTGTATATTTATGTTAATATTATTGGATACATATTATATATTTGGTGATAATTATTATTAACATTTAATAAATATTAAATGTAGATTTAATTTTTTTGCCTTACGTAATGGTATTTCAAACAGAAACATTATATTTTCTAAATCCTATTTTTCCAAAAATGTAAACCAATACATTATGACTTTAACTTTAGTGGACAGCAATGAAAAATTTGAAAGGTGTAGGTTACACAACAGACCCGATGAACTCTTCATCAGTAGAAGGAATTTTCTACTGTAAACAAGCAATCTTACTACTACTGTAATCTACTGTAATACAGCAAAACTTATTACTGGTAATATTTTTTTTTCATTGTAAGTAATTGTTTCTTTGACGTTTTATATAAAATTAGATAATATGTAATCAAAATATTAAAAATATTTAAATACTTGAAATATTTGCTTATATTTAGAAATTTTTGCGCTGTTAAAATATAAATTAATTAAATTCGGAGTAATATTAACAGTTCCTTCAAAATGCAATAAATACATCAAAATAAATTTTAATTTTTTTTCTCCAGTGAAAATAAGATTTGATCACAATCGGTTTTTTGCATGGTTAAAAACAATATAATCCTAGTGCTTTGTTTGAGAAAGCAGTAAAAATGGGAAGGGGAACTTAGTCATCTGATTATTTTTTGCTACAATAAACAAAGTAAAAAAATATGGCAGTAAGGTTAAAAATTTTGAAAAATGTATGACTTTGTGTGCTGCAGGAGAATAAAGAGAGATTTTTGGAAGAGAAAAAGAGGAAATGTAATAAAAAATTTTAAAAGTTAAAATCTGCAAAAATGTGATAGATTCTCAAAAGATATTGATTGATGTAAATTGTAGGGTATGACTGAACAAGCAGCATCAACTAAGCAACATCAATCTGTCTATAATGTGAATAATAATGAAAAAATCCCTGAAGGCTTGGCCTACAGGCACAGGTAGATTTCGAAGACACAGTCTGTGAGGTGCCTGTTTGTTGGGAATTGTGGAAGAAATGACCTTTCTGCCATGATGCGACAGTTGGAAGCACCCACTTCGAAACCTAATTTGTTTGCGGGCGAAGCAGGAAGGGATTTTTTTGTTTTTAATTTTTTTTTGTTATAAGGGTTGGTCCTATAAAGAACTTGTCAATATAAAAGTTTTAGATAATATTAAGCAGATTTATAATAAATTTAAGCAGATTTGATATCTTTTGAATTGAAGAGGTTATGAATTGTTTTCTTCTAAAACCCCCTTTTTCCATCTCTTGGGGCCATTTTTAATGATATCAAAAATCTGTCCTACATAAATTTTTAGCCCTTTTCCTAGAAGTAATAATAACTTTAAACGGATTCGATACATATCATAATTAAGAAATTATGGGGGGGGGGTTGTTTTCACAAAAGCCCCCTCATCCCCCCCCCCCGTCGGTTCGTTTTTGCCCATTAATGAACTTGACCAAGATTTTATGCCCCTTGATTTTATGTATCAGTTTGGAAGAGATTTGTGCAGAATTATTGCAGTTATCGTATCCATAAAAAAGTGACATAGATAGATAGATAAAGTTTTGAACTGGGGGTGGTTTTGGGTTCTGGGATTCTGGATCGGCATAGATCTGCAAAAAATTTTCAAAAATTCCAACTTAGGGGAGAATGTAATAGGTAGTATTTCTTACGAAATCTACCTAAAAAAGAATTCAGCTCTTGCAATTTGATGATCTGGACCATTCCTTTTCTTGTCAAATGAAGCATTTTTCAAGATTTGATCCAATGGCAATTGGCAATGAAAACCCTGCCTGTATGTCTGAAGTTATGTGCACTGAAGCCAGTTTTCCTATTTTTTATGAGATTTTTAGCACTCGTGACAAATTAACAAATTTCACAATAATTTCCGTGACCGAATGAGGAATTCTATGGTTTCTTCCTGCTACATATTGACAAAATTCGTTTTACTTCCTCACAACTGACTGGCGAGTTTCACATTTTCCTGACCAGTTGGCCAATTTCAAGATATAAGTATTTTGTGACTAATCGACGAAATTCGTTACTTTTTTCTTGCCACAGAAATATGAATGTTCTGATTTTTTTTGGTGAAGAATTGACAAATTTTGCAAATTTTACCATGACTGTTTGATACATTTCACAGTTTCTTCTTGTGACAAATTGGCGAAATTTACAATTTTTTCCTCATGTCCAACTGAAAAGATTCAGGATTTTTTTCCCATGACCGACGACTGATAAATTTCAAGATATTTTCTCATGACAGATCAATGAAAATCGTGATTTAAAAATATTTTTTCTTCCCCTCCTTCAAAAAAAAAATTCAGCTCTCATCCATTTATAAGTGATTAAGCCAAAGGAAGTGACTGGGTTTGAATCCATCACCTCTCTCTACAGTTTGATAGTCTTAGAAGACAGTGAACAAAAGCTTGGCACTGCTTGTTAAGTGCCTTGGTGTTAACTTAATTGCCACATTGGGCAATATAGCACTAATTTCAACAACATAAAATTATTTTAGAATTGTGCGTGAAATTTTTTTATTTTAGGTCACTTTTTTCTTTTTGTCTTGTTTTGACACATGAAATATAATTGGTTAAATAGAATCTATCACAAATCCACCTTATAAAAAATAGCATAAAATACAATCATTTTCAAAGAAATTTTGACTTTAGAAACTAATCCTCAGTATTTTAAGGAAACAAAATGAACATATTGTTGCAATTTAATATCACTTGAAAATTTTATTATTTTTAAAACAAAGTCATTTTTTTTCATCCATTTATTAATGTTGGATGTGATGCTCCTCTTCTAGGAAAAATTGAATTTCAAACCCTGTTGTTAGCCTTTTGGCAAATGTGATATTGCACATCATTAAATCCATTGTTGTTGTAACTACTACAATTGTAACCTTCAAGAATATTGGGTAATTTATCATCTGTGGTGAGTTAACAGGAAAGCCTTAAAAATAATGTGTTAATTTAAAATTAAGTTATAAAATAATTAAAATGTTATATTGACATCAAAAACACAACTGTGTCATTTTTTATAATTCTAGCATATAATCCTATTAATTCCATAATAAACAACCAGTAGTGTTGGTGTTTATTACAGCATATCTATGCAAGGATTGTAGGTCAAGGAGGGTGTGCCCTATGCGGGATTCTTTCTAAGGGAATCTAGTCCATATTTACCCAAGGTTCAAAGAAAAACATTGAAAACTATAAGTGATTGAGCCGTAGGAAGTGACTGGGTTTGAACCCAGCATGTCTCTCTACAATTGAGCAAGTCATCGAAGACAGTGAATAAAAGCTCGGCACTGCCTGTTTAGTCCCTTGGCATTAACTTAATTGTCATATTGGGCAATATAGCACTCATTTTGGAAAAATACATGTTCAAAATTATTTTAGGATTCTGCTAGAAAAAAATTTAGTTTAGGCCATTTTTTTCTTTTTGTCTTGTTTTGAAACATGAAATATATTTGGTTACAGCACATGGGCTGATAAGTTCCCGGTCTAATAAAGAAAACACAACTTTTTAACAAAGCTTTATAACTTTATAACTTTAATAAATAACATAACTTTAATAATAAATAATAATAATTTAATAATAATAATAATAATAATTTAATAATAATAATAATAATAATTTTATAATAATAATTTAATAAATGATTAATAATAATAATTTAATAATAAATAACATAATTTTATAACGAAAAAGCTCCAAACAGTGCTCAGAACTCGTTGTTGTTTTTGGTCAAAAGTCAACACGCGCGGCAGCCACTTTGACAACAGCTTTTTCATAGACAAATGTTCATTCAAAATAAAACCTACACATTCCTTGGATATCTTCAGAGTCTGAGCTATCTCCTGCAACTTCACTTTACGGTTCCCCAAAACGATTTTGTGGACTTTTTTAATGTTTTCCGGAGTAACTACCTCTTTTGCGTGGTGCATCACTGGTGTCCGTACGACCACGTTTAAATTCAGCAAATCAGCCAATAATGGTTGATTTACCTGGTGCAGTGTCCGGATAATGTTTATCTAGCCAAGCTTTTGTTTGAACGGTATTTATTCCCCATCAAATAACAATTCTTGAAATTCTTGTTATCCATTTTTTTGTTTATCAACAAAGTTGTTCAACTAAAACCACTCTAACGTTTTATCCACACGGCGAATCGTCATGGCATTTTTTCTACTACCTTTTAAAGGTTAGTATTTACTAAAAAAAAACATTGGTTCAGCGATTGCAACAAAATCTGTGTGCCAGACCGGGAACTTATCAGCCCATGTGTTATAGATACTGTCACAAATCCTCATTATTTAAAATAGAATAACATACATTCATTTTCAATGAAACTGACTTTAGAAACTAATCCTCAGTATTTATGTATTTTAAGGGAACAAAATAACATGTTGCAATTGAACATCATCTATAACATTTTATTATTTTAAAAGCATAGTCTTTTTTTTTTCTTTCATTTAGAAATGTTTTTTTAAATAATATAAATCTCTTTCTAATCAGATTTAAAGTGATATCTAAGTGACAGGTACATTCCATTGCTCCACATGCATGCTTGAAGAATTACATTAATTCACATTTATATTTTATGTACGTTCATTTCATATTTTAAATTAAAATGAGAGAAATTATAATTACTTTAAAAACTATTAGCTTTAATCAGTCAAGAAAAAGAAAAATCACTGGAAAAGTTGAATTATGCATACTGTGAAATAAAGTTATCACAATGTACATTAACATGCAGAGTGAAATATTTGTGATGAAAATTGTGATACGTAAATATTGATATTTATAAAATATATAATAAGCCTTTTATAATCAAATCAATATAAGAACTGAAATAATTAAAACATGATCAATTACTGGATAGATCCACTATTAAAAGATGTAAATAAATTTACAAGCTTAAAACTATTATTATTTTGAATATTTTTTTTATTTGTTATAAATTATGAATTCAGTCACATACTGTGAGGCTGAGATAAGAAAGACTCTGGAACTGGTCTCTTCTCAGTCCTGTTGCTAGGTTACTGGTCAGTCAACTTTAGTTTAGGGAAGTCCAGCATTTTCTTTTCTTGCCAATTTTTTTCCCGTTTAATCGGTCATTTTGAGAATTATCACAGTCTTTTGTCCTTCCACTCTTATGAATGAGGGAATGAAGTTCCCTCCCTAGAAGTTTTAGAACTTTCAAAAAACAGGAAACTTACTCAGGGTTTTTCTAATCTGAGCCCCACAGGTATTCATGTTAAAACTTCTGTACTATATTAGCATAATTATACAATTTTTTCCAGAATATTAAATAGACAAAAGTAGCAGTGAAATTACATGTATTACATGGGTACCAGCAGTATAAACCCAGGGAGGACAAGATTTTAGAGCAGATATGAACAGCCTTAGCCATGATTTTTAAAATGGTGATTACAAACAAAATAAAAGCTAAACTAAGCATAGTTTTTAATCTAAATAATTATTTTTAAAACATGTATGAATAGCAACTTAGAAATTAAAAAACATTAAATATTCAAAAATAAATTTCTACAAAGGAATAAAAAGAGAGAAAAAATAAAATAAAATAAAAAAGAATTGAACAGTAAATTTTTTTTCTGCTTTATTTGCATTTTTTCCCCTCCCATTGAAGCACCATCTAAGATATATTTGAAAGAAATGAGTGTAAAAAGGTAAAAGATCTAAAAATTGCCTTTCATGGGGGATTTAAGAAAACAGAAACCCCCCTCCCCTCCTTGAAAAAAAAGCTTATTTCCTCTTTTCCCTAGCATTTAATTATAATTACTTCAGAAGAATAAATTTTACTGTTTTTTTATTTTCCAAATCATTAGAGAAAAGAAAATTTAGTTAATTAAATTTAAAAATCCATTGAGGAGCAATGCCTCCCCCCTAAATGTCCCATAACTGGCACCTATGGTGTGTTCTATCATTCTACATCCCCCTCCAAAAGCATATGCCTTGTTTCTGTATGAAAACAAATTGCTGTTTGGGTCTGAAAAATTTGTGTTGTTGAGCAAGATTTGTTGCTGTTTGTTTGTGTGTATTACAACAGCAGTATTTAATAAATACATTTCATTTTCAAAAAAGTTTTAATATATCATTTAGGGTGTCCACAATTTTAACCAGATGATTTAAATCGGTGATTAATTCATGATTTAAATCAACTGATTTTTTTTTTAATCATAAGTTTTTTAAATATTTAAAATTACATAAAAATAATAAAATCTGAGATGAACATAATTTGGAAAATTTCTATGAGTACCTTATGAATAAACAAAAAAAAACTTTGAATAATTGTTAGGCTTGTAAAAAATTAAGTACAGTAAGTTTGTAAAAAGCAAGTTTTTATTGGACATTAAAAACATTTTATTTAAAAATGATATTTAAATATCATATAATTTGCAATGTCACAATTTCTTTTAAATAATCAAATTATTCCTTCTTTTACATAAAATAAGAATATCAAGTATAATAAGTTTCTACTAGTAAAAGACTAAATAGCCAGTACCTAATTTTTGCAATAATAAATTTGTAAGAAATTAGAACTAAATAAGAATGAAAGAATGACATCTGGTCAAAGGCCATTGTAAAACAATGTATAAGATAGAAAAGATCTAATTGGTATAAAAATGTTAAGCACAGCAACAGCTTCTTTGGTAGAGGTTGAATAATCCTTTTTTCACATTTAAACTAAATACGTACTATATAAGGAAATTAGTTATGGATTTAAAATGATGCAATCCTTTTTTTTTCTTTTTTTTTTTGAAATGCTGAATGCTGATAATCCCCACTGAGTAGTAACAATGCTGCTATTTAATATTTTGAGAATTTCAGATATAACTGGCTATTCTGAGATTTACTCTGTATCTGTGTATGTGTGCGAATGAATAACTCATTTTCATATTTTTTTCATCATACACATACATGTGTGTCCAGAGGTTGATGCAGGTTTTTTTTCTTGGGGCCCATTTTGTGAAAAGTAAAGGTTATTTTTTTTTAATTTATTATAATTTTGTGAAAAATAGCATTTGAAAGTCTAAATTCAGTTACTCAAATTTGAACCAAGCACTTATTAACAAAATTTTTTTTAATCTTTTTGCTGAAGTTTTTCTTTCTGGTGAACTTGTTTGTTTACAAATTACACATTTTAAAAATCACAAAATAATAATTAATAAATAGTAAGATTTTATGGAATAGAATTTTGTGAAAGGGCCTATTTTATTAAAATGAATTTTGTGAAAGGGCCTATTTTATTATAAAGAATTTTGTGAAGGGGCCCATTTTACACAATTAATTTTTGTGAAGAAGCCCATTTTGCCAAATTTATTTTTATGAAAGGGACCATTTTATTAAACTTATTTTTATGAAGAGGCCCATTTTATTAAATTTATTTTTATGAAGCCTAAATAGGCCCCAGATTTTGCCTGGATCGACCCTTGGTGTCAGCTTAGATTTGGACGATTAACAGTACAAATTTGAAACAGATTGCAAATAATATTTGTTTGTTTTGTTATTTGTGCTACTAATTAATGAAATTACTTATTTGCAGTTTTTATTCATTTTGTAATTACTTACTGTTCCCTCTAAGCCAGTGGTTCCCAACCTTTTTTTAGCCGCGCTCCACCAAAACATCTCTAAAATGATGATGCCCCCCCTCCCCCTATAACATATAATTCTCATAAAATTTAAAAAGAATTTACTCCTGACAGAGTAAAAAGCATTTAACATTGATCCTGAAACGTGCCGAAGGTCGCCACGTATGCGTGATGTATAGGGTGCTCAGAATCCTTGATTAGAAAAATCAATAATTTTGAATAAAACATTTTTGTCTTATTTAATCACAGAATTTCTGCGATTAAATTACTAATCAATTTCTAATCAGAATGAAACGTGATAAAAGATTCGGTAAAGGAAGGTCGTCAAGTAATTGTTAAATATACACTTAAATAGTTTCATGTCTAAAATTGATTTTCATGTGACATATTGCAGTGCGACTCATTCAATAAATAATCGAAAAGTTGTTTAAAATTCTAAAATACTTCTAAATCAGAAAAATTATAAAGAATTTTTAAATATATAAAAGTATCTAAATATCTTAAAATGTTTTTTCCTATAATTATTCTGGTAGGATTGTATTTAAAACTTTTGAATGGATACTTTTTAAAAATTGAATAAAAAACTATTTTTTTTAATTTTGTTTTTGAAATTTGAATGTGTAACTTTTATTTTCAGTCTACAACATTACTATTAGAAAAAAAATTCAGAAGGTATGGGTTCACAGAAATTCTGAATTGTCCCCTTGAAAAGTTAAATTGCCCCCCTGAAAAGTCAAATTGCCCCCCTGTGGGGCGTACGCCCCCCGTTGGGAACCACTGCTCTAAGCCATCTTTAAGAGTATATCACCCTACCCTTTATTAAATTGGCAAAATGCATTCTACTTCTTAAAAAAAAATAGTGAAATTCATCTTTAGTTGTACCCAGAGATTTGTTGTAAAAAACTTCTCCATACCATAGTATTTCTAAATCTGTGTGCCCAAGACCTTGCAAAAATATTGAACTTAATTTATTTACAAAAAACAGGAAGTTACTAAATCATGTTTTAATGTAAAATTATTATTAGTTTTAATTTTTAATGATTTTTATGAATTACGAATTGGGGTCACTTTATTTATCATAATAAAAAATTGTATACTTCTCCCCTTATATTGTTATTAAACACATTACTAATAAATTTCCTTATGAAATAATGCCCTTTTCAACTGAACTAGTGCCTTTTTTTGAGAACTAGCACCATGCCCCTTTTTCTTTGTAGACTGAATATTAAATTATTAATTATCATTTTAGTAATTAAAGCATAAAAATGTATTTTATTTTCCTAATAAGAGAGTTACTTACTTAATAATCATTAATTTTAAGTAGTGTTAAAAATTTAATATTGAAACAGTTATTAATAATTTTAATAAATATCAATATTAATAGCATTTAATATAGTTTTACATGATTATTACAAAGTATTAATGTACATAACATTATTGTATGCTACTAAGTAATGAAATTATTAATTTGCTGATTTTATCATTTCTGTAATTATTAACTAATTGTAATTTTATTAATTAAACAATAAAAACACAGATAAAGTTACTAATAAGAGAGTTAATTGTTTTGGAAAGCTGAAATTCTTGGGTAGCTATTCTGTATTTTAATGCAGGGGAAAAAGTCATATCAATCCAAAAGTCAATTAAATAAAAATCTGATTTTTTATATTTTTTACATCCTATTATTCGCCTGATTAGTATGCATTTCCAGTAAAATTTCCCAAAACGTTCAAATCCATACATAATTTTTTTTTCTCTATTTTTAATAATTTCAAAAATAATATACATATACAGTATGGAACCGTTTATCCAGAATCCAGTTAATCAAAAAAAGTTCTCCAGAATGATATTTCCTATTGACTGATTTCAGAATTTCTCCTGAAAAAAAAGTGCCACAGTGCCTTGACATGTTCATTGCTTGATACATTACTCACATGCATGGTATAATTTGGTGCCAATATCTAGGATTTTAAATAAAGGAATATTTAGTTAGATATTGGAAGTTTTGATTTTTGTACAGAAATGTTGTTGGGGAAGTGTTATGCAGAAACAAGGGATTCCAATAAATTGTCTTTTCTCAAACTCTAAATAATCTTTGATCTTGATTAGATCTGATTCTTAATCTATGTAATCTAATAATTAATTTGAAATCAGAAACAATGCTACAGCCACATATATTTTACAAATGGAAATTGCTTTAATGCCCAACCTGTTATCCAGAATACACATGACCCCAACCATTCTGGATAAATGGTTCTATACTGTATATATATTGTATATTAAAAACAAATAGTCTTAAGGTCTTCAACTTGTCAGAAGTGAGGGGAAAACTTATTGTCAGTAATTTGCAGTTTTCTCCAAAATGTCTCTGTCTATCGCCAAAATTTTGCCAAGTGAATAGATACATCTTTAGGAAATATTTATATATATTTGTCATAACAGTGGCACAATTTAACTTAAATCAGTTTATTTTAAGCAGTCAATTGCTTTTACATTTAAAAAATTTTAAAAAAAGATATAGATCAGATACATATTTTTAACCCTATAACCATTAGGGAACTTTTCTGTTTTTTCATAAGAATGCTAAAAAAATCCCAGAATATGTATATATTTTTAATCACAGTTTATTAATATGATTTCCGGGAATAAAAAAACATGGGGCAGATGGCTATAGGGTTAAAGTAAGAAGCACACTTTTTCTTGTCGCAGAGCTATAATGTTCCCAGTAATATTCTGTGAGGTCAACTTCTTTGTCTCCTCATAAATAGCATAAAAGAAAGTAAGTTACAAATGGATTACAAAATTCTATTATTACATACAATAACCAAGTAGAGTTAAATAAAATAATGTAAAAAATAAGAAACACTTTTACAAATATCTGATTTTTTTTTTTTAATTGTGGGAATTTAATCAAAAGTATTATTAAAGTCTGAATGCAATTTCTATTAAGAAAAATTGTTATAGTAATATATTGCTAAAAATATATATCTAACCTATAAATTATTTTTAGCAAAAAAAGATGTAGCATTATAGATTGACTGTTAACCATTCAATATTTAATTTGGGGAAAAAAGAAAAGAAAAGTAGACAGAATGTTTATACAGTAGAACAATGAATTTTGAATACCCCAGCCCAGTTATCAAACAAATCAGTTAACTCAGAGAGAAAATTCAAGCAAAAATTGATTCAGTTCTTGAACATAAATTCAGTTCTCAAAAAGTATTGTTTTGAAATCAACCAAATAAAAAAAATTAGCAAAAGTGACCAAATTGATTTTTTTTCTTTGTTGGGCAAAAAAACATACATACATGAGATACAGTGATAATGAATGATGTTCATGAATTTTGGGATTCCGGTACAGAGAAGTAGCTGAATTACTGATTTTTCCTCCTTTTGGTTTTGACGCACATATACATATGATGAAGTGATCACTGTTCTAAAAACAATCCATGCATTTTTAGATACAATGACAACAAATTAACTGAGTGGCCCTAATAATCTAAAACTCACTTCAATCTAATGTCATCTAAAAATTCTTCAAAAAAGATACGGTTATACTTTTCATAAAATGTTATAAAATTATTATCATCTCATGTAATGTACAGTATAGTGTATTGCTACATTTTACTGTACTGTATAGTGTTGTACTGTATAGTGTATTGTTTGAAATAGGTAAATACAGTAACTTGAGAGTTGGGTAAAAAACAATCGTATTTTATAATTTCTCAAGGTAAAATTTGATTTGGTTCAAGCAAATTCTGTTTGAGAACCAAAGTTAGGGGTACATAACTTATGATGCAAGTTGAAAAATAGTTGCTGTCTTACTTATAATAAAATCCGAAGGCAAGAAACTGTCTGTAACTCTCCCGGGCACAACCACTCTGGTTTGCGAATCAACCATGGTTAAACGCCATGTTAGGCTTTATGAAAAAATTATATTACATCCGATTCTACTGTTTAAATATTTGTAAAAGCATATTAAAGCTTTTAATTTTGTTTTAAACCTTTAAAACCTTATTTAAAATCTTATTTCTTAAAAAAATGTATATTAACATTTCTGTAAGCATTTTTTTTTCAGAAGCAGCGGTGATTTATTTCGTAGGAAGAGATAGGTTGAGTCAGTATAGTGGCGCCATCTACTGGCGGATGTTGAAATTGGCTTCCATCGTAAATCAGACTCATTATCCGGAATCCTCCGGACCAAAGACTTTCCGAGTTTTGATATTTTTCGGATTTCGGGTTCTCCCGAAGTTCACGATTATTTGACAAAATTCATGCTTTTTTTCGTGATTCTTTGACAAAATTTGCATTTTTTTCTGCTGTTCTTTGACAAAATTTGTGTTTTTCTTCTACAATCCTTTGACGAAATTTCATTTTTTCGTAGTCCTTTGAAGAAATTTGCATTTCCTTTTTGCGATCCTTTGAGGAAATTTGCGTTTTTTGCTATTCTTTGACGAAATTTGCCTTTTATTCACGATCCTTTGACAAAATTCCAGTTTTTTCTGAGATTGACGAAATTAGCGGGGTTTTCTTTTCGATCCTTTGACGAAATTTCACTTTTTTCGCGATCCCTTAACGAAATTAGAAATTTTTTCGCAGTGCTTTGAAGAAATTTGTGTTTTTTTTTCTAGACTTTGAAGAAGAATTTCTTCAAAGTCTAGAAAAAAAAACACAGAAAGTCTAGAAAAAAAAACATGTTTTTCCGCGATTATTTGACGAAATTCGCTGTTTTTTTTGCGCTCCTTTAACCAATTTTTTTTTTTTTTTTTTGTGATTCCTTGATGAAATTTTACATTTTTTCGGAGTCCTTGGAAGAAATTTGTGTCTTCTTTGTAAGCCTTTGACGGAAATCGCGTTTTTCTGCAATTTGTTAACAAAATTAGTGGGTTTTTTTTGCAATCCTGCAACGAAATTTGTGTTTTTTTTTTTGCAATCCTGCAACGAAATTTGCGTTTTTTTTTTCGATCCTTTGACGAAATTCCCGTTGTTTCCACAATCCTTTGAAGAAATTGTCTATTTTTTCTGCAAACGATAGACATAATTGATTTTTTTCGGTGAGTATCGTTCAAAATTCGAAATATTTATGTTCGAAATTTAGGACTGAAGACAAATTTTCGAAATTGAATGCCTTACATTTTTAGGAAAACTTTAACAGAATCACCCCTGATGAAATAAACACATAACTATTTTTTGTTTCTAACGAATCGTAATATAAATTAATTTTAAACTAAAATTTGAGAGAAAAAGGATTTGTTTTTAATTTCGGGAAGATAAGGGGGGGGGGGGGTGTACTGTGTTCACCCACCACCAAAGTAACGATATTTTAGTGATTAAAACATTGAAACACAATGGACTGAAAAAAAAATTAGGAATCGGTAAAAGTTTCGAAAAAATTTAGAAAATCTAAAATTTTAGTAAAAATTTACAAATTTAGAAAATTTTCAAATTTTTCTTTCCGGACTTTGGGTTTTTCCGGATTTTGGATTTCCGGAGAATGGGTCATATACTGTAAAAGGATTCTTTCTTATCAAACGTAATTAAAATATAAGACATGCATAGTACAGCGTAATTTCCATTTAATTTTTCTTATGTAATCAAACAATGAGTTATATGGTGAGTCAAGCTGTTTAAAAACTCATTGATAACACTTTTTTACAAAAACTTTCGCACATGGATTATTTGTTAATATTTAATTTGAATGTTTTGTCCAATCGTTGAACTATTTCAGAAATTTAATACTGAGTAAAAAAAAATACATATATATATATATATATATATATATATATATATCCTCATTATTTTTATTTGTAGAAATCATTTGTCCTTTTTAAAATGTATTTTTCTACAATACAAACCTTTCAATAATAAATCTTCATGCTGTTTGTTTGTATGAAGTCTTATGAAAATGAAACGCAGATCAACAATCCATCATTTTTGACGGGGTTATATACTAGTATATATATAAAACTGACTTACTTCTATTTTTTAAAATAAAAATAAACATTTTACATAATTATTCTGAGTTGTCTATTTAATTTTTTTTCAATAATATTTTGTCATGCCTGTATTAATGTAATTCTTTAACTATATGTAAAATAATAGTGGGATTTACAGATGTTTTTTCTCTCTCTCAAACATTCCAACTCACCTCCATTTATAAATGTTGGGAGGGAGACTCCCCTCTTAAAAAAATTGAATTTCAAGCCCCGACAATCTATTCATTCTTCAATTCTGATCTATAATGATGTATCTACAACATGCATGGCAATCTGAGGATAGATCAATGTACCAAACCTGATTTAGCAGGATCCAATTTAATGCAAATGCCTCGAGCATTAGAATCTGATTTAAGAAGTTGAAAGCTTCGACTACTTTCCAGCCAATCTATCTGATATAAGAAGATTGGTAAGTAAATTTTTGATTTTGTTCTTTTTGTAAATGAGAATATTTTTTATAAATTGACTAAGCACCTATGGTTAAATTTGAAAATAAAAAGTAAAGTTTAATACTTAAAATATAAATTTATCGAATGTTGTATGGTATGTGTATTTCATATTAATGTAATGAAATTTTAGGAAAATAAGGATTAAAAAACACTTTTTACTTGGTCGCAATTTTTATTTTTCTTGATCATATAACTATGAACATAATGAAAACATGAAGCATACAAGTAAAAATTACCTTCAAACCTCATAAAATTAAATGTGCATACAGTGGTGGTGTTAAGGTGTTTAAAAAAAGGTAACATTTTAGTGTGTGCACTCAGGGCCTGACTATGCAGGGGCATGCAGGGCAGCTTTCCTGGGCCCCCCCATTTCAGAGAGGCCCTCTGGACTTCATTAGGCTTTCTTTTGAAAGGGTGCAATATGGTTTAAATTGGCCCCCCAAAAAAATTCCAAAAATTTCACAAATTTAGGAAGGGAGTACCCTCCACTTCCATCCTCCCCAAAAAGGAACAATCTACATCATCAGAGAGAGAGAGAGAAAGAAAAGAGCAGAGTTAAAAAAAAAGGGAAGGAGTAGGAGTACAAATATTTTTAATAAATCAATTATGAAACAATAAAAAAAATCAGGTTATTAATTTAAGCTTGCTCTTTATATCTTTGTTTCCTACAGAAGTCTTCTATAAGCGTGGCAGCAGGCCCGTAGCTAGACCTTACTTCCAGGTGGGGCAAATATTTTTCCAGGGGGGGCAGATTGTTTCTTAATTTTTTTCACGTCTCTTATACCTTGAAAAATATGTACTGTACTTTTAGTGCAATTTTTTTCTCATTTAAAACGTAAGATCTCTCCAAAGCCAGAATGAAACTTTTAATGTTTGTTCCAAGACACAATAAAAATATATCGAAGACACATAAATAAAATATTTACATTTACATAACGTAAATAAGTTGTTTCTTTTAATTAAGTAATTTAAATTTATGTAGGTTTTATGTTCATTTATATTAATAAATGCATTCAAGTACAATTTATTAAATGATGTTTCGTTATATTTACATCACGCAATAAAGATATGAGAAAGAAAAAAACAGAATGAATAGAACAAGTAACGAGGATGTCTTTACCGATAATGAAAAAATATTTTTTTAATTTTCATGATGAAAAAAAAAAGAAAAGAAAAGAAACAGAGTACCAAATTAATTATAAGGCTTTTTATTTTATTTTAGTTTTTTAATTTTAGTTTCAGTCTTTTACAAATTTGACAACCTCTATTTGTTGTAAAAATAATTTATTTGAAAGAATTTTGAAGACTAATGGGAATCATGTATAAAAACCCTCTAATATAATTGCAACCTCCTGTCTCTACTTGTATTTAATTTTTTTAGTACTTTTTCTAAATTTATGTTTTCCGTCCGTGTTTCTCTCGAAGGCCAAGAAGGCTAGATCTGCCATTCTTTGATGTGACATGGACAGTCTTTGAGGCCGATTAATGGCCGTCAATGTTGAAAAAGAAGATTCACAAGTGTCAGTGCTGCATCCAAATGTAGCTACAGCAGCCAAAAGTTCATAATTGTCCTTAAATGCTTCTTTGTATTTGAATAAAATTTGTAGCTTGCTTTTTTTGTTTTGCCATTTCAATTGATCTTTTAAGTACAGAGGCATTTGACTCAGGTGGCACGTCTTCGCAATCTTCATGATTGACAAAAAATTTTTTTACAACAGTCAACTCTTCAATTGAAGGTATGTTTATTCCTACAAACAAAAGGGAAATAGATGTAATTGCATTTTTAGCGATATACAGTTTAAATTTTAAAACGGTTTTGGGAAACAAACAAAAAAAAAAAATCTCTGACGTTTAGGCCTACAGGCACAGGTAGATTTCGAAGACGCAGACTGTGGGGCGCCTGTTTGTTGGGAATTGCGGAAGGAATGACCTTTTTGCCATGATACGGTATTTGGAAAAGCCCACTTCGAAACCTAACTTGTTTGCAGGCGGGGAGCCGGCAGGGATTCTTTTAAAATTATTTTATTTTATTTATTTATTTTTTGCTATAAGGGTTGTCCTATAAAAACTTGTCAATATAAAAGTTTTAGATAATATTAAGAGGAATTATAATAAATTTAAGCAGATTTGATATCTTCTGAATGGACGAAGTTATGAATTTTTTCTTCTAAAACCACCTTCCCCCCCATTTTTAATGAAATCAAAAATCTGTCCTAACATAAACTTTCGGCCCTTTTCCTAGAAGTAATAATAACTTTAAACAGATTCGATTTAAGAAATTATGAGTTTTTTTCTGTTTTCACAAAGAGCCGGCACAATTACAGGAGCGACAAATTGCACCTATATCGTCCCATTGTAAAATTGTCAAAATCTTTCTTTCAGAAAATAGTTCATGTACTTCTCTATTTAAAATTCAGAGGACGGGTAACACAATTTCACACCACAGGTGGTCCAGTGATGTGTCAGAAAGTCTCTGAATAGCACACTAAGTACTAAAGGATGCTGAGCAATTCGGCTGCTTTGATAATGCTTGTTTGTGACAGGTGATTTAATAGCAGTCTTGAAGCCAAGTTAAAAACTTTTCGTGCAATCCTAACTATAAGCATTACAAATGAAACAAAATGAAGAAATAATAATAATAAAAGGAACTTGTAAAAGGCAGAAAATTCAAAATTGCAAACGGACGCTCTGGTTTTTCAAACAGATGGAGTCTTAAAATTCTCACGCTTCTATTGTTATTTGTTATTCTGTGTTGAGTTCTGAAAAAGCCGTAAATTATGGAAAAAAATAGCATAAAAACAATATATTTTCATAATTTTTTTAAATGGATTTTTATGAGAGAATATTAAGATTAATACAGAATTAATGTAAATATTGCTAACACTGTATGGTAAATTACACTGCATCAACACTTGCTACAATAACATGGAATCATTTATGTTTAAAGTAAACATAGATTATTCAAGATATAATTAGCACAACCCAGTGCTGTCTCAGTTTCAGACAAAATAATCCCAGTTTAGGTGCATTCGTAATTATATAAATGCGTAGCACCTTATAGTCGTCGTCTGGTCCGTCTGCAAAAAAACAAAAACTACCCAACCGAATGATTTGAAATTTAATATATAGAATCATTAAAAAATTTTGTCAAGTTATTTCAAATTTTGTGAAAATCGAATCACAACTTAAAAAGATATTAAAAAAGTTTTCTTTATTCTATTAAATCCTATCATACATAATCTATATAATAAAAGCGCAAGTCATGTGACTGAGGAAAACAAATACGGGCAAACCTGCTAAACACTTCTTTTTTCATATGCTAAGCGGTCATTTTTATTCAACATTATTTCTTCAAATAAAATTGCATAAAAGTTACATTTTTAGAAAGTTCATTCAAAAAACTGTTTGCTTGAGAGATGAGTTACATTAAAAAATGTATAGATTCTGAGATAACTTCAGTAGAAATTAGGTTAATAGCCAAATATCTCAATCCATTAAAGTAAATAAACACAAGAGATTCGTTCATCATGAGTCATAGAAATATTAAACCATGGAGGTAATCATTCGTAAAGCAATATCTCATGTTGAATTTTGCAGTGCTGTCTGGTGTCGAAAAAAATTTGCATCTGTAAACGTGGCATCACTAATAAGAAAAAAAAAAGGCATGCTCATTTCGCTCATAACAGACGATATAATTCATTTCAGAGAAATAATAAAGATGATTTTTTTACATTGTAAAACTAGTTATAGTACGGTCGCACCTCATTTGTCACGTTTAATGTACAGTTCCAACTTGTTTGTTTGTTCCGTGCTCTGTAAAAAAAAAAAAGAATAAACACTATTTATGCAGAATGTTTAGTGTCGAAGACTTTCTGCAAATATAAAATATTTTTTAATTTATTTATTTCACTGTCCATTTCCTATACAGCATCGCTATTTCTTCAATCGCCGTATATTTTTTGAAAAGAGCTATACATATTGTTTATGCTTAAGACTTGTTATGACATTAAGGTCACATTCCCCCATAATTAAATACCATTCCAAATATCCTCCATGAAGTTAAAATATATATATATATATAACCATAAATGAAACATTACCATAACACCAACTTAAACTATGAAATAATGATTAAGTATGTAATAATTAGTTGACAATGAAAGTATTCCCCCAACACACTGAATATAGATACCAAAAACTTATTTAAAAGAAGAAGAAATTAAATTAAAAATTGAATAAAAGAAATTAAATGAATGAAATGAAATTTATGGAATTTAGACAGAATTATTAAGTCCAAAATGCCTAAATACCACAAATAAAATGAGTGGTTTCATGACCATATTAGCCATAACATTGCTAAAGAATATGATTGTGGGACTACCTACTCATAAACATTGAATAAAACCTGTGAAAAAATAAAAATTAAATACAATATTAAAAAGGAAAGAAACCATACCTATAATATACAGATAAAACTTGAAATGGAGTCACAAAATACATAATCCAAATACAGTCAAACTTTGTTAACATGAACTTCAAGGGTTAACATGAACTTCAAATTTTGTTCATGTTCACAGTAATTCATGTTATCAGTATCAAATCTTAGTACTCTTTCTTATAGGGGACTATGAAAACAATTCATGTTAGAATATATATATATATATATATATATATATATATATATATATATATATATATATATATATTACGATCTAATTATGACAAGAGCTAATCTTTTTAACATTAATTTAAATAAAAAACAAAAAATTCAAAACACTAATACTCAAATAATTATAACTTTTTCAAATCAAATCTTTAATAAAATTAATATTAATTCTATAATTAATGATAAAAACTGTTATTTTCCTATAAAAAATCTTCAACTTTCAAAGACATTTAAATATCCTACTACAATTGGAAGAAAGATTTTTAACTATAATGCATTTTCAAAAAATACATCTGATGCTAGTACTTTTCAGTGTTATTGCAATGACCCCAATCTAAAAAAAATTCATTAATAATGATCATGGACATATAATCACTGGTAATCTTAATATTGTGAATGATTATAAACTGCAAAAACTCATGGGTTATGGTACTAAATATAGACTTCCTTCTAAATTTAATGTAAATTCTATTATAAAACAGTTTATATATGATATAGACATTTTTATTTATAAAATTTCAATTTCATATAGTAAACCTATTGAATATTTTTATCAATGGAAAATACTGGTTATTGAAAAATTAAGTTCATCTTTAAAACAAAATTTATCGAATATGGTTAAAATTAACACTAAACATTTGTTCCAGCAAATTACTAAATTACAAAAAAACTATGTAATAACATATATTGACAAATCTCCTAATAATTATGCAATCATATGTAAAGCTTATTATCACCAACTACTTACATCCTGCATTTCTACTAACAATTCTTTTAAAAAAAACTAATGAAAATGTAATTGTAAACAATCATAAAATTCACAGTTATTATAAATTATTAAATATTACTTCTACTAACTTTAATTATCCTTATTTAGTTCTTATACCCAAATTTCATAAAAATCCAATTAAATTTAGGACTGTAACTATAGGATGCAATACATATAATAATATAGCCAATAAACATCTATTAAAAATTCTCAATCAAATTTATACACTGACAACATCCACTGATAACACACATTGTATAAAAAATAGCTATCAACTCGTCAATATTTTGAAAAATCTTAAATGTGTTAACAATATAATGACATATGATTTCAAAGATCTATTTAATAATATAGATTTATTAGATCTACATAATATCATATATTCTAATACGAGCAAATCTTGTGGGTGGTTATATATATATATATATATGCAAAAATTATCTCAAAAACGGCTCTAACGATTTTGACAAAATTTCGTATCCTACCGTTTTGGGGCACCAGAAAACCATTGGGCTAGGTCACATGCTCGAGAAAATTCGATTAGTGGGTCATTTTGGGTCATGGTTTAGCTAATTGTATCTAAAAAACGGTACAAACGATTTTGACGAAATTTTGTATCCGACCATTTTCGGGCATGAGAAGTCAATTGGGCTGGGTCACATGTTCGAGAACATTCGATTAGTGGGTCATTTTTGGGTCAACACGGGTCAAATTAATTTTATCTAAAAAACGGCTCTAACGATTTTGATTAAATTTTGTGTCCTATGAGTTTCGAGCACGATAAAAGCATTGGGCTAGGTCGCATGTCCGAGAAAATTCGATTAGTGGGTCATTTCTGGGTCATTGTGGGTCAAGATCTAAAAAGCGGCTCAATTTACACTAAATTTTGCATCCAATGGTTTTCGGGCACGAGAAAACTGTTGGACTAGGTCACATGTTCGAGAAAATTCAATTAGTGTGTCATTTTGGGTCATGGTCAAGCTAATTGTAACTAAAAAACGGTTCAAACGATTTTGACGAAATTTTGTATCCGACCAATTTTCGGGCATGAGAAGTCAATTGGGCTGGGTCACATGATCGAGAACTTTCGATTAGTGGGTCATTTTTGGGTCAACGCGGGTCAAATTAATTTTATCTAAAAAACGGCTCTAACGATTTTGATTAAATTTTGTGTCCTATGAGTTTCGAGCACGATAAAAGCATTGGGCTAGGTCGCATGTCCGAGAAAATTCGATTAGTGGGTCATTTCTGGGTCATTGTGGGTCAAGATCTAAAAAGCGGCTCAATTTACACTAAATTTTGCATCCAATGGTTTTCGGGCACGAGAAGACTGTTGGACTAGGTCACATGTTCGAGAAAATTCAATTAGTGGGTCATTTTGGGTCATGGTCAAGCTAATTGTAACTAAAAAACGGTTCAAACGATTTTGACGAAATTTTGTATACGACCAATTTTCGGGCATGAGAAGTCAATTGGGCTGGGTCACATGATAGAGAACTTTCGATTAGTGGGTCATTTTTGGGTCAACGCGGGTCAAATTAATTTTATCAAAAAAAACGGCTCTAACGATTTTGATTAAATTTTGTGTCCTGCGAGTTTCGAGCACGATAAAAGCATTGGGCTAGGTCGCATGTCCGAGAAAATTCGATTAGTGGGTCATTTCTGGGTCATTGTGGGTCAAGATCTAAAAAGCGGCTCAATTTACACTAAATTTTGCATCCAATGGTTTCTGGGCACGAGAACACTGTTGGGCTATGTCACATGTTCGAGAAAATTTGATTAGTGGGTCATTTTGGGTCATGGTCAAGCTAATTGTATCTAAAAAACGGTCAAAATGATTTTGACGAAATTTTGTATTCGACTATTTTCGGGCACGAGAAGACTATTGGGCTGGATCACATGTTCGAGAACTTTCGATTAGGGGGTCATTTTTGGGTCAACGCGGGTCAAATTAATTTTATCAAAAAAACGGCTCTAACGATTTTGATTAAATTTTGTGTCCTGCGAGTTTCGAGCACGATAAAAGCATTGGGCTAGGTCGCATGTCCGAGAAAATTCGATTAGTGGGTCATTTCTGGGTCATTGTGGGTCAAGATCTAAAAAGCGGCTCAATTTACACTAAATTTTGCATCCAATGGTTTCTGGGCACGAGAAGACTGTTGGGCTAGGTCACATGTTCGAGAAAATTTGATTAATGGGTCATTTTGGGTCATGGTCAAGCTAATTGTATCTAAAAAACGGTCAAAATGATTTTGACGAAATTTTGTATTCGACTATTTTCGGGCACGAGAAGACTATTGGGCTGGGTCACATGTTCGAGAACTTTCGATTAGGGGGTCATTTTGGGGTCAAAGCGAGTCAAATTAATTTTATCTAAAAAACGGCTCTAACGATTTTGATTAAATTTTGTATTTTACGAGTTTTGGGCACGCGAAAATCATTAGACTAGGTCACATGTTCGAGAAAATTCGATTAGTGGGTCATTTCTGGGTCATTGTGGGTCAAGATCTAAAAAGCGGCTCAATTTACACAAAATTTTGCATCCAATGGTTTTCGAGCACGAGAAGACTGTTGGGCTAGGTGACAAGTTCGCGAAAATTCAATTAGTGGGTCATTTTGGTCATGGGTCATTGTGGGTCAAGATCTAAAAAGCGGCTCAATTTACACTAAATTTTGCATCCAATGGTTTTCGAGCACGAGAAGACTGTTGGGCTAGGTCACATGTTCGAGAAAATTCAATTAGTGGGTCATTTTGGTCATGGGTCATTATGGGTCAAGCTATTTTATCTTAAAAACGGCTCAGACTATTTACATTAAATTTTGCATCCTATGGTTTTCGGGCACGAGAAGACTGTTGGGCTAAGTCACATGTTCGAGAAAATTCAATTAGTGGGTCATTTTGGTCATGGGTCATGATATTTGAACTCAAATTTAATTTTGACCGAGCATAGCTCGGTCTTCCCTGCTCGTTATAAATGCATTATTTTATAAGTATCAACATTCACTTAATTTACCAATTCATATAGATACAGCTTATTTTAAAACTTTAACAAATTTCATTATATATAATAATTATATAATGCATGATAACACGTTATATTTACAGAAAGTCGGTATACCACAGGGGGGATGTACATCTAGTATACTTTCAGACTTATACTTGTATCATTATGAACGTACATTTATTAATAGTAATATACATTTATATCGTTATATTGATGACATTATTTTAATTGCCACTGATCACACTAATATTTCTATATTTCCAGTTGATTGTCCTACTAATTTAGAATTAACGGAAAACCTCCTTCCTAACAATACTATTAACTTTTTAGATCTTAAAATTACACTAAAAGAAAACAAAACAATAATAGATCTATTTGATAAACATAAAGAATTTAAATTTAAAGTTAATTCATTTACTAATTTTAAATCATGTCTTCATAATTCTGTATATTGTAATATACTCCTTAATCATATTTATAGAATAAAAAGTTTATGTTCCTCTCAACTTATTAACAAAAATATTAAAAAACTTATCTTTGAAGCATTACAACATGATTTTCCAAAAAAATTCATTTATTCCTTAATATATAGTTAGTTCCTATTTGATCTTTACAACCAAATTAACACATGCGTTTAAAAAATGTATAAAAAAATCATATAATCTTATAAATATTTACAAAAAAAAAAAAAAATTATAATAGGACGGTTGGGTGGGTAGACGTTGGATTGAGGAGGTGTGTGGCGGCGTTGTATGGAAAAATACGCATGGTTAATTTATATTATTAAACAAAAAAAAATGGGGGCATTTTGATTTACACAATTGTTTGATCATACACATTTTATAATGGACTGCGATGTGTTATTTTTATATGTATATTAACTTAGTTAGATTTAGTTATTCATTATTTAATTATTTTAAATGAATTTATATTCATTATTATTAAGAATGTATTTGATCTAATGATTTGGATTAATACCTTTGGTGGACAATATCATATTTACTTCTAAGATAATGTTTACTTTTATACAGTGTTAATATAATATGTTTTAATTTTATTAAGTATTTTTATTTAATTTAACTTTGTTTGAAGCCACATTATTTGTGACTAATTCATTTCAATATTTAATCAATATTAATTTTAAATTCTTTGATTCTTAATTCAAATCTTTAGTATTTTAATTTAAATTATTTTAATTGATGTTGCAATTTTAGTACAGTTATTTAATCATTGTTGTCATTTAATGGTACATTTTTAATGTTGCATTAATTATTAAATTTTCCATATTACTACTTATTTATAACATAGTATTATTAATTGATACATCCATTACTTAGATATTATTCAACGTTCTATTTATTAATTAATTTCATTTATTTATTATTTAACTTATGGCTATCATTAAGATAGTAATTTGGTTTAATTATTAAACACTAATTTTCATCCATTACTTTATATTTACTTTTACCACTAGAGGGCAGCCCTATTTTAAGTTGTTTTTTATTATTAATTTTTCCATCTTAATACTTATTTATAACATAGAATTATTCATTAATACATCCTTTAATGTAATTCAATTTTCTATTTATTAATTAATTTCATTAATTTATTATTTAACTAATTGGTATCAATTAAGATAGTAATTTGGTTGATTTATGAAACATTTATTTCCATACAATTCCTTCGATTCAGATTATATTCACTTTTACTAATAGATGGCAGCACTAATGTTCCTGTTTATTTTATAATCCATTATATTTTAACATTATTTCTGGCATCACTGCAAAGCAATTTATATTTCTAAGCAATTTATATTTCTAAAATTGGCAACATGTTATGATTTTTTATGCAATTCATTCCCCAGTCATGTTGGAGTTTTCATGATGGTTCATGAACTGCAAGATATCTTATTTTTATCTCTTTTCATCTTTATGGATTTTATACTTAATGTCTCTATTAAATGTTCTCTCTGTAATTTATAAGTATGGCTTCTTTCCTTTTTTATATTGTATTTTATTTTTTATTTTATCACTGATTTGAATCATTGTATTTGAGATGTAGTCCCAATATCATATTTTTTAGCAATATATGGCTAATATGATGATGAAACATCTCATTTCATTTTATTTGTGGTATTTAGGAAATTGGGACTTGATAATTCTGTCTAAATTCCACAAATTTCATTTCATTTAATTCCATATATTCAAATTTTTATTTAATTTCTTATTCTTTCAATGTTTTTGATTCCATATTCAGTGTGTTGGTGAATCTTTTATTGTCAACTAATTATTTCATACTTAATTAAATAAATGTTTAAGTTGGTGTTATGATAATGTTTCATTTATGGTTATATATATATATATATATGTGTGTGTGTGTGTGTAAACTTAATGTAAAATTTAACCATTGAAACATAAGAAACTGACCGTACACAATGAAATCACAATACCATATAGCAGTGTCAAATTACAAATTAAATTTATATATATGCAATTTTTCTCGGCTGAACAACACGGAACTTTTTTGCTATATTCGCACTGTCATTTTTATACATAAAAGCATGAAATTTACGAGTTTTAACTACTAAAGTGATTTAGAATCGAATAATGTTTTTCACTTTTCTATAGATACGTTAAATTTTGAGTTGTAATCGATTTCTCTCTTATGAATTTTATCAGACTGTCATGTCCAGAAAATTGGTTTATATCTTTAACTTTGACGGTCATTTTCTGAAAACTGATTTGCTTTTACAAAAAAATGGAAAACACAATTTAATTTCTTTGTTTTTAATAAGAGGCCCTGAAATTTTTTTGAATTTAAGAATAGTGAATGAGTTTGTGAATGTGTCAGAAGATAACTAATTTGGGTTTGTAAAATCGTAAGTAGCCCGGCATATTTTACTCTTTAAATCTGAAATAATGATTGGTTTATTTCAGAGGCGCCAACTTCTAAAAATTTCAGGGGGGGGGGGGTCATGGAAGAGTAGATTGAACAGATAAAGGGACAGACCTTCTATTAATTTTTATTTCCAGAGGGGTGGAGGGAGGCGATGGCCCTGTGAAAATTTCAGAGAATTTCTATGGCCGTCGATGCCTATGATGGATTTAATTTGTTAACTTGTTCATTATTATAAATATTTTCAAACCGTAAGCAAAGGTATGAACTTGTTTAAGCTACTTTTATCATATTATTTCGACATCTGCAAATAAATTCCTTTAAAGAATATATTTTATAAAATCTCAGAATATATTTTATATTTTATAAACATTTTATAAAATCTAAGTATACTTAACAATATCATATCGTTACATTTTTCTTTTTGTTCCTTGAGTTATTATTGATTGATATAATTTCTTTTCTTGACGATTTTGTACTTTAAGATGAAAAGTTATTTATGTTATGTTACATGAAATTTATTTAAAGTGAAATACATATAAACGTGTAACGCGGTAATAATTTCATCTACTAACCACTACTTGTAAAACCCGTGGGAAAAAAAATAAAACATATATATAACTTAAGACACATGTATATTAAAAACAATTCACAGATAATTCTGTAAATTTCTTATTTATAAATTAAATTTATATCATTTAATTAAAACAAATTTTATATTCTATTGGTTAAAGACGATATTTTCATTGCAATTCCATTTCTTCTTTACGTTGGAAAACTCCTTCTATAATTTTCTTATTGTGACATAGGTTTCACAAATTTTTATCATTCAATAATATGTAACGAAAGATCAGAAGAATGAAATACATTAGCCCCCTCTTCCCAAAGCAAACAAGTAAACATAACAATCCGTTTCATGGAATTGGAACCAGTTCCATGAAAGAAGCAGCAAAATGTCATGTACGACAAATTCTAAAACATTATTTTAGGCTGTTTCGCTTTATTTTCAGATTCAGAAGCCTTTGGTTTCAACCCCGCTTTCTTAAGATATATATTTCACATGGTGACAATTCTACAAAGAAAGTAAGCTTTATGGATATCAGTCAATACAGAATTGTTGCTGGGCCGGTACGGGCAGGAATATCCTGCAATACGGTGTAATTTCTACAAAGCAACAAAGTGAGGAATGTCCTACGTGACAATCCCCGACAGGCCTGTTGTCTGTTAAAGAAAGAGAGAAAAAAGGTTTATAGATGAAAAATTTTCTGGGTTTGTTTCCATTTTAAAAACGAAATTGGGAGGAGGGGGGGGGGGGGGTTACTTTGCTTAGATCTGGCAAGAAGATGGAAAAAATTAGGAATTTAAAGTGAATTAGTGGCTGATAAAGTGATCGGAATGTCCAGTCTCACACTAGATTAGACTAAAATTTATTTTAAAAAATAATAGAAATTTAACGTTGTTTTAATCAGGATGTAAAGTTTCACACTAGGTCGGGCAAAATTTTTGCAGGTCGGAATCTTTCGCCCGACCTGGCCCGCACCTAGCAACGGGCCTGCGTGGCAGGGATGAGTGGTGCTAAGTGTGGGCTGCTAAAGGTTGGTGGACAGAAATATGTGTGGCTAAGTAAAACAAGAGCATAATTATTTCCTTTAAAATATATTTTAACGTCTTTTAATCTTGCTGAAGAATGTTTTAACCATGGGAGTCAGCTGCATATAGGCGTTTACTGATTAAAAAAACTCTTTTTAATGTTTGAATAATGATTTTTTTTTTCATTCCTGATTTTCATTTGACCCTGCCCTTGTGTATACAGAGAAGAGGTCTGCACGGGCCGAGACCAATTTTCATTCACAAAACTCAGGCTGAGCCGAGTCATCACTCTTTCTGAGCCAGGCCTATCTTTTTTCTGCAGACTCGGACCAGGCTAAAACATTTTTTCTATGATTATGGACAAGGAAATTTCGACCCGTACAGACAGGGACCTCCAATATGTTGAGATGAATTTTTTATTTATCGTTAAAAAATGTTTGGTTTCCAAAATGTTTTTTTGCATAAAAGCACACTTTAAAGAGGAAACTGACTCACCAAGTGTATGTTTATGAATGCATAAATTGAAAGTAAAGAGCATAAGTTGCTCATTCATTATGATAAAACTGCTGACATCATATCAACGCTAGTTGCACCAGTTTTGTGCTTCATTGTTTATCAAAATAAGGCATTCCTGATATAAACAACCTTATACAGAAACGGCTGTATTTCATTGAGCATCGGTCAATTTTCAATTGCGTTTAAAAGTAAGGTAAAATACCTAATTGACTAATGACTGTTTCATGTTTATTTGTTTTGTATATAAGGGCATCTGTAGATAAAGAATGAAGTTTTTTTAAAAAAAAGAACTTGGCAGAAGGCTTTTTTTTCCATTGATATTTATATTTTGTCTTCTTAGTTTACAAAGGGAGATGCCGCTTTTCTGAAAATATTAGGCATGACACATGACAAGACGGATGGAGTTAGGGCGAGGGTGCTAAGAAGTAGGAAAGCTTTTGCTCCTTAGTAGAATGTAGGATGACAGCTAAGGGGATGCCAGGGGTAGAGGTCTGAATGGGCTCGTGCCGGGCCTTCACTCTTTCCAGGGCTTACTTTTTACTGAAGGCTCAGGGCCGGTCCCAGGCTGTATTTTTTTCTGAAAAGTTGGGCCAGGATAGACTCTTTTTTTTTCTGGGCCTGGACTTTATTCTTTCAAGAGGACTGCACGGGCCAAAATTTTCAGGCCTAGCCCATGCAAAAATCATTAAAATTGGGACCGGCCAATCAAATTTTTAAAAAACTGTATATATTTTTCAATTGCCATTATTCTACAATCAAAATTATATAAAAAATAATACATATAAAATAAGCATAATAATAGAAAATAAAATCAAAGTACAGTAAAACCTGTCAAAAAGAACCTATCTATGACAAAATCGTGTCTTATACGGAAAAATGAGTTGATGCATGCAAAATGAATTTAATAATTCATGCAAAAAAAATATAGTACATTTACAATGGACGATGTAGGGTGGTCCTTATATGATCGATTTTAACTTTTTTTTATTTTCTTCTGTCTCACCCTCAAAATTTGTTCCAATACAGTATAAAACAAAGTAGGAAAAGTTTGAACGAAAAAGAAATATATTTAGAGGTAGATCAAGATTGCTGAAGTTTGGCGATTACACTTAAAAACACTGTTATTGACAAGAGAAAACTAAGCCAAAATGATAATTTTTACTACAATAGTAAATTATTTTCATATTTTATATAACATAAAAGCACAATATTAAGCATATAAAAAGTTTAAAGTATGAAAGTATTAGTAATTAGACTAATTTGTTAAGTCCATTTTTCTGCAGTAAGGATAAGCTTTCTAGTGTTCCTCCACAACATTCACCAATAGATGAAACTGAGGTTCATTTCCTTCCAAGATTCTAGTGTATTCTTTGGTCAAAGCAATACTTTTCTCAGCATAATCATTTACCACTTTAACAGATTGCACCATTTCTAATGCAATCCTATAATCAGAATTAGTGTTCCACTGTTCAGTGTCTACTTGGAAGAATCTTTGGGTAAATTCATTTCTTTGAACAGCTTGAAAGATTTTTTGGTAACAAAATCTTCAAACTTCTTTTCATGAAAATGCTTAAGGGAAACAGTTATCTTCTTCTCAGGATTATAATACAAGTACATAGCTATCAAAAACGGACAGTCCAGAAAGATCTAACAGATATTAAAGATGCTTTGAAAATTTCTCAGATGCAGCTTTTGCAATTTCTTCATGTGTTATTGAATACTCTAATAAACTATTCATTAACTGAAAGCAGGGTGTCTATTCCAGATCAGCAACAAATTTCCCTGACTTTTCCAGGTTTTTCATACCAATAAAGAAAAAATTCCAGGTATCAATATTTTATGATGTTAGACATAAAAAATCTTAAAAGTTGTGAATTTGAGAGTGAAACTGATTCTGGAGCACAAATGACTGATTTGTTACATAATTTTTTACAAAATTTATGAATTGTTGAATATTTTACATGTTAAACATTTTGCAAATAACACTTTTAGCATCAAGTCCTATCCATTTTGCCAAATCAGGATGAAATTATCACATCAGCCACAGTTAAATACAGATTGCTTTGACATATTTTAATACAAATAATAAATATTCAATAAATTAAGCTAACAAATATTCAGTTCCCAAACAAAGATAAATAAGCAGAGTGAAACACCTAATCAATCCAACAACATTTAGTAGAAAGTTGCAGTGAAGCTGGAACTGAAAATTTCTGAGTTACAGAGAAGGACTGAAAGAGGGTAGATAGAATTATTTGCAAGAGAGGTTGAAATACTCTTTAAAGTACTTATAAAGAGCAAAGTTTGATTTTAATGGTGCTGCAATTTCAAACCCTTAATTTTATATGAAACATTTTCCTATTTTTTTGTGAAGTTCAAATTTTTCTACCTTTTTCTCAGAATTTTCAAATTTCCCTGACTTTTCCTCAGAAATGGTAAATTTCCCTGACTTTCCCCTGACTTTTCCAGTCCATATAAATTTCTCTGACTTTTCCAGGTTTTCCAGGTGGCTAGACACTCTGTGAAAGTCATTGTTTGGTGAGGTTTCTGTTATTGAAGCAGTAATCCAAACTTTAAAATACACACACTATAAAATCACAAACATCACAAAGACCTCTTTCTTCTTTTTTTGTAAGCCTGAATTGGTACTTAAAGATGAATTACTTCAAACAATATATCATCTTAGACATCCAAGGAGCACGATGCATTGCCCTGGGAAACATGAAACAAATTCCCCTGACAAGTATTCCACCAAAGAAAATAATAACAAGTTCTGCAAATTCTTGATAATCATCTCTTGGTCCAGGTGTTGATCATGATTTCTTTCTAGTAGCAAACTCCAAAATTTCATCTTTTACATTTTGGCTACAAGAGCTCTAATATTATCTTATCAAACTGTCTCTAACTAGAAATCCCCAGTAGAGGAGACCGGTACACACTGGACCTATGGGCATAGTAGACCACCCCCTAATATTTTATTTATTTAATTTTTTTTTAGCTTCTCTTCTATCCTAATAGACAACAGCACTGCATTGATTATTTATAGCCTTCAGAAAATATATTTCGCTCAGATTGAACTATTTTATCCTGATTGGTTGTTTTGAGCTTCTAAAAGTAAAATTTTTGATCATCCTATTTTTATTTTTTTAGTTGTTGAAGGTTGTAGATAAATAAGATAAAACACCTTTTTTTTGCAAAGCTAAGATACTTCTTTTATTTAACTTTAAAGTTAATATGTTTAAAAGAAAGCTATAAACAATATTAATACAATTATGTATTGAACTTCAACATGGGGCACAGTGGTCCACAATCCACTCTGCTCCTGTAATGCAGAATGTTCAAAATATTTAATAATTGCTTATTTTCTATAAAGAAATATTGTTTTAAAGTAGTTATTTAACTGTAAAATAAAGTAAACAAAGAAAAATAACAATTTATTTAACATAGTAAGAAATATTTTGTTTTGTATTTACTGCCTTGATAAATATAACTGTAGTCTAATTGGTGATGATTCTATTCAAGTAAGATTCATGAGACGCAAATGGAATGGAAATCAGTTTATTTTTCCTGAAACTGTAGATGAATCTGTTGTTGATGTCAATGATTTCATAATGTTGCTCCCAGACCCAAAAGTATTTCACGAAAATTCCAGGCTCAATCTTACTCATAAGTATTTGGAATTTCATTTGCAAATTTTGCTGATTTTTTTGTACTTAAGTAATAACTTCAACTAAATTGCAATTGTTCCTGTATTAATCTGTTATTATTTTCAATATATAATTAATTTTTCTTTTCAAAATGTTACTTGTAAATTTATATTACTATGCTATTTTGCAGATAAAGGGAAAATAGAAAGAATTAGATTAATGAAAAATAGATTAAATATTGTATTTCAGATAATACCTAATAGCGGTCCACTGTGCCCCGGTGGGTGGACCAGTGTGCCCCACTTCCAGGGCACACTGGTCCACTTTACGTGTGCATATATATATATATATATATATATATTAATGTATTGAAAACTATGTTCTGAGAAAATTATGATGAATGTATAAAGGTTTAAGGAATATTCAAAAATATTTTCATGCAGATCGGTTCGTCTGTTAAAGAGAAAAAAAATTAACTGAAAAAGTGGCCCACTGTGTACCAGTTTCCCCTACCCTTGGAAACAGTTGAATAAAGATACTTCTAGACTTGATGACAAAGTTCACAAAGAATTATGAAATACTTTTCCAATAATTTCTATAATATGATGACAGTAGGCAAAAAAAAAGTTTCTTCCCAAGCTTTTCTTCTAAAAGGACACAAGCACCTTTATTATTTACAGCATTTGCTTATGTGGTATCAATGCTCATTCCAATCAGTTTATCTATAATGTACCATTCATTCAGAACTTTATAAATTGCAAGTCTTGTGCTTTGCTTGTTGCAGAAAGAAATTTAGCAACTGAGAGTATCAGAGAAACTCCTTTTCTGGAAATTATAATTGGTAGTTTATCTATTTTCTCTTTACCAATTAATTCTGATAAAAGTTTCCCATTTCTGTGGACAATGAGAGGAACATTTCTTTGTAGCCATTCTTTTAATTTTTGTGACTGTTTAATTCTATGAACAATTCTTTTTCAACCAGACTGACTTCTTTAATATATATCCTAAACTCTTCAGTTTCAGCAACTACAAATATTGCCCGATACTTTTGTCCTGTCTAGAGCTGTTGCTAAATCTGGAGTTATAATATCCACTTGCCCTCCCCTCTGTTAGCTTTGGATGGACCAGGATCTGATGCTGCATCCTTTAACAGTTTTATTTCTTGATCGCGTTGTTCATTTTAATTTATTTCTATCTTCTTCATTTGAGCTATCTGTAGAAGATTCAAGTACTGCTATTTTTGTTTATTTCTCCTGTGAACATTTCATTTTTTCTAATCTTTCCTTCAGAAGATTCTTCTTTTTATAAGCAATCAATTCCTTCTACAAGAGATTTATTTATGTCAATACCAATCATTGATGCTCGTCTGCCATCTTCTTGCTGTGCTAACAAGAAATTTCTATCTTCAGCTATTTTGATTATGTTTAATGTATTGGCATGAGCAATTTGACATAAGTTATCTACTTTTGAAGAAAATGCATGCTTTTTAGTTTCCTCTGTTCTTCTTTAACCAGTTTTCATTCCTCAAATAATTCCAGACATTTATTATCTTTATATCAGCAAATTATTTTTGCATAATTAACTTAATAACTACATTTACAAAAGCTTTTATGAATTTGAGAGTGTACATAAGTGACTTTTTATTACATTGAAATAATTTTATTACTACTGGGATTATATATATCTTTTCGAAAAAAAGGAGAAGAAAACAACAAAATGACAACAAACTATGAAACTTACACTGCCTTGAGCTACCTATAAATATTAGTTTTTAGTGATTACATTTTACAAGAATTATTTTTAGATAAAATGGAACAAATTTAGAGGGCTTCAAAAATAAGGACCACCCTAATGTACTTGCTAAGAAGATTTTACTGTAACACATTTTTCAGATTTATAAGTCTTCAAGCCATGAAATATGGATTATCAATATTAATCATAATTCAGATATTTACATACAAATAGAGATTTGTTAATAAATCTATATAGTTTATCTGGAAACAAGCAGAAAGAAATCCAACAAAGGGCAATATTTTGGAACGAATAAACGCCTGTATTTCATAACCCAAGGAGCTTTAAAAAAATAATAAAATTAAGAATATAAACATGAAAAAAAGGCCAAAATAATTATTTTTTGTCAGAACTCCTCATCCAAGACAATTTTTAACCATATCAGCATAAAAATCTATGTTTTGTAGAAATTTAATCAGTCGGGAATAACTTTTAGCTTTTATACTGGGTCGGGCCAAAAAATTTATCTGTGGACCAGAAAATTTCAGTCTGTGCAGACCGCTAGCCAGAGTTCACCGACTCCAGGCACCAAACAGGCAGAGCTTCATTTTCGGCATCAATAATTATTACAGATTGGGGGAAAGTACTACTCATATTTCTGCTTCTAGTCTTTTTTGATGGTGTGTGTGTGGAGGGGAGGGAATTTGTTTTTGCAGGTTGGGTTCTGCTACCCAATTTCAAAGAAGAAAGTCTTGAATATTGTTTCTGATAATTGACACAATCGAACAAACAGGCACTTATTTTACTTCATAAGAAGCAAAAGTGATATTAGAAATGTAACTGTAGGCAATTTTTCTATAATTTCAGTTATTTAAATGTGTTATTTTTATTTTATTTTCTCATTTTTAATAGAGTTTGGGGGAATCAATAAAATATAATGGATTGCATGTTAACAAAAGTTATTTTTGTGGAATCAGACCGATTTCTGCATAGCTGAAATTCATTTTATCGGGTTTGAGGATAATGAGGATATCGGGTTTGGTGCCTGGTCACCGACTCCAGGCACCAAACAGGCAGAGCTTCATTTTCGGCATCAATAATTATTACAGATTGGGGGAAAGTACTACTCATATTTCTGCTTCTAGTCTTTTTTGATGGTGTGTGTGTTTGGAGGGGAGGGAATTTGTTTTTGCAGGTTGGGTTCTGCTACCCAATTTCAAAGAAGAAAGTCATGAATATTGTTTCTGATAATTGACACATTCGAACAAACAGGCACTTATTTTACTTCATAAGAAGCAAAAGTGATATTAGAAATGTAACTGTAGGCAATTTTTCTATAATTTCAGTTATTTAAATGTGTTATTTTTATTTTATTTTCTCATTTTTAACCCTCTGACTGACAAGGCATTTGAGCGGTCACGGAAATGAAATGTTCATTCAAAGAACATAAAATAGTATGCCAAAAAAACCAACGTCTATTTACTATTTCCTTTTCAAAACGGACCGTATATTTTCACCACCCAATCCAATTAGTTACAGCAGCAGAGATAACCACAGGAGGTATGGGGAGAGTTTGGAAATTCTTAGAAATCATTCTCTCCCCTAATCGCCTCCTCTCCTTTGTGCGTTACTTTTCCTTTCTATTATGACCAGTGGAAAGTAGAACGCGGGTTTTTACGAGACGCAGTTTTTCCTCCTTTGGAAATGTCTGTTTTATATGCGTTTTTGATAAATACGTTTTATGAAATTTAATCTTTTTTACTTTATAACCCTTAATCTACAATATTTTGAAAGAAAATCTCGATGTTTCAAAGTGCACCATAAGTTTCATAATTATACCTCTGGGGGTGCCTAGTAGAGATGAGACGGGCTCAGCCCGAGCCCGGACCCGACGCGGGCTCGATTTTTATATTGGTCTTCGGGCCCGGGCAGGCTCATTCTTTCTGAAACTGACAATTTTATTTATTCTCATATCGTAAAAATAAAAATAACATTTTTTCCCTTAAAAAATTACATATTTCATTTTAAGTCATTTAATGCTAGTTTCATCAGAATGAATAAAAGGGGAAGCAGAAATCTTATTTTTCTTTTCCAGTTTTAGAATGCTATTTTAAAAGGAAATTTTACAATATTTGCAGATTTATGGAATCACAGAAAAAAGCGCACTTGAAAAAAGCGCACCAGAAAAAAGCGCACCTTGAAGCAATCGCAGCTTGAAGAAAGCACACCTACATCAGATAAAAATTCATACGGAAAAAAATACACTGTAAATTAAAATATAAATTATTTTAATTAATATGAAAGCACAAAATTATGTTTTGATTGTGAATTTGACACAATTTCTCATTAAAACGACATGCATTAAATGGATGTAAGTTTTTAGCTTACAGGCTATCAAGTCTGACATTGCATACGCAGGTTCGAAGTTAGGTAAAAAGGGCAACAGTAATAACGTCAATAGGTAAAAAGGGCAACAGTGAAAACGTCAACAGGTAAAATGGTCAACAATCAAAATAAAGATAATACATTACATAGCATTGAACATAAAATTGGTATAGATTATTTATTGAGATGTATATAAGTTCAGTTATAGAAAACCGATTCTATGTTTTCTCAAGTAAAGCACGTGTTATTTAAGAACGTGTATCTGTAACCCTAACATTACTATTTACAAGTTGCAGGTTGCATGTAATTGCATTTCCAATGATCCAAATAGGTTGAAAGTTATTGCAAATAAGTTAGCAACAGAAGGAAAGACACATCCCATTGTCTAATCCCCCTTTACTTTCCACTCTGGGATTCAACTTGAGAAAGGTTTTAAATAAGTTGGTTTTTGTAATGTAAAGGGGAGTGGAAGAATATTTTGTCTCATATTGTCATATTATACTAGACAGGTGCGCAAATCCGAAAAATATTCCATTGTAAGCTGGAAATGTCTTTAATGCATTTTGCAAAGAAATATTTTATTTATTATCCATTATTTCACTGTTCAATTAACTACTCTATATAGGCATTTACATAATTATTATATTTTCAGTTTGACTATTAAAACTATATCATGTAATTAATATAAAAATTGAATTTATCTGACATGTATGGCGTCATAATCATATATGACGTACATGACATTATATAAACTTTATGAGCAAGTTATAGTCGCATTCTTCATTCTATTAAATCCTATCATACGCTTAATTCAGTGATATCCCATGATAGGTAATGATTCTAGGTTGCCATCATGGTGATTACATCCTATTTAAGATGGAGTCCTATTACTTCCATCTTACAGAATTTAAAAACAAAATTTGTATAAAATTTGTGTAAAATTGTTTAATTATAGCAATCCTATAATCTACCAATAGTTTTTTGGATAGATGTTTCCGGAGAAATAGATATTAAATGGAAAAAAGACTCTAAATAAGGATTTCAAGATCTGACATTTTCAAAGCTAGGCTTAGGCTTCCCATTGGAATTTTCTGTAAATATCAACAAAAGATAAAATGTTGCCAGTTTAAAATATTCATATTTCATTACGGAAATTAATCATATCATAATAACAGACGATATAATACATTTCACTGAAAATAGTTACAGTGCGAACGCACCTCGTTTGTCACGTTTGGCGTACATTTTCCAATTTGTTTGATTTTTCGACGAATGAATTATAAGCGAATAGTTTCTTATGATGACCTTTATGCGTGCAGAAATTCTATCCAAAACACCAATTTGGACAGCAATTTCTAAAAGACTTCCTACCTTTATCGAATAATGGAAAAAACTGCCAAATTTTATAGTGTATGAATAAGAGCACCTGCCAATTTCATTTGTTTTCGAACAAAACTGAATTCAGGAATGTGTCAGAAAGTGGCTTTTTTTAGGTGCGTTCATAATTATATAAATACGTAGCACCTATAGTCGTTGCTTGGTCCGTCTGCCTGTCTGTCTGTCTGTCCGTCCGTCTGTCTGTCCGCATATAACAACTCAAAAACTACCCAACCAAATGGTTTGCAATTTAAAATATATTATCTTTGCAGAATTTTGTCGAGACATTTCAAATTTTATTAAAATCGAATCAAAACTTTAGGAGATATTAATAAAAATATTTATTAAGAAATTTGATTTTTTTTTTTAAATCGGTGCTTTTTTGTTATAGGAGCTTCCGAAGTTTAATCGTCAAGCGACCGAGATACTTATTTTATGACAGAAATTAATCTGCAGATGATATAATTCATTTCACAAAATTAAAAATCATCAAGATCTGAATATTTATATAACTAGCTGATACATATATATCTGAATATTTATATAACTAGTTAAGATATTTGTATGAACAGTGTCATAAAATATATACTTAACTAGCTGTTTAACCTGTTCTACGCACGGGATATCATGAATTTAATTCTAAAACGTGCGTACGAACGCACCTCGTTTGTAACGTTTGACGTACAATTTCCAACTTGTTTAGATTTGAGAGCAGTCTTAAGGGATAGCTTTTGTCTAATAGAGTTTAGGAAAAAACAAAGCAACTGCAGGAGAAAAAAAATCATCAATGATAATATATTTAAATTTAAAGAGAGAGAGAGAAAAGAAATAAATAAAATACCTTTCCAAATCCTATTCTTAAATCTTTTACATATGATATAATGTTCAACTGGAAATCCCTTTAAATATTTAAATAAATATATGACCAAGCATTAACATTTTGAAGATAAAAATAACAGACACACACAAAGAAGGAAAAAAGAACTTTATTAAATGCATTTCATGGTTAGAATTAGTACTAATACTATATAATAAATGATTAAAAAAATACTTTTATAAGAGGTTGCGTAGAGATCACATAAAATATATTATAAAGGCTTTTATGTTTTTCGAATAAAGTAGAAAAAAAAAGTATGCTACTAAAATTGAACTTGCCCATAGAGAAATCGTATAATCTTTTTATATTGGAATCCAAATTGACTATTTTCTAACAAGATTTCTGAATTCAGTTTCGTTCATTAACACATGGAATCGACGAATGCTCTTATTTAGAAACTATGAAGTTGAACAGTTTTTTCCATTTTTTGAAAAAGGCAGGCGGTCTTTTAGAAAATGCTGTGAAAATTGTTGTTTTGAATATAACTTCTGCACGCGACAGCCCAATAAATGTCATCATGAAAAAAACTCACTTATAACTCAAGATATGCTTATAACTCAAGACTTCATTTGTCAAAAAAAAAAAAAAAACTATTGGATCCCAAATTATTTACATAGTTATCTCTGCATTTGTCATTTTGCATTTATCATTTTGTTCTGTGCTTTTAGAGTCTCTCGTTGTCGACCAAGTAAAAATGTTCTCTTTTTCTTTTAGGTAGATTTCGTAAGAAATACTGCCTACTACATTCTAACCTAAGTTGGAATTTTTGAAAAATATTTGCTAATCTACGCCGATCATGACTCCCAGAGCCCACCCCCCCCCCCCCCAGTTCAAAACTTATATACATATAGTCACTGTTTTATGGACACGATAACTGCAATAATTCTGCACAAATCTCTTCCAAACTGATACATAAAATCAAGGGGCATAAAATCTTGGTCTAGGTCGTTAATGGGCAAAATCGAACAAGGGGGAGGGGATGGAGGGACTTTTGTGAAAACAGAAAAAAAACTCATAATTTCTTAATTATGATATCTATCGAAACCGTTTAAAGTTATTATTACTTCTAGGAAAAGGGCAAAACTTTATGTATGACAGATTTTTGATATCATTAAAAATGGCCCCAAGGGGGGGAGGGGGTGTTTAGAAGAAAAAAATTCATAACTTCGACAATTCACAAGATATCAAATCTGCTTAAATTTATTATAAATCCTCTTAATATTATTTAAAACTTTTATATTCACAAGTTTTTTATAGGTCCAATCCTTATAGCAAAAAAATCTCTGCCGGCTCCACCTGCAAACAAGTTAGGTTTCGAAGTGGGCGGTTCCAACTACCGCATCATGGCAAAAAGTTCATTTCTTTTGTGATTTCTTCACATGTTTACACTTCGCATGCGGCTAATACGAAAGTATCACTTTAAAAATTTTATTTGAATACATTATTGCGATTTTTGATTAAACAAAATGCTCTTTGGTTTTGTCAGAGGGAAATCTAAAAAATATATATAAATATATATATACCAACAACCCTATATGTTCTGTAACCTGGGAAACTCGGACTGGATCCCCTATTTTAAATAACATAATAGGCGTTAGACATCCTCGCAGTTCGGTTTATGGCAAATCCGAACCCAACAATTCTATATCAAGTCAACCCGAAAACCGTTCGAACCAGACAAACAAAATTAGTTGACCTGCAACGAGACTCGAATATTTTTAAATAACTTTCGTTGACCTCAACTAGTGTTTCCCCTAGGCGTTTTCGCGAGGGCGCAGCGCCCTGCCCGTTTTTTTATAGCTGTAAATGCGCCCTGCCTGTTTTTTTATAGTTACAAATGCGCCCTGCCCGTTTTTATGTATCTAGAATCTAGAAATGGGCCCTGCCCATTTTCAGTACTCAATAATTTGCCGCCGGCAGATTTCAGCGTCCGAAAAAACGTCCTTGAACTACGGTTTCCGATCCCTTGGTGCCGCACCCTCCCCCCTCTCCCCCTTCCGCGAATTAACGACAGGTATTTCCCCTCTGCTGCCGTGTTTTGTTTGCCATCAGCATATTTCTATGCCCAGAAAAAGTTCTTTGAACTACTGTTTCCAATCTCTTGGCGTTTTTATGTATCTAGAATCTAGAAATGGGCCCTGCCCATTTTCAGTACTCAATAATTTGCCGTCGTCAGGCAGATTTCAGCGTCCGGAGAAACGTCCTTGAACTACGGTTTCCGATCTCTTGGTGCCGCACCCCTACCCCCCCCCTCTTCCGCGAATTAACGACAGATATTTCCCCATATCTGCTGCCGTTTTTTGTTTGCCATCAGCATATTTCTATGTCCAAAAAAACTTTGAACTACTTTTTCAAATCTCTTTGTGCCCCCCCCCCTCATCTCCTTCTTCGGCGAATTAACGACAGGTATTTCCCCATATCTGCTGCCGTTTTTTCAGGGGTGATTCTGGTCCGAATTTTCTGAAAAATTAAGGCAATGATTTCCGAAAATTAAAAAATATATCTGTCATAAATTCGAACATAAAATGTATCGGTATTTCGGAAAATGATCGCTGAAAAAAATCAATCTCGTCATTCGTTCGAAGAAAAGTCGTCAATTTTGTCAAAGGATCGCAGGAAAAACGTGACTTTCTTCAAAAAATCGCGAAAAAACGGCAAATTTCGTCAAAAACATTGCGAAAAACTGCAAATTTCATCAAAAGATCGTGAAAAACATCAAATTTCGTCAAAAACATTGCGAAAAACGGCAAATTTCCTCAAAAGATCGCGAAAAAACCGGTAAATTTTGTCAACAGATAGCAGGAAAAACGGGACTTTCGTCAGAGAATCGCGAAAAAAGGCAAATTTCGTCAAAAGCATTGCGAAAAACGGCAAATTTCGTCAAAAGATCGTGAAAAACATCAAATTTCGTCAAAAACATTGCGAAAAACGGCAAATTTCGTCAAAAGATCATGAAAAACATCAAATTTCGTCAAAAGATCGCGAAAAAACGGCAAATTTTGTCAAAAAATCGCAAAAAAATACTCAAAATTTATCAACAGATCTCGAAAAAAACAGCAAATTTCGTCGAAAGACTGCGAAAAAACGCAAATTTCATTAAAGGGATGAAAAAAAAAAGTGCCGGGAGTGAAATGGTAAATTTCGTAAAAAAAACCAGCAAATTTCGTCAAAAAAACCCGACAAATTTCGTCAAAAACATTGCGAAAAATGGCAAATTTCGTCAAAAAAATCGCGAAAAAATGGCAAATTTTGTCAAGATAACACAAAATTTATCAATAGATCTCGAAAAAAACAGCAAATTTCGTCGAAAGAGCACGAAAAAACACAAATTACATTAAAGGGAGTAAAAAAAAAAGTGCCGGGAGTGGATCCCCTCCCCCCCTCTGTTGTGACTTTTCAGAAAATTTTTTAAACTCAGAATCACCCCTGCCGTTTTACTTACCCATCATACGTAGTATAGGGTAAGTCTTGCAATCGTTTTGAAAATCGAAAAAAAAAAATTTGACGGATTTACACGTTTCAGACACTGGAGATTCCGAAAAACATATTTTTAGAAAACAAATTTTGCCGTCCGTCTGTGTGTCTGTAAACGCTCTATCTCCCGAAAAAATTGAGATAGAGACTTGCAATTTGGTATGTACTTAGTATGTAATAATGGGAAGAAGCCTATTTCATTTCAATAACCTCGATTAACCGGAACAATTTTTTTCGGACTCTCGAAATATTCGTTCTGATGAAAGGTATATAAAAATTTTCGAAATTGTTTATTTTAAGAAATGAATATAAAAGACAATAAAAAACAAATTTTGCATAAAGCATGAAGTCGATCGGATAATTAGTTGCCGAGATATTTGGAATCCTATTTTCCACACTCTTCGATTTTTCATGACCCTGTATTTCATCCAAATTTCACTTTAAAGATATATTTTAATTGGAAATTTGACGCTTAATCAGATGCAATAAACCGCTAGTTAATAGGATTATTATTTTTGGAGTTATAAGGAAAAACGTCTTTCTAGCAATTCAGTAATCGAGCCTTTAAAGTTTGTGACGTCATCAAGCCACGATTTTATTTGAATTTGCAATGCACTTTATAAGTAGTTTACACATTTTTATTTTAATATTTTACATTATGCATATCCATGATGGGTAAGTTTTACGGTGGCCCCCAACGACTAGTTTTGTTTGCCATCATTTGCTTGCAGCATATTTCTATGTCCAAAAAAAGTTGTTTGAACTACAGTTTCCGATCTCTTGGTGCCCCCCCCCCTCCTCCTTCCGCGAAATTAACGGCAGGTATTTCCCCGTATCTGCTGCCGTTTTTTGTTTGCTATCGGCATATCGCTCTGTCCAGAAGAAGCTCTTTGAACTTCTCGCATTAGAGTACGATTTCCGGAACCTCCCTACAGACTAATCAGACTAATATAATTGCATTTATATGTTTTTTTCAAAAATCCTCCACAAAATCTCGTAAATCCTGATTGGCTTTTCTTTTCCAAAGATTTTGTGTTCATCAACAAAAAAAAGAGGTGGTGATAGGGTAATAAACCTGTCATCGATGTTTGATTTAATATTATTGTTTGAGAATTTTCAGTTTTATTACAGAGATAATGAAATGTGCCAATTTTACTCCTGACATATCAATTCTTCAACAAAACTTCTTTAAATGTTTTTGAGAAAATGATGATTTTTATCTTAATTGTATGATTCCCTCCCGATATTGAGAAACGAGAAACATTAATCCTATAGCAGTCTAAGCTCTAAAACTTTCGCGCCTGAGGTTGCGTGGCATCTATTGGACTCCATGCTGATTTTGTTTTAAAATTATTACGTTGTTTTTATTAAATTGCATTATAATAAATAATAAGAAATGAAATTGTAATTTATTTTGATGCAAGATATATTTTATTATAAGATTTTTTTTTCAAATAGTAAGCAAAGTTTAATATTTTAACAAAACAGTCATTGTGTCCTTTAGATACACGCAACAGCTCTAGAATAAACTGCAATTAAAACAAAAAATTTCAATATCACTTTTTATAAAGTGCCCTTTTTTGAAGCAGCACCCTGCCCTTTTTTATTCTGGGGGAAACACTACCTCAACCCGACCTGAACCCGAAATGAAAGAAAATTATCCCATGTTTTAATGCAAGGATGGAAAAGTAGTCTTCAGTCGTATCTCTAGTATCAATATTATCTTTAAAAATCAATATGTACTCATTAGTATATTCAAATATATAGTTTTCCACCTGAGAAAGTATTTTGGAGCTTCTTTTGAGTAATTGGATCAACACAAACACGGACTGCAAGTGTCAATACCCAAACAGAATCTGAAACAATTAAAGTGAGCCTTACCTGAACCCGACCCGAAGTGAAAATAAATAGGTCAACCCGACCTCACTGAACAGAGGGTAGGGTAAAATATTGTTATATATGTTCATTTTCCTCTTAAAATTTAAAATGAAATTTAGATATACAATTGTATACTAATTTTACATAATTGCGTTAAAATATGGAGTACTTTTCCTTCATTCGGGTTCGGGTAGTTTTTGGGTGAAAGTATGTCAGATTCAGATTAGGTTATGGGTTGATGAAAATGTTTTGGGTTGAAAAAAAATCGTATATAATCCGACGAACTCTAATCCATATATATTTATATTTATATGTTAATAATTTGCCCCCCCTCCCCTTAATCGGACATATCATAGTTTATAAAATCATGTAAAATAGGGCACTTTATTGCAAGAACTTCAACTGTTTGTTACAATTGCCACAGAACTAATTAAACTTATTAAGGAAAACTTATTTATTTCCTAAACGTATTTAGGAAGCATAAAAAAAAAAAACCCTTAGAATTAAAATATCATGTATTTCTTACGTGGTCGAAAAAAAGGCCACTTTTACACGTATAAAATATAGAAAAAAGGTATAGGGTTAATTTAGTTATTTAAAAGAGCGGGAAAATCATTATTTCAGAAAATGGATGATAAATGAAAAGAATACATCTATGCAAAATTGTGTATAAAAATGAAAGCGTGGCAATTTCGATTATATTATAAGTAAACTATTTTCCTGCCAAAGCGTTTCTTATGCAATTTACACCGTGAGTTGTCTGATTGATGCCACAATTCTAGTGACGTATGCAGAATTTATTTTGTGGTGGTGGTGGGGGGGGGGGGGGGGTAACTAGTACAAACATCCAAAAATGTTGAACAGTTTTTAGAAATACCTATTGTATTGATTTCTCTTCCACCCCCCCCCCTCCTTTTTTTTAACATTTCGAGGAAGGGAGGGGGTGTGAATTTATTTACCTCTAAAGAGGATGCAACTTATTTTTTTTTCCTTTTTCGCAGCAAATTTGTACAGTGTGAGACGGGCTTTTAAATTATTAACCACAGAAACTCACCCAAGAGTTCAATTTTGGCTGGGGTAGGGAAAGAGGATGTACCTATTGGGAAAAATAAATTTTTGCACATCATTATATTTTGGTTGGGGAGGGGAGGGGTTAGTTGTCTCAACACTAGTCCCTCAAAAAAATTTAACATCATCTTTGACTATATTTGCTCAGAGACAAATGAGGACAAGTAGTAAATAGTAATAGAGTACACACGGCACATGGCACACACAGTGTCAAAAGGAATTTACATGTAGTCAAGCTCAAATTCTTAAAAATCATTAGAAGATAAGGTCTGAAAAAACAAGTCCTGAAAGAAATGTTAAATTTTTGAACAAACGGCCTGAAGTCATATTGGTTTCCAATGAAAATATACCTTTGTGCCTTGTGGGGCCTGTCTTTTACGATCAAGTGCCAACGGTGACATTGATTATTTTTTCTTGGTAGGTGATATAAACAACACGGGACTTCCTTCTTCCTAATAGTTAGGAAATGTGTTTTGTCCCCTCTCTACTAACTTCTGGGAATGCGATTGATTAATTCTTGATCATTCTTTCTTCCAACACATGGGAAGCTGACTCGATCTACTTTGATTCCATTACAAAAAAATAACAGTTTAAATTTAATACACACTAAAGTTTTATCCTGTAAAAACATATCTTGGGAATGAAATTAACGGAGACCTTTAATTGTACCCCCCCCCCCCCCCCAATTTTTACCCTTTTTCACCAGTATGCACAGAAATAAGCCTTTAGAAATAATATATATATTTAAGTAAGAAATAGAAAAAACTGAGTTAAACTGCACATAAAAATTGTAGCAAAAACGTGGAATGCAATTCATAACGAAAAACATTTTCAAGGAATGTGGTGCCATGTTAGGTTTATTACTTGATAAATATGGTATTTAGGATTGCATTAGCACCATAAAACATAACATACTTTCAAAACATAATTTAACAAAAAAATTAATTACCTACGTTTGGTGCTTCTAGTTGAAAATATGGGGGGGGGGGGGTGTTCAAAATTTTATTTTATTTTACTTTAGTGTTCTAAAATTCTGGGAGAGTGTAAGGAAGTGTGGAGGGAGGGCAAATCACCTCCTGACCCTTCTTGTTATGGACCTGCTTTATTTGATTTTATTATTCTCTTTATTTGATTAACGGTTTCAAATTGCAAAATTCGAGCTAGTGCAGAGAAACGAAAACTTTTCCAGTACTGTTGACAGCTACGAAATGTGTTACAATTTGTTCAAAGTTTTATGAAGCTCAGGGGTTGCTACAAGAATTGAAAATTTGGTTGACCGATGTGATGGTGTAAGGCAGGTTTGTGTACTCTTGTACGGTCGATCTCGTTGTCCTGAATTTTGGGAGGTTTTCATTATATGTAACGTGACTTACCTTAGAAAGACTATAGTATACGAACTATTTAAAATTGAAGTATTAAGTAGAATTTAATATTTAACATGAAATTAACATTTGTGGAATGCAAAGTAATTTTTCTGTCATTTGAAGCATATTTTTAACGGAAGATGCATAATTTAAGTTGGTAACTGTATAGTGATTGATGCGGGGCACAGAACTTTTTCTGTTTTCTTTTTATGCAAAGATTACAAATTATTTTAATGACTGTTACTTGATAATTTTTCGACAAGGCATGAAGTAGCTAGAAATTCTGGTATATTTCGGCAGGACCGTGCGAAGAGAAAACTGAGCGCAAGTTTCAATCCCCCCCCCCTCCACTTCTCTTTGTAATAAAATTGTGTCACAAAACTGATAAAGTACAGAAACATAATTAAATTCTATTTAATAAATATTTGGCGTTTATTTTGCAACTTTAAAAGGTTTAATTTTAATTCAGAAATCTTAAACAACTAATAAATAACTTTACAGATAATTGCTCTTATTTGTTAGAGAAATCATGATGTCTTGCGACTGTAAAAAAAAAAAAAAAATGACGAAAACAGAAAAAGAAATTCTCCGGGTAAATGATCGCCGGTCAAAAAATGAATAAATAAATTATTAAAACCGTGGTTAGTAGTAAAAATTCGGCATCCACTCATTTTCCGAGCTCCGGAATAAAGGTTCCATTTGTCCCCCTTTTCGCAAAATTGTGCAAATTTTAAACTTTAAAATTTCGTACACATCACATCTTTAAATGATTTTTAAATACTTGGGATTTCATTATTGCAATGAATTCATACAAATAAAACTTGTAATTATGTATAGAAAAATAGAATAATATTATTATATAACTCAATACTCAGAAATAAAAATTTCTTCCCAATTATAAGATTTTTCTTTTTTACAAATCTAGTCGAAATTCTTGATCCATTTGGTCATCTATCTCCGGAAACGAAAGGAAGGGACAATTTGAAAGAAACAGGAAACTGCCCCTCGCCCCCCTGAGGTAGGGTCGGGGATTGTAGCAATTATCTATTGTTGAGAAGATACTTCGCCTAATGAAAGGGGGTAGGCATATTTCTTACACACGGGCACGCCAGTATTGGAGGTATTTTCTCCAAACGACTTATCACGGTTTCGCCGGTATAGAAGACCGACTTAAGAAGGACTCGCCTCTTTCGGATGACAGTTTTCTGACCGTGTTAACACGGCCTTGTCAGTGAGAGGGTTAATAGAGTTTGGGTGAATCAATAAAATATAATGGATTGCATGTTAACAAAAGTTATTTTTGTGGAATCAGACCGATTTCTGCATAGCTGAAATTCATTTTATCGGGTTTGAGTTGGTGTCAAATGAAAAATACTTATTTGTGACCCTATTACAGATGCATCGGCAATGCAAGGTAAAAGAAACAAAAAAAATCTCATCAAATCGAGAGACAATTGCTGCACAGCTCAACAGTGTTTTTGTAAAATTATTAGGTGTGGAAAAACTCTGCATCCTTAATTTATGACTACAGTTCTTTTGTAACCTTGATATTTATTGAAGATGTGATGCTCGAATTTGTCGATATAATTCAAATTTAACTAATTGTTTCTGGTATCCACTTTCAAAATAATAATAATAAATATCATATTTTTATATGAAACAAAATTTATTAAAATTTGGAAGCTTTTCAAAGAAAGATTCCTATTTTGTTTTTGAAACAAACCTCTTTTTACGTGGAATTTCTTATTTTACACGGGCACCATATTTCGAAATTGTGTAGAAGGCTAACTATATGACAGGTAATGTTTGCACTTGTAGAGCATCCTCCCCACAACACTAAAAGGACTTTTTAAATAAAAATGTAGGGCCCTGAAAATGTTTCTTGCACCAGAACCTCTTTAAGGAGAAGGCTGGATCTGATCACACATCAGTACTTTAATGCTTTCTTAGTGTGGCCAGAGACAGTTTTTTTTTCTTTATTTATTTATTTTAGAGACAGCCAAAAGGTTGGATACCTCTATTTTAAATTATCCTTTTACCCTATCTGTTCTATCTCCCTCATGTTCAGTTTCTTTTTTTTCTTTCTTTTTTAAAAAACCTATGTAAAGTCCAAATTAGATTACTTTCATGTTTTTTTTTTTTTCATCTGTTGAATACAGAAAGAAGTGTCTAGTATTCCAGGATTTTTGTGCTGTAGGTGGGAATTAAAGCATTGCCAGCTCGCTATTTGAAATAACTTCTTCTTCGCCCATATATCTCTTGTACTGTATGCTTTCACAGACCAGTACGACTGATACCTAATCTTGCAATCGTGTTGTGGGAAGAAAAGTAACAGATAATCGGATATCAGAAAGAGCATCTCAATGCAAGGAACAGGGGAAATAGTAGGTACATAAAAATGCAATTGTCCAGAGAGTATCTTATTTTCCTCTCTGTTCTGAGCGATCTGACCATCCACCAAATGCAAAGCACAAAAGTATACGTAATTACTTTAGCTGGAAGCTATAACAAATTGAAGGGAAAAAACAGGATGCTTCTGAAGTAATGGAGATTCTCAAATTGGGCACTTTTGACTATTTTTAAAAAAGGAAGGGTGCATTTTGCCGATTTCAAAAAGGGCAGGGTGCATTTTGCCAATTTTAAAAAGGGCAAGGTGCTGTGCCCTTCAAAAAAAGCCTAGCAGGAACACTAATTCAATGTAAATGCTTATAGTTTGGAAAACATTTTAGTATATTTATTTTTATATTCAATTTCTTAATTTTCCTTTCTACAATTTTTTTAATTTATTTATTAAATTTATTATTTGCAATTAATTTTGTTTTTATTTGCATTATTTTCTACTGTACAACTAATTTACTTACATTATATAAAATATTAATGCGATTTATGGCACAGCAAGGATCTTCGATCAAAAAGTTTTAAATAATTATAATTAATTATAACAAGTACAATTAAAATATCTTTATTTTATATACACATATAAGTAGCCATGTAGTGAACATGTGGCGTGTAAAAATTAATGTTAAGAAAAGCACATATGGCCAGAATTAATTTATCTCACAACTATTTTGGAACTTTATAAAGTAAATCCCTTTTCCAGTTCATATAAAAACTTAAATAGTGTGAGAACCAGAAAAAGAAATATATGTGTTTAAATGCATTGCTTTTATTGTTTTTCCCAACTTTTTTGTTTTTCATCAATACTCAAGGGCATTATGAAGTTCTGAAATAGTTGTCAGCTAAATTAATTATATCCATATGTGCTTTTCTTTACATTGTTTTCTCACATGTCACACAAATTTACTGTAAAATCCCGAAAATAAGCCCCCTCTTCCACTTTTAAGCAATTCTGAGTTTCTTGTCCATTCCCAAATTTAGGTCCCCTCCCCCCCTCTCACATACACAAAATTTTTTATGCACAAAAAATTGATTTTAAAAATCTAAGGGAGGGAATTTTCATACTTTTGACATTTTTGGCAGATTTCCACTTATGTTTTTATATGATGTTAATGAAATCCCTCCCCTTACATGAAATGTCTATTTTTCCCTTCTCTGCTCTCTCCAACATTTTTCTACAGCAAAATTTTTCATCTTTTTTGCAATTTGACTGTTCTTTCCTGGATCACATGTATGTTTTATATTTTGAAATAAATATGTTTTCTAAAATAACTCCCCATCCATTATCAAAATATCAGCTGTGACAACAGCCAAAAGCAGAGAGAAGACTAAAATCTTCTATCTGCCCCCCCCCCCCTCCATGTCTAGAAGCTCACTCCTTTTTCTGTGGATGGATTATGGAACTTTAAGGGTAGAGTTAGATGATCATTTATATTGTTGCTACAAAGTAACAATACAGCATAAAATCTTTAAAAAATAGTTTTAAAGATTTTAAAGTTTGTGTGCTGAGGGAGGGGGAGAAGCAATTTATTTTTGGGGGGAGAAGCAATTTAGATAATTATTTAAATATAGTTGCAAGAAAGTTATAAATAGATAAAAAACTAAAGACTTCAAAGTATATACTAGGGTGGGGGGGGGGACAAAGGAAATAAAGAGGATTTTTTGGATGGGAGGGGGGGGGGGAATAATGTAGATCCTTATTTAAATATTGTTTGGGGAAAAGTCACAAGTAGAGCAGAAAAAAATTAAGAATCCTAACAATTTTAAATTTTACGAGATGCATTTGGAGGGGAGGATCTTCATGAAATAAGATTGGGGGGGGGGGGGCAAGAGGTGAGAAGCAGAGATTTTACGAGGAGGGGTTACTTTAGGTGGCAGGTTGGAGTTATTTATTTTAATATAGAGTATTTAATAAGTCTTAAAAGAAGTTTAAAATTAAAAAGTTATAAAGGTTAAACTATGCATTTTGGTACCAGAGGGGGGGGCAAAGGGGGAACAGTAATTTTGAGAGGAGATTTAGATGATTATTTATTGTTACAATAGAAGGCTTAGCTTCAGTACTAGCCTGCTGTTTCTCATTGGTCAATAATCATTGTTATTTGGCAGGGGTTTTTTTGGAGGGAGCAGGATTTTAAGATTGGATTTATTTTTATTTTTATTTATTTTTTCTAATCTGCCGAGATACAGAAGATTCTCGCCTTTTTTTTACATTTTTACAGATTTTAAATTTTACGAGATGCATTTGGAGGGAGAGGATCTTCATGAGATAAGGTTGGGGGGGGGCAGGGGGAGAGAAGCAGAGATTTTAGAAGGAGGGAGTTATTTATTTTTAATATAGAGTATTTAATAAGTCTGAAAAGAAGTTTAAAATTAAAAAGTTATAAAGGTTAAACTATGCATTTTTGGTACCAGAGGGGTCGAAGGGGGAAACAGAAATTTTGAGAGGAGATTTAGATGATTGATTATTTACTGTTACAATAAAATAAGAAAAAAGATTTTTAAACACTTTTTAATTTTTAGGGGGGGGGGGAGGGGAAATTTATTTTTATTTTATTTTATTTATTCTTTTTTAAATATGCCTAAATACAGAAGATTCTTGTCACTGTTTTACTTCTAAATTAATGATAAAAGTAGGTTTTTAAATGATTTTTTAAAAAACTCCCCATCCATTAATAAAATATCAGCTGTGAGAACAGCCAAACTACAAAAAGACTAAAATCTTTTCTTTGACCTCCACCCCCCCCTCCTCCATGTCTAGAAATTCACTCCTTTTTCTGTGGATGGATTTTGGAACTTTAAGGGAAGAGTTAGATGATCATTTATTTATTGTTGCTACAAAGTAACAATACAGCATAAAATCTTTAAAAAATAGTTTTAAAGTTTGTGGGTTGGGAGGGGGAGCAATTTAGATACTTATTTAATTATAGTTTCAAGAAAGTTATAAATAGATTTAAAAAAATTGAAGATATCAAAGTATGTACTGGGGGGAGGGACAAAGGAAATAAAGAGGACTTTTTGGATGGGAGAGGGGGGGGGGGGGGGACATGGATTCAAGAAGTCCATCCAAGCCAAGACTGAAAACATTTCCGAGTATTAGAAATAACCAAATAAAAATGGGCTAGAAGAATTCTATGTCTTGCATTATGGCTAGAAAGTGACCTCTTACATTAAAAGAAGGCGATTCAAAGGTCTGGATAGTAAAATTGCTATTATTTAAACATATAAAGTAGAATTTACTATCAATCAAAAATCTCTCCAAGACTGAAATCAGTCCTGAGACTGAGGTCTTGCACCCATGGGGGGGGGGGGGAATAATGTAAATCCTTATTTAAATATTGATGGGGGAAAAATCACAAATAGAGCAGAAAAAATTAAAAAACTTAACAATTTTAAATTTTACGAGATGCATTTGGAGGGGAGGATCTTCATGAGATAAGGTTGGGGGGGGGCAGGGGGAGAGAAGCAGAGATTTTAGAAGGAGGGTGTTATTTATTTTTAATATAGAGTATTTAATAAGTCTGAAAAGAAGTTTAAAATAAAAAAGTTATAAAGGTTAAACTATGCATTTTTGGTACCAGAGGGGGCGAAGGGGGAAACAGTAATTTTGAGAAGAGATTTAGATGATTGATTATTTATTGTTACAATAAAATAAGAAAAAGATTTAAAAAAGAATTTTAAACACTCTTCAATTTTTAGGGGGGTTGGGGAGTATAAATTTATTTTTATTTTATTTTATTTATTCTTTTTTAAATATGCCTAAATACAGAAGATTCTTGTCACTTTTTTACTTCTAAATTAATGATAAAAGTAGGTTTTTAAAAACTCCCCATCCATTAATAAAATATCAGCTGTGAGAACAGCCAAACTACAAAAAGACTAAAATCTTCTCTTTGACCCCCCCCCCCCTCCATGTCTAAAAATTCACTCCTTTTTCTGTAGATGGATTATGGAACTTTAAGAGGAGAGTTAGATGATCATTTATTTAGTGTTGCTACAAAGTAATAATACAGCATAAAATCTTTAAAAAAAAGTTTTAAAGTTTGTCGGTTGGGGGGGGGGGGAGCAATTTAGATAATTATTTAATTATAGTTTCAAGAAAGTTATAAATATATTTAAAAAATTTGAAGATATCAAAGTATGTACTGGGGGGGGGGGGGACAAAGGAAATAAAGAGGACTTTTTGTATGGGAGGGGGGGGATAATGTAGATCCTTATTTAAATATTGATGGGGGGGAAATCCCAAATAGAGCAGAAAAAATTAAGAATCGTAACAATTTAAAATTTTACGAGATGCATTTGGAGGGGAGGATCTTCATGAAATAAGGTTGGGGGGGGGGAAGAGGTGAGAAGCAGAGATTTTAGGAGGAGGGGTTAATTTAGGTGGCAGGTTAGTTATTTATTTTAATATAGAGTATTTAATAAGTCTTAAAAGAAGTTTGAAATTAAAAAGTTATAAAGGTTAAACTATGCATTTTGGTACCAGAGGGGGGGGCGCAAAGGGGAAACAGTAATTTTGAGAGGAGATTTAGATGATTATTTATTGTTACAATAGAAGGCTTAGCTTCAGTACTAGCCTGCTGTTTCTCATTGGTCAATAATCATTGTTATTTGGCAGGGGCTTTTTTGGAAGGAGCAGGATTTTAAAGTTGAATTCATTTTTATTTGATTTTATTTATTTATTTTTTAATCTGCCGAGATACAGAAGATTCTCGCCTTTTTTTTTTTACATTTTTACAGATTTTAAATTTTACGAGATGCATTTGGAGGGGGAGGATCTTCATGAGATAAGGTTGGGGAGCAGGGGGAGAGAAGCAGAGATTTTAGGAAGAGGGGTTAATTTTGGTGGTAGGTTGGATTTATTTATTTTTAATATAGGGTATTTAATAAGTCTGAAAAGAAGTTTAAAATTAAAAAGTTATAAAGATTAAATTATGCATTTTTGGTACCAGATTGGGGGGAAAGGAGGGAAACAGTGATTTTGAGAGCAGATTTAGAAGATTAATTATTTATTGTTACAATAAAATAAGAAAATTATTTAAAAAAATTATTTTTAAAAAATTTAATTTTTTTTCTTGGGGGGGGGGTGCAGGATTTTAGGGTTCGGACTTGATTTTTATTTTTTAATCTGCCAAGATCTTAGACTTCAAAGTATGTACTGGGGGGGGGGGGGACAAAGGAAATAAAGAGGACTTTTTAGATGGGAGGGGGGGAATAATGTAGATCCTTATTTAAATATTGATGTGGGGGTGGAATCACAAATAGAGCTGAAAAAAATGAAGTATTTTAAAAATTTTAATTTTACGAGATGCATTTGGAGGGGAGGATCTTCATGAAATAAGGTTGGGGGGCAGGGAGTGAGAAGCAGAGTTTTAAGGAGGAGGGTTAATTTAGGTGGCAGGTTGGAGTTATTTATTTTTAATATAGAGTATTTAATAAGTCTTAAAAGAAGTTTAAAATTAAAAAGTTATACAGGTTAAACTATGCATTTTGGTACCAGAGGGTAAGGGGAGAACAGTAATTTTGAGAGGAAATTTAGATGATTGATTATTTATTGTTACAATAAAATAAGAAAAATATCTACAAAATGATTTTTTAAAAAAATAATTTTTTAGGGTGAGGAGAGGGGAATTTTATTTTTTTTTTATTTTATTTTTTTTAATCTGCCGAAATACGGAAGATTCTTATCCTTTTTCACTTCTAAATTACTGATAAAACAGGTTTTTAAATGATTTTTTTTTAAAATCTCGATTATAAACCCCCCTTTAATCCTTTTTGATTTTGAAAAAGAGAGCTTACAATCTGGATTTTACGGTAGTAGAGAAATGTTTTTATGTTTGCTTATCTATTTTAAGGATATTTAGAAAAAAATTTCATCTATAAATCTTATGGGACGAGTGTAGCTATGCTTGACCTCGCCAAATATGGCGATAAAACACGTTTAAGAAAGCGATAAAGTCTTGGGGAAGGTCAGAGCGATAACGTGCTCTGGCTGGTTGTTAAATAATGCTAGCTGATAAGTACGTCATTGTGTTTCTGTTTCCAGGAGTAGGAGGGAGGTAAAGGGAAACATCTGTTAGAAGTGATAGTGAATTTCTACAGAAAGGGCGGTGTTTGAGATTTAAGGGGACGTAGAATATTGCGGGAATGGGGTAAGAGGAGTGATTGTCCTGTCAAAAGAAATTCACATGCTCCAGAGAATGGCTGCAATTATAGAAAATTATAGCATAAAATTATAATAGTTACTAAGGAAGAGGTGCAATATTCTGAATTACCTCGGACGCACAAAATAAATGCTACCCCATGGGGGGAGGGGGGGGGGTACGTCTGCATTTAATTGAATTTTCTTTATGTCTGTATATTAAAAAAATGGTGATTTTATGTTAGCAAGGCGCAAGTGATATATATATATAAGAACTGAAACTTTTTTTAATTCACAGGGGAATCTGCCCTCTTGAATCCCCCTCATTTAAGATAAATTTGAAACATGTGAATGTTGAACAGAAAACATAATTGAAAAAGAAAAGAATATATATATATATATATATTATATGTATATCACTGGCGCCTGGCTAACGTAAAACTACCAAAAATATAAATAAATAAAAATAAAAAATCAAGTGATTTTAGAAAAATGATCTAAGATAATTTCATCAGGGAAGCCCCTCTGAATCCTTCGTAGAATCTCTGAATCCTTCGTGTCAATTAAGTTTTCTGTTCAACATTCATGTGTTTCAAATTTATCTTAAATGAGGGGGGTACAAAAGGGCAGATTCCAATGTGAATTAAAAAAAATTTCAGTTCTTTATTTTTGAAAGTCTTGTTAGAAACCTATTTTTGAATGTTTATTAAATAAATTTTTGTATTGTTTTTTAGATTGATATGTTTAAATATTGTTTTGCACCATGCGTTCTGACAAAACACTGTCAGTTTGCTGTTTTTGTGTTCATAATCTGCATTAAAAAAAAAAACAAAAAAAAAACAGACAAGTGTATGGATTTCAGGCACGCCTGTTTGAAAATCGGGTCTTTTATCATGGCCCCTCCAAATATTTATCCCCATCCCTGAATTCCCATGAGTGTGTGAGTATGCCGACGAGTACAAGTACTTTTTGGAGAACTTCATAATTTTGTGAAAAGCAATTCTTTAATTACTTTAATGGACAATTTTTCAAAACTTGGTAAACAGACTTGTACAATTTTTACACACATCTGATTTAATCAAATTGCTTCTTCTATAAAGTAATATCATTTAGCGGATAGAAAAATATTTTAAACACCTCTCATCTATTAGAAAACATTTTTCGATTGTGCTGGCATATATAGTAATTATGGCATATATACAATTGTTTCACAGTGGCTACACATAGTATGCAGTTGTATCAAATTCAGACACTTAAGTGTCTCAGTTTCTAAATGTCTTAATTTGAGACATATCACCAGTATTCAAACATTTTTCTCAGTTCATTTATACCATGATCACAGTAAGACACTTAAGTCTTTTAAATTCAGATATCTATGATGTCTGAAAATTCAGATTCAGGCACTTACATGTCTGAATTACCTTTTCAGACACATAAGTGTCTAAATTTAAGACGCCTCTATTTGCAGTGATCCTCCTTCGAAAGGTTTTTAAAGCAGCTTCTGACATAGTACAACCCCCACGTTTCGTTAAAACATGATTTTTGATTAAATATTGCTATTAATTAAAAATGTAATCAGCATTGTTTTTATAAATGAAATGCAAAAATTTTCCTCAAATTAGTGTTGCCACAAAAATAAAATAACTGCATTATATAGTGCTGAACAATGATTAAAAAAAATAAATAATAGTACAAAAAAGATAAAATATCAATTCTCCACATGGGTTTATTTTATATTTATGGTTAAAAAGCAAAATTGATATTGTAATGTTTAAAAGAAAAAAAAAAAAACGCCATCGATCGGTCGAAGCAATGGTATTTTATGTGTGTAATAAAAGGTATGCTTTGTTATATTAAATTTTATTTTAAGTGCATTCAATTTATTTTTTTTCATGTTTTCCAAGAAGTGGATGGATATCTTGTGAATTGACGAAGTTATGAATTTTTTTCTTCTTAAACTCCTATTCCCCCCCCCCCCCCTTGAGGCCATTTTTAATGATTTCAAAAATCTGTCCTACATAAATTTTCGGCCCTTTTCCTAGAAGTAATAATAACTTTAAACGGATTTGATATGTATCATAATTAATAATTAAGAAGTTATGGGGTTTTTTCTGTTTTCACAACCCTCCCCCACCTCCCATTTCGATTTTGCCCATTAACAAACTTGACCGAGATTTTATGTGCCTTGATTATATGTATCAGTTTGGAAGAGATTTGTGCAGAATTATTGAAGTTATCGTGTCCATAAAAAAATGGTATAGCTATATAGACAGATAGATATAGATAAAGTTTTGAACTGGGGGGGGGGGGGTTCTAGGGGTCATGATCGGCGTAGACCTGCAAAAATTTTCAGAAATTCCAACATAGGGGAGAATGTAATAGGTAGTATTTCTTACGAAATCTACATAAAAAATAAAAAGTGATAATTTCGTTTCTCTCAATAAATAAATATGGACAAAATTATGTAATGCCAGGCTTTCACTCTTGTCAAAGGAGTGAGACAGTCACTCTTGACAATGGAGTGACATATTTCACTCCTTTCTAGGGAGTGGAAAATTCCACTCTTTAAGGAGTGTATTTTTATAAAATTCACTCCAAAAAGAGTGAAAATGCATCTCACTCTTCCAAAGAGTCAACTTCTCACTCCTCCCAATTATAGAGTGTATTACTGCTTATTTTACTGTTTATTACTGTTAATTTTATGACATAATACTGGCAGCTGGGGGGTTCCAGTATTATACTGTAAAATCAACACTTACGTTTTGCAGTGCAGGAGAATATCTGAAAATTTTATGCATGTACAGATGGAAAATAAATATGTTACAATGTGAGAATGTCTTTACGTGTAGTGTGCCCTTTATCCAAAAAAAGATTGAGAAATACTAATATAAAAAGTTCAGTTATTCATACGTATTCATTATAAAATACAAATATCTTTGCTTCTCAAGCTTTGTTCAATGATTTGAATATGAGTTAATATTAATTTATTATATTCCATCAGTTTTTAAACCTTTTTTCCCTCCTGAGTTTTATTCAGCCAAAACCAAACAAAATATGGTTGAATATAATATCTTATATTTTTTATTTTTAAAATCATTTCTGAGTTTTTATCGAGTAGTTCGAACGTTATTTAATAAAAAATATTGAAATAAAAAAATTATGGAGATTATTATTGTCAAATTGTGTAATATATATATATTATTATTATTATTATTGTAAATTAGGAATGTGAAATTTCCTAAATTTTCTGAATGGTGGGGGAAAAAGTGTTTTTACTTTCCAGTTTTCTTTCTAGATAAATTAGAGGAAAATTAAATTTTTAAGAGGAAAACGATAATAGTCCATTTTTTGTGAAATTTGGGGTGACAGTTTCATTTAATGGTTTGAAAGGCGTACTATCATTTGGTAGAGGAATAAAATGAAAATAATCCTTTGAAAAAGCAGTTGAAGACAAGATCGATACATAGTGCTGAAGCTGAGATATCTATGCAGGTAAAGAAAAATAACTCAGAATAACATAGCTTATGACTATCATCATTTTTCCCTTTCGACCTATATATATCCTATTTTTACAATATGTCTTTTAAACTGTATTAAAACTAGGGATGTAATGAATAGTGATTTGGCCGAATACCGAATATTCGGCGGCCGAATACTGACTTAAAAAAATTATTTTAATTGTTTATTTATTTATTTTTTCAATTTTAAAATGAAAAATTAAATTAAAGACTAATTCAAATAATTTTTTTGTTTGAGTGTTTAAAAATCATAACAGCTGAATGTATTTTTTGTAATATTTGGAATACTTTGATGCCAATAAGATAACATTTGACTTTCAAAAATGTAAATAATAATTTAATTCACATATATTTTTTTTTAATCCATAGATACTTCTAGTAATTTATATATTTTTTACCTAAAATAGAAACTCATTACCTCTGTAAAAATGAAACTTTTTTTATTTTAGTAAAATCATTTAACCCCCAAAAATAAGAACTTGCATGTGTCCTCTGTCTTTTTATATCCTTTCTCATGCAACTCAAACTTAGTAAATTTACATTCTTTATGTCAAGAAAAGGGTTATTTTCTTAAAATATACTTTCATTTTCATTTTGGGATTGCTTCTCAGAAATAAAAAATAAGAAGTCATCACTGCTAAATTTGTCAAATGAAGTTAATAATAATACAGCACATAAATTAAGAGAAGTAGATAGCTATTTTGATAAACATTTAATAGCTAGGACAGAGTGTCCATTTAACTGGTGGAAAACAAATGCAGAAAACTTTCCAAGGCTTGCAAATTTAGCAATTACATCTTTTAGCTGCTGCAAGCACAGTATAAAGTGAACGTTTGTTTTTTGAAGCTGGTAATATATATGAAACCAAAAGAAACAGACTTCTTGAAAATGCTGAAAAGTTATTATTTTTGCGTCACAATTTCAGGCTTTACAGTGATAAATTATTTTGTTACCCCTGTATGTTATTTTGAAGTAACTCATTAAATGCTTTTTCAGTATAGGTAATAGTTTTTTTCTTTTCAATGTATCAAACTCATTAGTTCGTTTAATCAACATCTAATGTTTAAATTTTAATTAGTAAAGTAATTATATAGTCCTATATTTATTCAATTTTTTTTATTTAAAAGTAAAACTAAAAACTAGAAAAATGATTTAATTTGTGAAAGATTAAACATTTTTACAAGACAGTAAAATATTTATTTTTAATATTTATGAATTTTATTGTTTAAGAAACTGTTATCATTATAAATCAGATTAAAAAAATAGTTAATATTTTTATAAGTTAATATTTTTAAATTCACTGAAGAGATTTAAACTTTAAATGCAGTATATATTTTGCATTTTAATGTAATACTACGTTCAGATCGGATAGTTAAGATATCTTAGACTGCTGAACTCACTGAGTGAGTTCCAGAAACTCACTTAGTGAGTTCCAACTTTCCATTGCTAGATACAGTCAGTACCGCTCACTCTGATTGACTCTGGAGCCCGATTGGCTGTTGAGTTTGCTTTTAACATATGCGCATGCGCACTGGACACGGTGATGTTGAGTGAGTTATCTTAAATGAGTTTGGCGGTGTGGACAGGTATTCAATTCCGGTGAGGTACCACCTCAAAAATGGCGGTCTAAGATATCTTAAATGTGCGATGTGAACAGGGTATAAACGAAATTAATGGTGCAATACTTACTTAAATTCACATGACGCCTAAATATGCAGCAAGAAAAATATTTTTATTTATGTAATATCATTATATACAGTTATTTATAAATTGTCATGAAGCTTTAAAAATGCATAAGTATTAGGATTTCGTTTAATAATAATAATTAATGTATTTAGATATAATTTTTTAATATTGTTTGTTGAAAATATTTAAAATCCCATTTTGTTTTGATTTTCTGGAACTTATTTAACCAAATATCTTAGAATATTCGGCAAAATATGCAACTATTCGACAAAATATCAAATTACATTCGGCTACAGGTTTTCGGCCAAATATTTGGTTCAATATTTGGCAAAAGGGCCGAATAGGTCGAATAGTGGCCGAATATTCGTTACATCCCTAATTAAAACCAGATTAATGAGACTAATTGCTAAATTATTTGGATTTTATCATTTTCCTTAATACAATCAGTATTCAAATTTTCCATTTCTTTAAAAACTGATATTATTTTATAATATAATATTTTTACAATTAAAATATAATTTTGATTTTTCGATAATCTATATAAACTCAGAATTTCAGTTTTGGTATAATGCTTAAATTTCTGTTATAATTCTATTCCCTTTGTGTTTTACAACTTAATATTTGATAACACAGGAAATATATTTAATTATAAGCTCATAATTGAATACTTGTAAAAGTAAAAATAGTTTTTTAAAAAGCCTACTTTCATTAGTG
>OZ007599.1:74997213-75261213 GCA_963931845.1 Maratus michaelseni | reverse complement strand
GATGCTTATCTTTAGAAATGTTTAATCTAATATATTTTAAACAATACACTAAGTTTGGTTATAAATAAAATTAATAATATAATATCCCTGCAAATAATGAATTAAAATTTAATACATATTACAAAAGATAAGAGTTTTCAAAAGTCTTAAGATTTTGTTTACTATTCGAACTGTATGTGTTTCTTCAAAAATTTAAATTTATTTTTTCTACAACATATTTAGAAACATTTTCTTTATTAAAAACAAATAAATTTTACTTATTAAATATAAATATAGGTGTTTTGACATGACGGTTTAAACCATGGTTAAAACCATCAAAAACTTGCCAACCCTGCCCCTTAGATCTATCTTTGCCTAGAGTAGTATTTTCCATTTATCTGACAACATACTTATTGTTTTTTTCTTCTTTTTTTTTTGCAGAGAGATGCACTCGCTTTAATCCAGATATTTTAAAGCAGCGAGATTGCAACAATGATCTTATATCTGATTGGTGTACATCTGGTTTCAAACCAGAAGAAGGATTATGCATTATATGTGACATGACAATAAAGTGCGGCCAACATGGTGTGAGTGCTGTTAAACGCCATGCTGAATTAAAAAAACATGTGGAAAACTGTAATAAAATTAGGGATAGTTCTGGGCAAATTAAAAAAAAAACTATCCAGAAAAGATTGGATTTAACGCAGAAGAACTGCCAGCAGCTCACTGAACAAGATAAGGTTACTGTAGCAGAGACACTATTTACTTTAGCAGTGGCAAAATGCAACATCCCATTTTCCTTCGGTGATACTCACTGAACAAGATAAGGTTACTGTAGCAGAGACACTATTTACTTTAGCAGTGGCAAAATGCAACATCCCATTTTCCTTCGGTGATACTGCTAGCGAATTATTTTCTAAAATGTTTACAGATTCAAAACTTGCAAGTGAATTTTCAGTTTCCAGAACTAAGCTCTCGTATATTATTTCAGATGGTATTGGACCATTTCTTAAAGAAAAGTTAATTGATGAAATTAACAAATATGGTTCCTTTTATTCCATTCAAGTAGATGAGACACCTGTGCATGAAAAGAGAGTGCAACAATTTGATATTTTAATACGTTTCTACAGCGAAGTGCACAAAAAAGTGTTAAATAAACATCTAGAATCATTCCATTTAGGGCATGCAACTAGTGATATTCTTTTTGATTGTATTAAGAAGTCACTGTGTGAATTATCTTCACAGAAATTGGTTAGTTTCTACAGTGATGGACCTAATGTGATGAAATCATTGAAGAACAAATTGCTGACATTCAACAACAATTTAGTGGATGCAAGCGAGTGCTCACTGCACAAAATTCATAATGCTTTTTCTGAAGGATTGAACGCTTTTGGCACTGATGTTGAAAGTATTCTAATTGATATTTATCATTTTTTCAAGAATTCAGCTGTACAGAGCAGTGATTTCAGAAAGTTACAGAAAGAAATGGATTTGCCAGAACACATTTTCCTTAGGCATGTGTCAAGTCGTTGGCTTACAATTGAAACTTCGCTGGAAAGGTTTATTGAGCAATATTCAGCTCTAAAAAAGTTTTTTGGATTATCACCACCAGGACGTCAATCAGCTCGCCACCACAAAATTCAGAAAGTTATGAGTGATAAAAGCTTATTTGCACAAGCTCTGTTTTTGCAAAATGTTTGCCCACTTTTCACCAACTTTTTAAGAGTATTTCAGAGTAAAGATCCTATTTGATATCAGTGCTTTATGATGAAATGGTGAATGTAGTTAAAGCCATCATGGGTAGAGTTCTTCAAACAAACACTTTCATGGACAAAACTGGTTTTGATCTCAAAAACTTGGATGTGAGTAAAGGTTGTCACTGGAAAAAGCCAGAAATCGGTTCAGATACTGAAAAAGAATTAAAGCTTTTGGACGAACAAGGCAGAAAAGAATTCATTTTGGGTGCTCGTTCTTTTTATATTTCCTCGGTGAAATATCTTTTAAGGGTTTTACCCCTAGAGAATAAATTTTTGGAACGTCTAAAATGTATTCATCCTGTATTTGTGAAAGAAGATTCCTCAATTTCATGCATAAAAAGTATTGCTAGAGAGTTGCCCAATGTAATTCCGATGTCATCAATTTCTTCATTGGCCGATGAATGGATTATACTCCTAAGTGAAAACATTTCTAGTGAAAGATCATCAACTGAAGGCTCAGATATCCAATGTTTCTGGAACTCTGTATTTTCGCTGACAAAACCAGATGGCAGTGTAAAATTCCAATACATTCCAACTCTCATAAAAGCGTTGCTATCTATACCTCATGGTAATTCTGACTGTGAAAGAGGCTTCAGTATAAATAATCGGTTATTGAGCAACCGAAATAATCTCTCTATTCACTCAATCAATGGATTGCGAAATGTGAAATCGTATCTGGAAGACTATGATAGTGTCACTCATGTTGACTTATCGACTGATCTATTACGATCAGTAAAAACATCTTACAAAAATTATAATCGTCGATTAGAGACAGAGCGGCAGGAAAAAATATTAGATGAACAGAAAAAAGAAAAAGAAAATAATGAAATTAAACTGAAAGAAGAAGAAAAAGAGCTTAACTGCAGACGGGAAGCTTCCCAAAAGATGCTCCAGAATGCAGAAAATTTGATAAAAAATGGATTAAAAAGAAAAAATTTTTCCAATATAGAATCTGGACAGGTTTTGTTAAATGAATCATCCACTAAGATAAAATCTATTCTTGAGGATTTAGAAAAAAATAGACAGGAGCAACAAGGGGCTCAGTCCAAGAAGAAGAAAATTTGATGTTTTTCTACTTATATATCATATTAATCCAAAACAATATTAATGCAAAGCAATCGATATTTTCTTTTATCATTTTTCTTTTTGATTTTCAAATTTCCCATTTTGTCCATATTTTATTGTGAATTCAACACTGGGATTGGTTTTAAGTGTGCTAAATTTTGTATCTTCATCAAACAGTTTTTAAGTAAAAAGATCCAGTGGATATTTTGGTCCAAATTTTTATTTTAATGTAAAATTCAATGTTTCATAATTATATTTATCAAAATTATTTTCCCAGAGCTAAAATCTCATCTTTTTAATGTTGTATATATATATATATATATATATATATATATTTAATATTGAGTTATTTAAATATTTGTTTATTTCTGTAAATTTAAGTAAACGTTCACAAAATTAACCTTTTTCATGTAAAAAGTTTGTCAGAAACTTGTATTGATCCATTCTTTTAAAAATAGTAAGTTATTTGAGAATTGTAAAGGGGGAAAAACTTTATATTGACTTTTGTCATGAAATGTGTATTTATTTGTAATTATGCTTTTCTGTGTATGAAGATATTCACTGCATTGCATTTTAATTAAATTTAAATCTTACTGAGCAAGTTGTCATTCAATTTTTGTTAGTTTGTTTCATTTTGAAAGTGGAAATCTAAATAATAGAGTATAATACATTCTAAAAAGCATCGTTCTGCAGAGTGTTTCTAATTCATGTTAGTTATATGTTGTATTCATATACTTTTCTTGGATTTGTTAAAATTACTGCTCTAAAATAATATTTTTTAAAGCCAAATAAACAGTTTTTTTTCCCTTCTTTCTGCTACTTTTCATTATTATTGCAACTGGTACCCAATTGTCGTTTTTTAGGAGTTTATTAACATTAGAATTTAAATCTGCTCCAAAAACAACTTTTATTGCTACAAAATTAGATTTTTGCTGCTACAAAACCCGATTTTACTGCTACAAAATCAAATTTTTACTGCTACAAAAATGGATTTTACTGCTACAAAATAAGATTTTTGCTGCTCCAAATCTGCTACAAAATGGCTTTAATGCACTTTCATCCCTGTTTTTTATAAAAATAATGAGAGTTAGATTGCCTTTTTTTCAAACACACTATCAATTTTTACGTACACTGTGTCGTTTGCAGAGTGCGTAATCCACCCACCCCGAGTTATTCTCATTTAATCGGTTCCGACGGCTGCGCCTGGGTGCATCCCCCCCCCCCTGAAGACTTTTATTGAACTTGTATATATATATTTTTTTAATGTAAAAAATAGTTGTGTTATTATGTATTTGTTTGGGCTGGGCACCCACCTGTCTACTTCACTCACGCGAAAATGTCCGCTCGCTAATGTTAATCATGTGAGAGACAACTTAATTGTTTTTATTTAAATGGGGAGGGATTAAGCCCTATGAGCCCTTCTTTGGCTGTGCCCTTAAATATTTTCTACTTCCTGACTGGTTTGATTGCCAGATTATAAAATATGCAAAGCAGAGTTATATTACATAAAAAAAAAAGGAATAAAATATTGAAATTTTATTAACCACATATAATAACTTAAAAGAAGCTATTTATAAAAGTTTTGGTGTTATTACATTTTGGTAAGTGTAATTTAAAAAATTAAATTTGATTATTTAGGTTTCCAGTTAAGTCAAAATATTTTATGCACTATAAACATTACTGAAATTGCATTTTTAGCAATAACTACATGGGGTGTCCATTACTGGAAAATGACTAATTAAGCATCCTATTAATGGACACCCCTCTTAAAAATAAACCAAATCTTATAAATGGCTATTAGTATATAAAATTCAAAGTTTTCTATTACTACCAAAACAAACAAAAAGCTTCAAATTTTGCAAGAAAATAAAGAATATATAAATTTATTAAATGAAGCCAGCTCTTAGCATGTTCATTAAGATTTTCACTGAAAAACATTTGAACTTTGAAACATTATTTTCTGCTTCCTGATTGATTTGATAAATATATTTTCTAACTTTTTTTTTTTTTTTTTTTTTTTTTTTTTAAGTGGGGAGTGCTGAGTTTTATGAGCCCTTCTTTTTAGTATGCTTTTAAACAATATTTTCTGCTTCCTGATTTAATTGATTGCCAGATTGTAAAATATGCAAGTCAGAGTTATAAAAATATTAACTCGATTAAAATATTGAAAATTTTATTAACTGCACAAAATTAATTAAATGCAGCTATTTATACAAAATTTTGGTGTTATTACATTCTGGTAAGTGCAATTTAAAAATTAAATTTGATTACTTAGGCTCTCAGTTATAAGTCAAAAGATTTTGTGCCCTATAAATATTACTGCATTTTTAGCAATGTCTACATGAAATGTCTATTATTAGAAATTTACTTATTAAGCATTCCAGTAATGGATACTGGTCGTAAAACTTTAAAAATAAATTTTGTAAATGGCCATTAGTATATAAAATTCAAAATTTTCTATTGCCACCAAAACAAAAACATTCAAATTTTGCAAGAAAATAAGGAATGTTTAAATAAATATCCTTATGCATTCATATCTTTGTGCCCCCCCCCCCCCAAAAAAAAAAAAAAAAAAAAAAAATTAAAAAAAATCAAGTTTTAGATTTATTTGCTAAGGTTATATTTTCTTTGCACTGAAACACTGAGATAGTAAATCACATATATAACAGCACTTTATATTTACTTTTAGGTAAAAAACATTTGAAATTTGTTAAAGGAAGGAAAACAGCTGTTGATAAGATAAATAGCTTTTTTGTCAAACCAAATGCAGTCACTGGTGCACACAGCTCAACTGCTTTGCAAGAATCGAGTAAGATGAACAAACAAGATGCAGTCACTGGTGCTCACAGCTCGGATGCAGTCACTGGTGCTCACAGCTCAGATGCAGTCGCTGGTGCTCACAGCTCGGATGCAGTCGCTGGTGCTCACAGCTCGGATGCAGTCGCTGGTGCTCACAGCTCGGATGCAGTCGCTGGTGCTCACAGCTCTGATGCAGTCGCTGGTGCTCACAGCTCAACTGATTCTGCTCTGCAGAAGTCGAATACATTGGATAAAACAGTGGGAACTTCAAAAGATGTCCTGGACGCAGAAATTCTTTGGTGTTTAAAAGTTGTCTCTCATGCCACATACAAATTTTCACTTAGATTTTCAACTTCAATGTTTTTATTTACGCTGAATCCTCGTTCTACTGAAGCTTGGCCATGGGAAAGTACGAGAACAATCTTGAATATTTCCCATAACTTGGCATATTTTTGATCAATAAATGTGTGTAGAAATGTATCTAGCCTCCGTATTTTTGAGTCATAGTTTTTAAATTCTAAAAAATTTGCCTGGCCAACATTTTCAATAAAATCATTATACTCCAAAAGAATGTTATCACATTCTTCTTCACATATATGTCCTTTCTGTGAAAGATACATTAACAGATTTTTCATTTTAATTTGAGCATTGGTACTATTTTGGATTGATTTTGTTGTGTTTTTCTTTCAAGATCGTGTAGATAATAATAGATATGTGTTCATAAGTTGGTGCTTATTTTTCCTCTGAAAAGGTGCTTATTTTTAGAAGTAAAAGGCTGCTACTCACCCTGATTACAGGAGCAGAATGGATTGCGGATCACTGTGCCCCAGGAGTGGGTGGTCCACTGTGCCCCATGTTGAAGCTCAATAAATAATCATCAGGGATCACTCTAGAGAGTTTCACATGGGTGGCCTATCCTCATGCCCTTTTTAGATAAAATCCCACCCTCCCTGCCCTTTTTCCAGGTAGAATTCTACCCTCCTTGCCCTTTTTCCAGGTAGAATTCTATGCTCCCTTTATTTCTGGGTAGAATCCTGCCTCCTGCCTTGTTTGCATTGTACTTTCAAAATTTCTTTATCTTTTAATTTCAGAATGTTAGTATGGTACGTCAGGAGTACTCCTCTTTCTCTTTATTTCTCTGTGAAATTCCCTGGTATGTCTAATTTTTGACTTTGAGTGATTCATCTTTCCATTTATCATTTTTTTCCTTTGAACAAGACATAAACTAGGACTAGGGTAACTAAGGATCATTGATTAATTTCACCTTCTTTAGTAAAATATAGTATTAGATCAGGCATTCCTGATAACTTACATAAGTTCTATAAAAAAAATTGATCAATTTGATTAAGTAGCTTTAGAAATTTTATTTTGTAACTTTTTCAAAACTAGTTCTGCTAAAACTGGGAAATAGTTATCTGGTGAATAAAAGTTTTTGAATATTGTTGTAAAAGAGGAGGAATGACCATGAATATAATATAGTAAACAATTTTACAATAAAAATCAAGAACATAAGCTTAATTTTGACATTTTTAATACTTTTCAAACAGTGAAAGTATGGAAATTAGAAATGTTATTGGATTGTTTAAATTAAGGAGTACTTTAAGCTGTTGCCAGACTTCCCTCTCCACCAGTATATTGGCATATGGACTTATTACAAAACTTCCCTTTTTATGAAATGATGTGCCCTTTTCAACATTCTGCATTACAAGTTCAGCAAATACAACAGAGAGAGGGAACCCCATAGCGGTACCAGAAATCAAAACATGTGTTTTGTTTATAATTTCCAAAATAATTTTCATCCATATTTACTTAATATTATAAACACGTTATTTAATTTTATTGACTAATTTATTTATATTTAATAATAAAAGTTAAAATGTTTTGAATTAAAAAATGAGATGGTTGACCGCGGACAATAAATCAAAACATTTGTTTTATTTCTGACATAATCAAGTTAAATCAAAACATTTTAACTTTTATTATTAAATATAAATAAATTAGTCAATGAAATTAAATAACGTGTTTATAATAAGTAAATATGGATGAAAATTATTTTGGAAATGAGAAACAAAACATGTTTTCATTTAAAAAACAAGATGGCAGACAGCAGGCTAATCCCAAAGTTGTTCCCAGGCAGCAACAGTAGTTGCAACTGTTTAGATCTTTTGTTTCAATTCCACGAGACCGTTCACTTGAAACAAAAGAACCAAACAGTTGTTACTACTGTTGGTGTTAGCATGCTGAAACGCGCAGGGATGGAATTGGAATATCAACTTAATATTCTTCGTGCAACGAAAGGATCTCATATACAAGTATACTAAGGTAGTAGAAAAAACTTTTTAAGTTACGCTATGTACTGTTGTAATTATTTTTGCTCTAGGCCTATTATTTTTTTTTGTAATTAATTTTTGAAGTTGTACGGAGACTTTTGGGACACCCTGTACATTACACATGCACAACCTGTGGCCAGCACCTTCAGAAATTGTGTGTATTTTCACCAATTAGTTTTGGAAAAAATTGCAAATTTCGTAATTCGGGAGCATAAAAATAATGAATTTCACAGATTGTGTGCATAAAAATGATGAATTTTGTCAAACGGGCACATAAAAATCATAAATTTTGTAGAACGGTAAAGATGAAAATACGGAATGTTGCTTAGTAGCCAGTAGGTTGATTTTTTTCTAGTAGCCAGTGTTTGGCTAGTGAAAATAATTTTAAGTACATTTATGTCACTGAATATTTAATTTAAAAAATATATAATGACTTTACAGTAAACAAGCAATTTATGTAGTATGAAATAAAAATATTTTAATTTATATTATTTTGAATCAAATTGAGATATTAATTTCCAATCTATTTAAATTTTAAAATAAGTTAACAGCAAAGTTATACACAATCTGCTTATGCAGCTAACTACATAAGTCACACTAAGCTTAGGTACTTGTGTAGTTAACTTCACAAGTACCTTTTTTCAAAATTATTTTCCTAGAATTAAGATCTGACAATAATAAAATAGGTACAGTACAGAACCGTTTATCCAGAAACCAGTTAAGTGGAATAGTATTTTCGATCGACCAACTGCGGAATCTTTCCAGAAAAAAAAAATCATAAAATCTTCAAAACTGTGTATATATATATTTTTAATTTGTGGTGTAGTATTCTTTATTTAGGATTTACTGTTTCTTTGGAAAACAGTGTTTTTATTGCACATATATATAATATTAGTCCAGTAGAAATAGCGCAAAAAAGGGCCTTGCCTTACAAAAATTCGGGTAGTTCTGATTTTTGGGTATGTTGTAAAGGTTGACCCTCTAATAAAAAAAAACAAAGTTTTCGACCTTCTACACCTTGTGCATTGTTCACAATATTGAAAAAAACAATATTTTTCGGCACTTTTTTAGATTTTTCTTAAATAACTCAATTTTAGTGCATTGTACAGAAAAAAACACTGTAACCATTTTGTAGAGGATAAAATTCTCTACAACATGCAGTATTCAGGTTTGTAAATTCTCCAAATAGGGGGTAAGATACGGAGCCGGGAAAATAGGGTAAAATTTGCAAAAATCCACTAAAGACGTTAGTTTTTTCTTAATAACCTACTTTTAGTGCATTTTAGAGACAAAAGCACTTTCACCATTTTGTAGAGCATAAAATTCTCTACAACCATGCAGTATTCATCTTTGTAAATTGTCCATATAGGGGGTAAGATACGGAGCCGGAAAAAATGTAAAAATCTACAAATAACGTTAGTTTTTGCTTAATAACCTACTTTTAGTGCGTTTTAGAGACAAAAGCACTTTCACCATTTTGTAGCGCATAAAATTTTCTACAACATGCAGTATTCATGTTTGTAAATTGTCCAAATAGGAGGTAAGATACGCAGCTGGGAAAAGGGTTAAATTTGGAAAAAATGTAAAAATCCACAAATGATGTTAGTTTTTGCTTAATAACCCACTTTTAGTGCATTTTAGAAACAAAATTGTCATAATCAACTTTTTAGAGCATGAGATAGTCGATAGTTTCATTTATTATAGGTTGACCCTCTAATTAAAAAAAACAAGTTTTCGACCTTCTAGAACTTGTGCGTTTTTCACAATATTGAAAAAACCAATATTTTTCGTCACTTTTTTTGATTTTTCTTAAATAACTCAATTTTAGTGCATTTTACAGAAAAAGCTTTTTCACCATTTTGTAGAGCATAAAATTCTCTACAACATGCAGGATTCAGATTTGTACATTGTCCAAATAGGGGGTAAGATACAGAGCCGGGAAAATAAGGTAAAATTTGTAAAAATCCACTAAAGACGTTAGTTTTTGCTTAATAACCTACTTGTAGTGCGTTTTAGAGACAAAAAAAAAGCACTTTCAACATTTTGTAGAGCATAAAATTCTCTACAACATGCAGTATTCAGGTTTGTAAATTGTCCAAATAGGGGGTAAGATACAGAGCCGGGAAAATAGGGTAAAATTTGCAAAAAATGTAAAAATCCACAAATGACGTTAGTTTTTGCTTAATAACCCACTTTTAGTGCATTTTAGAAACAAAATTGTCATAATAAACTTTTTAGAGCATTGATAACTTGTTAGGCAGTATTTTCCTGTTTTCATCCAAAATCTTTTTGCTGTGATTTTAAAGGTTTATTACAAATAATTAATTTTATAATAAATGAAACTATCGACTATTTCATGCTCTAAAAAGTTGATTATGACAATTTTGTTTCTAAAATGCACTAAAAGTGGGTTATTAAGCGAACACTAACGTCATTTGTGGATTTTTACATTTTTTCCAAATTTAACCATTTTCCCGGCTCTGTATCTTACCCCCTATTTGGACAATTTACAAACATGAATACTGCATGTTGTAGATAATTTTATGCTCTACAAAATGTTGAAAGTGCTTTTGTCTTTAAAACGCACTAAAAGTAGGTTATTAAGCAAAAACGAACGTCTTTAGTGGATTTTTGCAAATTTTACCCTATTTTCCCGGCTCCGTATCTTACCCCCTATTTGGACAATTTACAAACCTGAATACTGCATGTTGTAGAGAATTTTATGCCCTACAAAATGGTGAAAGAGATTTTTCTGTAAAATGCACTAAAATTGTGTTATTTAAGAAAAATAAAAAAAAGTGCCGAAAAATATTGTTTTTTTCAATATTGTGAAAAACGTACAAGGTCTAGAAGGTCGAAAACTTGGTTTTTTTATTAGAGGGTCAACCTATAATAAATGAAACTATCGACTATCTCATGCTCTAAAAAGTTAATTATGACAATTTTGTTTCTAAAATGCACTAAAAGTGGGTTATTAAGCAAAAACTAACGTCATTTGTGGATTTTTACATTTTTTCCAAATTTAACCCTTTTCCCGGCTCTGTATCTTAGCTCCTATTTGGACAATTTACAAACATGTATACTGCATGTTGTAGAAAATTTTATGCGCAACAAAATGGTGAAAGTGCTTTTGTCTCTAAAATGCACTAAAAGTAGGTTATTAAGCAAAAACTAACATCATTTGTAGATTTTTAAATTTTTTCCAAATTTAACCTTTTTTTCCCGGCTCGGTATCTTACCCCCTATATGGACAATTTACAAAGATGAATACTGCATGGTTGTAGAGAATTTTATGCTCTACAAAATGGTGAAAGTGCTTTTGTCTCTAAAACACACTAAAAGTAGGTTATTAAGAAAAAACTAACGTCTTTAGTGGATTTTTGCATTTTTTGCAAATTTTACCCTATTTTCCCGACTCCGTATCTTACCCCCTATTTGGACAATTTACAAGCCTGAATACTGCATGTTGTAGAGAATTTTATGCTCTACAAAATGGTAACAGTGCTTTTTTCTGTAAAATGCACTAAAATTGAGTTATTTAAAAAAAATCAAAAAAAGTGCCAAAAAATATTGGTTTTTTCAATATTGTGAAAAACGCACAAGGTCTAGAAGGTCGAAAACTTGGTTTTATTATTAGAGGGTCAACCTTTACAACATACCCAAAAATCGGAACTACCTGAATTTTTGTAAGGTAAAATGCTATTTCTACTAGACTATATATTTAATCAACTAACATGCTTTATGCTACGGCATACGGCAATACTTTTGCTTCGTATCGTAACGCTGAATCTAGAGCGCAGACAAATAAACAAAGCAGAACTGTTGCCAATCTGAAGAAACCGAGGAAGAAACAACGTCGAAAATATGCTGTTTATTCATCTACATGGAGATATGAAGAAAAGAGCGGTAACCGTTTGCCAAAAGTTACGGTTTGACATCACAATATGTATCATATTTCTTATTTTTCTCAGTAGATGGCGCCAAACCAAATGCAAAGTAATGGCAGTAAAAGGAGGAAAAAAAACTAATTTTGTAATAAATTTTCTCCGATTATAAATTATCCGAATAAACTTTTGAATATTTTATTTAAATATTACTAATTACTTATATTTTCATATCTCCATTAATTTTAATAAACAGTGAAAAAATGTTTTGCTATAGTGCTCATTCAGATTGGCAACAGTTCTGTTTAGTTTACTTTCAACATCACGTGCACCTGTGATCGCGTGCTTACTACGATTATTATTTATTTTCAAAATCGTGAAGCATTCAGCAAATTAATTTTTTTACATTGCTTTTTGTAAAAAAATAGGAATGGCAAAGAGACAGGCAGATGAATTGGGCAATGTAAAAAGAAAAAGAGTAGTTTTAAGCATAGAAACTAAAGTGGAAATTTTAAAAAAACTTGATGAAGGTGCTTCCGTAAAAAATTTATGTGACACTTATCACGTTGGATCATCGACAATTTATGGCATAAAAAAGACATTCTAAAATTTTATAGAGATGCCGATAATCCAAACCTTTTATCCGAGAGAAAAATGATGCATCAAGTCAAAAATGATGATGTAGACAAAGTGCTTATGGAGTGGATCCGGCAAAGAAGAGTGGAAAGTTTTCCACTTAACAGGAGCATTATTATGACACAAGCAAAGAAATTCCATGAGGAATTGCATATAGAAAAAAACTGTGATTATTCCCATGGATGGTTTAATAGATTTAAACAGAGGCATGGGCTGACACTTTTGAAAATTTCAGGTGAAAGAGCTGCTGCAGATAGAGAAAGTGCAGAAGATTACGTTGATTATGTTATGGAGTTAGTGAGAAAAGAAAATGTCAGTTTAGACCAAATTTTTAATGCAGATGAAACTGCATTATATTATAAATATGTTCCAAAACATACCTATGTATCTTCAAATGAGGAATCACCAAGCAGTGGACTGAAAGAATCGAAGCAAAGAGTGACGTTGCTAGCTTGCGCACATGCAGCTGGCACTTGTAAAATAAAATTAACAATGATCGGAAAAAGCAAAAACCACATTGCTTCAAAAACATTAAAATATTTCCTGTTAATTATAAAGCTAATAAAACAGCTTGGGTAACCCAAGTATTATTTATTGAATGGTTTAATACACAGTTTGTGCCAAAAGCAAGGGCACACTGTTTATCAGTTGGACTCCCATCAGATTGCAAGATCATTTTATTCTTGGATAATTTTGCAGCCCACCCACCACCAAGTCTGTTACAGGAGCATAATGTTCTTGTTGAATATTTGCCTCCTAATTGCACCTCTTTGATTCAACCTTTGGATCAAGGGGTTTTACGTAGCTTAAAATGTAAATATAAGACACATTTTTTAAGAGAACTTTTGGAGGCATGCAACGAGAATAGGTCTGTGCATGAATTTCTGAAGGAATTCAATATCAAGAAAGGAATTTGGCTGGCTGCTCGGGCTTGGGAAGATGTATCAAAAGATACATTAACTCATGCATGGCATAACTTGATGCCTACCTTTATATTCCTTGATGAAGATAGTGACAATAATTTTGGAGGATTCACTATTTCAAAAGAAAAATTGCTTCAGCAAGAACTGAAAGAATATGCAGAAAGTACATTAAGACATGACATCTTAACTGAAGCTGACATTGATGACTGCTTTCATACTGACAATGATGTCCCTATAACCAGTACCCTGTCCGATTCTGAAATTGTACAAAAAGTTCTACATCCTGAACAAAATGATGACACTGAGGATGAGGAGAGTGCAGATGAAATGTCTGAAGATAAAATTTCTAATGCAAGATGCATCGAATTAACACAAGAACAGATAAAAGGGATGGAACAAAAGAGTTTTGTAGATGAAACGCACATCATGGCAGTTTATAAAATACGGGAATTATTTCTTAAACAAAAAACTAATTTTAAACAAATGAAAATTGTTGACATGTTTAAAAAATGAACATTCCATTATTTTATAAAAATGTATTTGTAAAGTCCCACTTTTTATTTAATTTATTTTAAATAAAATCTCAATCATTAAAAATTCATGAATATCTTAGCATTTTTGTAAAAGATGGAGTTCAAAGATTAGAGAGCATAGTCAAATTAAAACATCAGCATTTTCAACTAGCTTGAAAAATATAAAAATAACTAAATTTTTGTAAGGGGGGGGGGAAGCCTACACACTATTCTAACCTGCAAGTAAGTCTTATTTTTTTATTTTCTATTCCTTCATTGTAATGTGTAAGTATAGTAATATTTCATGTTTAAAAACCATTGATTAATCAAAATGTGAAGCATTTAAATAAGGGCAGATTTTGATTTTTATATGTAATTATTTAATTTATTGAAAAAGATTATTTTACAATTACACTTCTTACATATTCTGATTAATCTTTGATTCACAAATAAATCCAGAGCCAAATATATTACACACAAGTCTGAATAATGGGTGTTGTGTCGATGAGCAACCAGTTATCCAGAAAAACCAGTTATCCGGAATGCATTTGGACACAGCCATTCTGGATAACTGGTTCCATACTGTATATCTATGCACTAAATAATAACCCGCAGCATAATCTGCATTACACATGCACAACCTGTGGCCAGATGACCATAAGTGGCCAACATCTCCAGAAATTCAGAAATTGTGTGCATTAGTTTTGAGAAAAATTTTCAAATTTCGTCATTAGGGAGCGTAAAAATCATGAATTTCATTGATCTGGTATGTAAAAATCATGAATTTTGCTGATCGGGCACATAAAAAGCATGAATTTTATTGGTCACGCACGTAAAGTCATGAATTTTGTCGATCTGGTGTGTAAAAATCATGAATTTCGTTGATCTGGTGTGTAAAAATCATGAATTTCATCAATCGAGCACATAAAAATCATGAATTTCATCGATTGGGCTCATAAAAATCATGAAAATGGTGAATTTTAGGGAAAAAAAGAAATTGAAAAATCCTGCACTTGGCCAGTTCTTTCCATATTTTTAATCGCCAGTTTTTCAACTTTAATCAATGAGTGGTGACTGCTTATTTTCACCTTTATCGAACGGGTGTGTAAAAATCATGAATATTGTCAATTGGGCTCGAGAAAATCATGAATTTCATCTATTGGGAGCAGAAAAATCATGAATTTTGTCATTTGGGAGCATAAAAATCATGAATTTCGTTGATTGGGTGCGTAAAATCATGATTATTATAGAACGGGCATGGGAGAATCATGAACTTTGTCGAACGAGCATGGAAAAATTGCGAATTTTAGGGAAAAAAAAAGAAATAGGAGAATCTGCATTTGGCGATTCCTTCCATATTTTTAATCACCAGTTTTTCAAGTTTAATCGTCGACTGGCGAGTGCTTATTTTCACCTTTACATATAAGCAAAATAAATAATTTCAAAATGTCACCTAAATGAGATATTTTGGCAACTAAGAAAAAATTATTAAGTATTATTATGTAACATTAGCTCTTTCTTCCATGGTATATTAGAAATAATGTCTTTGAATATGTTTCCATATCCAAATGCCTTAAGGATTATGGTTTTGAGGGATAAAAAAGTAATATTTTAATTTTTATCAAGACACTATTTATTTATTTATAGTATCTGTTATTAAAAATTTCTAATTAAAGTACTGTAATTTCTGACTTATAAACCATGGATGGAACAAACAAATATGTTTAGACTGTAGGTGCAGATTATCAAAATCTGGAAGGAGCCAGTGGCTACTTTGTGAAACAAACACATAAAAGCAATATTTTTTCTCCATTAAATTTGTATGACAGGATTTTATAGAATCTTCCCACCATAATTGTATACAGTTTGTAAGAATAAATGTAATGCCTGAACATTTTATGGATAAACTATTCTCTAAAGTTTTTTGTTCTATAGGTAAATTTTTTCCTCCCAAAGTATTTTTCATGGCTGAAAATAAACGCTCAACATGAGGATTTGCATCAAAACATATGTCTATAAAAATTTAAAATATAAATTAGAGTTTAATCTAGGAAAAAAAGATTTGTAGCTTTTTGGCTAATTGCAGGCAATAACTGTTAGCCAAATAAAAATAGCTTTAGCCAAGAAAAAAAAAACTTTTATTTATACAAAATTTCTATATAAATGAGTATTATTTTTAATTATACAATATACAAACAGTACACCATTCTGTAAGATTGACCCTCTCGAGATTTGGCCACACATAAAATGCTTTTTTAAATGGAAATTCTTTTCAAACTTCCCCTTCCAAATTAATCATAATTAAGTTACTTAAATTTTTGATTGTCATTCTATTTCTCAAGTCAGTTTTTGTTATATTCACAAGACTCAATCCTCTTTCACAATCTGCTGTAGACAACAGAATTGTTGCTATAAATTCATACAAAGAAGTCACATTGGGAAACATGTCAGTAATGCCATTTTTATGGGAAAAATAATACAATCAGCTGGTTTCATTTCTTTACTCCTTGTAACCGGAACCTGCCTAAACAACTTCCATTCACGAACAGTTTTGGTTTCATTTCCTAAGTTGGGTTCATCAACAAAAAATAAACTCTTTTAATTTCCTCAATACGTCTAACGCAAATGATATTACACTATTTGTAAGATGCTTGCACAGGGAAGACGAGACAAATTTTAAAGTGAGTTGCCGGAATAGAGGCGGTGTGAGTTTTTTTTTACGCAGCAGCAGCAGGTTTACAAAATGCAGAACAACAAAATGGAAATGATATATATTTTTTTGGCTGTTGCTATTTGGCGAATCCACTAAATGCTTTGGGGGCAAAAGGTGCTTTCAGTTAGCTGTTTGGCTATTTGGCTGGCGCTAAATTAAACCCTATTTTAAATGAAAAAAATATGGAGAAGATTTATTTTAATTTAGGTTTTTGATTTTAATACAATAAATTCAACAATTTCTTACATTCAGAGATGATGGAGAAAGATCGAAGGCTATAAGCCTCATTTGAAGCTTTTGTTGACAAAGAGATTTTTTTAAAGGATTTTTTTTTAATCCTTATGCAGACAATAAATTACAATTTTTGTAGACAAGGGCTGATTTTCACATTATTATTGTGACGCCTTGACGAAATTCACAATTTTTCTCATAACTGGATGATAATTTTTTTTTTTCAGCGAATGATTGATGAATTTTTTTTTCTTTTGCAGCTGCTGGACAAAATTCACAATTTTTTCTGCAACCTATTAATGAGCTTTGCATTTGTATTGCGACTGATTGATGAAGAAATTAGCATTTTTTTTCTCAACCGATTGATGAAATTCGCATTTTCTTTTCAAGATCGATTGACAAAATTCATGGTTTTATTTCATGACCAGTTGATGGAATTTGCAGTTTTATTTTGTGAGTGGAATGAACAATGAAAGTAGATATAAAACAAGTGTTCTACAGGGCAATTCCATGGTGTCGGACGTAAAAATTGTACGAAATTTACTCATATAAATGTTATTTAATCACAAATAATGTATCAAAAATAAACAATATATATATTTTTTAATGCATACCCTGTCATATTTATTCAGAAAACATAAAAAATACTACCTAAAAGAGTTTTAAGTATTTTTTAAAAAAACATTTAACTCTTGGTGTCGGACGTAAGTGCACAAAATGAAATATTTGACATCCAAATTTCAAATATTAAATTCAGCCCACTTGTTTATTAAAAAAAAATTAAACTTTAATATTTGAAAGAGCAAAGATAAAAGATGAAGATTCCAATTTTCTTTATAAAATTATTACAATATGACTATATAAAAATCATCTTTTTTTTACAGTGTCGGACGTAAAAACTTGGTGTCGGACGTAAATTGTACAAAATGCTATGGTGTCGGACGTAAATTAATTTCTTTATACAGCACAACTAAATATTCATTATTTGTATAACAAAGTAATAACAAAATATATATTTGTATTGTAAAAAATATGTATTTGTATTATACAAAATATGTATTTGTATTAACAAATTGCATTATTAGAAAGATGGATATTCTTTTGTCATTTACATTTCATATATTTTCATTAAAAATTAACTGTCCTCTTCTTCCAATGGTGTAGGTGGTAACATTTTCTTAATAATACATTGTAATCTATAAAAAATCTTATCTTATTTCTGAGGCCATTGTTAATGTTGGTTAGCTTTGTACATTACAGAAACTTATATTTCTTTTTCCGCAAGCTGTGCGATACATCTAGGATAAAGGGTGGAGTAGTATCCAATCATTTACACTAAGACTTGTTACATCAGTAATATGCGTTTCACTGTCCTCGAAAGAATTCTCTTCATCTGCTGATAATTCATCATCATCATCAAATAAAATTATCATATTTCTTGTCTGTGATAGGGATATAATAGACATAAAAATTTTGTTCTCTTCTATGACTTTTAGACAATGAATAGTTTGAATATTTGGGATTGGACGATTTTTCTCCCAATATGTATTCAAAATCTCAGTATTGTCTCATCTCTTCTCGAAATATGTACTTGATGTATGATGTGTGTGTTGGGCATTAAGGTTGAAGTAGCAACATGTGCATATGCTTCAGGGGTATTGACTACAGTTACTTTTCCAACTTTGATGTGCTTCCATATTCTTCATTTTATGGTTTCACTAATTCCATCAACAATTCCTTTGCCGTGTGGTGTTGCAAAAAAGTTCCATTTTAATTTGATTCTATAATTTTGCTCAGATAAAAATAAATTGGAAAACAAATAACGCTGTTGAATTGGGAACTTGGGCCGTCTGAAAACATTTGTACATATTTTATGCTTGGATGTTCTGTTTTTACGAAACTAAAAAGGTAATTACAAATTTGAACACTTACTTTGGTATGATCCATTGAATCAGAAAAAATTGCAATACTCTGGTTGACATCTTTTACAATGGGCTGTGAAAATAATATCTTGTGTATGATTCCAATGTGAAGCTTAAATTTCATTCTGTTGCAGAATTGTAGAATTTTCTGAAAAATCTAGCTGTATAACAATATTTTCAGTGTTAACTGCTGATTTAAAATTGTTAAATGTCAAGGATTGTTCTCTTTTTATGTGTGACGAAGGAAATATTTGGATTCATTTAAAAGTTCACTGAAGGTTTCTTTTACTGTACTTATAATTTCCACTTTTTCACACTTCTGCCATTGTAAATATTTTACTGGTGTATCCTGAATATCATTCTGTGGCTTAAAAGAAAGCAACTTGTTGATACAGTTTTCACATTCTGAATACATGCAATCTTTCACAGTGGGAGAACAAACAATTTGATTTACAAAATCTGTAAATTTTTGACTTATGTTAGTGCTTGGTTTCAAAGCTTGCAAAAAGAGACTAACATTTTCGTGATAAATACACACACATACACTGTGTAGTATTTTGTCAAATAACTTCACATGTTTCGGATGCAAACTTGCAAATTTTGAAAAACCAATTTTTGTATCGCAGAAGTTTTTGCGAAACTGTTCATAAGCCTCATGCAGAGACATGAGCATATACCATATTTGAATAAGTAATTTCCTAACTTTTCCATTTGGATCTTTTTCCCTAACCAGTAATCTGTCTTTCAGTCCTGGAGCCTGACATGAAATTTCATCTTTGTTATAAAGCTATATATTGTGAGTCACAAGAAAAATAAAAAAAATTGTTTAGCAGGCAAGTTGAGATGTTTTATTGAGTAAAAACATGTTTTCTTCTTTTAACAATGTTTTACAGTATGATTTTACACTTAAAAATCTTAATTTGCATGTTACACTTAAAATCTTAATTTGCATGTTTAAATTTAAAAAAAAAATGCAGATGCATTTTTAAAAAACATACACACACACATTCTAATCACCATGGTTAGTAATTTAAATGGTATTCAATTTCTTTGCCTTAAATAAATTAGCACAATGATGCAATAAAGCTTGAAAAGTCTTGGTGTGAGACGTAAATAATTTTTTACGTCCGACACCATTATTTAAAAAAAAAATAATTTGAAATAATTTTATTTGAATAGATATTTATACATAGATAAGAAATCATGATTTACTCAAAAAATTTCTTGTTAATTACTCTAAGCATTCTTGTACAGAAGAAACTTTTTATGAAATTTGGTGTTGGACGTAAAATTACAAAAATGCTTGCTATAAATATTCTTATAAACCTAAAAATCTATTAGTTGAGCACAATTTTCGAATTATTAAAACATTCTATAACATATTGACCTAAATTTGAACATGTTATAATTTAAAAATAATTAATTTTTATTCCAAATGAGGAATTCTCAGATTGAATGTGAAAAATGGGTCATAAAAAAATCATAACACATCTTTGTTTAATTGCTTGCAATTGATAAAATTTTGTGTTTTTGTTAAATTTATTATTATTTTCTTATCATTTGGTTTATAACCTTTAAAATGATACCTTACTTGATAAAAAATATTGATTTTAAAAAATTGACCATCTGTTCCCCATTTCTGTGGAATTGCCCTACATCAGAGGCGTATGACCTCTGAAGGTGAAGTTCAAGGTTACCGGAAGTGGCAGGTGTTGACACCGGAAGTCGCAGGTGGGGATAACAGGCATGTTTAGACAAGAAGTGATCCTGGAAGTAAGACCGGAAAGGATTAGGAAATAAGTGCAGGATGAGACATTTTTTTTTAATATGTGCTTCAATGCAATACGAATCCTATCATAAGAATAAAACTAATATTAGCAGAATACCAACAGTGGTTTTAGTCGAGTGGAGTTGAGTTGTAGGAATCCTGCTATAAGAATAAATTTAGTTTGAAAATAATATTAGCAGAATGTTCAAAGAATTTTTTTTTTCACTTGAAATAAAAATTCTATTTTCTAACACCTGAAATAAAAATAGAAATATTTCTGACTTTGTTTTACTTTATAAAAGTTAGTATGAACTTTATTTTAAAACCGGAAAAGCGATAGGAAACTGGATTAGACATAATTTTTTTCAAAAAGGGTTTTCAGGAAGCAAGATGTTTACGAGCATGTTGGAATAGGAAAGGTGGTTTGTAAGACCGAAAGTAATTAAGGTGTAAGTGATAAGGAAGGTACGGAAACAGACACCTAGATTTTGTTCTTTGTAGAGGGTGAAGTTTTATTTTTATTTTTTATTTAAAGTGTTTTTATTTATTATTTTTAATTTAATTTATTTAAAGCGTTTCAAATTATTTTTTATATTATTTTTTATAGTGTTTTACATATTATTTAAATTTTTAGTAACATTAGAACCTGCAATGTTCTGTATCACACATGTCTTATCTAGTATGTTACTAAGGATGTGTGTGTTGTTAGGATTCTTCTGTTTTTTGAGTGATATGCTATGTGGATGATGTCGTAGTCTGGGGGTCGCTTGGTTACCATCTAGTTCTGCCTAGGGGGGGTTCAAACTCGTGCCAGACTATGTAGGGACAGCCTATCCGAATCCCTCCTATGGGAAAGAACCGAATTTCCTCGTGGTTCTGGGCCAGAGAGAGGCGCCTTCTGCTCTTTTTAGTGTGCATAACATGTGAACCTCATGGCCAAAGAGACCAGTTGCTTGCCCTTCTATGCATGTCAATGTTCAGAAGCCATGGGAAAGCAAGAGCCGTCGAAGTAACTCGACATATGACCTAGGGACTGTCTCCCCTTATGGGGTTTCGCGAACGAAGTCATCGGGGGTTCTTTGGCGGTTCATCAATTATTCATTCCACACAGAAGTTTCCCCTGAGCGGGATTACTGGCGCAGCGACCTATGGTGTCGATACCTGGTAAAGTGGCTTGGGGGTCTGCATTGGGGAGCGGCCCTTGGCCGATCACAGCGCTGAAGCGAGACAAAGCTTCTGGTGTGTTATATGTCCGTCAGAGACATGGGCGCGATGGTCATAATCATGTCGTCAGCTACCCCCCGTGGGCACATGGCGGTGCAAGTTAGTTTTATCTCTTCAAATGCAATCCATAGCAAGGGATTTCTGACCTACGTTTAATTATTTTTATCATAGTTTCAATGAACTGCAGGAAATTGTCTTTCATTATCGAAAAATTCGAGAGTTTTGGTTTAATATGAATGCTATTACATCTGTTTGTTTAATTTACAAATACATTTCTCTCTCACAACTCTCTGTCAACAGATCATTTCAATATTCGAAATAATAATTTAAAATACGAAATGTTATTTATAGAGATTGACGGAAATAGTATGCCTGATTCTTTCTTGTATTGACCTTATAATCATTTATATTAGAAATATAGGTTTCTAGTTTTGTTATGACAAATAACGTGTTTACATATTTTAAAAATGAAAGCAAAGGGATTTTTATCAATATAAATATTAGCCATACACCCACGCATTTATGTTATTGCCTATAACGCAATGTTTAATATTGTATTCACCGTAATATTTTACTACAAAAGCTGTTTCACAAACTTGTATACTGAAATTAATGTGTCATTTTTAGGGAAAAAATTAATTCTAGTCTTTGAGACTAATCTTTTATAGGAAAAAAAGATTTCTTATACTTTCTCTTACATTATATATTCTGTTTTTTAAGTTTACAAATTTGTGGAGTAACTTAAATAATCGTTTTTATGCTAATTAAACAAGATATTTTTTAATTATGTTTTTTAATTGTTTTGTAATAGCTATTTTTTTAATTAAAATGGTACTGTAGAATAACTTATGTCACAAATATTACATCCTTCTTTAGTTAAATATGTTTCACTTAAGACATGGCAAAGTGTCTAAGAAACATTTCATTTTGGAGTTAAGTGATTAAACAAGAAAAATATTTATAAAGACGCAACACATAAGACTAGTGGCTGAGAGGTTCTACTCTCAAAGCTGATAGACGGAAGGTGTTAGGTTTAAACCTTTCTCGCGGTCGTCGACCTAACCGTTCGGAGTTTTCTTGGAACCTTACATGAATACGGGTTAGAACACATTAGAAAGACCCCCACTGAGGCCTATATCCCAAACGTAGGTAATTGGTTTTAACACATAAGACATTTTAGATTATTACATTTAGTTAATAAGTGATTTGACGTGCAAAATATTATTTATAAAAACATACAATAAGAGAATTTTAAAGATTTTTTCCTTTTAAATGAACAATTTTTAGTGACAATTTAACTTATTAAAAAGAGCGGGTATTTTGTTTTGAGTTATATGATTAAAATAAATTTTCATTATATTTGATTTTACACAACCAACATTTTAAAAAAAGAGAATGGAATCTAGTTTTTATAAATTAACATATTTCAATTTTACAAATACTTCACACCCCGCCTTTTCCCCCCTCTTTTGGTAGACTTTATACACATAAGACATAAAAAGCGTTTTAGAATACATCATTTAGAAATTAAGTTATTTAATAAGTAAAATATTATTTATAAAAGCAATAGATACGAGAGTAATAAGGATTTTTACTTACAAATGTACAAACTTCTGATAGGTAAGACTTTCTAAGTCATTGTGCAAGAATTAAATGGTTATTGAACTTATAACATTATATGATGAAATAATCACATGGCATATTTTTAAATCAATAAAATGTCAGTATTTTTAAACCAATAAAAAGTTAGTATTTTTACACGAGTGCCTATTACTATATAAATTTCAATGAAACGAGTTCATAACATTCTACTGTGCCCTGATATCGTTGTAATAGGTTGTATTTTTCGTTAAGTTAGTTTTCATTTAAGTTATTATGGAACGAGTTATGAATTCTTATGTTGGTGATGTAACCAACTTGGAGTGTCAACACTCATCACCAAAGTTAAATAATCAAGAGATGGATTCTACACTTTTATCCAAAGAAGGACTCGTTTCGAATTATGAAGTGAAACCCACTTCATCAGGACTAAAGAAACAGAAGTTACCCCATATGTGTAAGATGTGTAACAAAGCATTTCCTCGAAAAGTTAACTTAGTGTTTCATATGAAAAGTCATCTAAAATCTTTTTGCTGTGAGGTGTGTGCTGAAGTTTTTTCACAAAAGAGTGATTTACGTAATCATCAAAAGAAGATTCACAAATCGCCCAAACAATACAAGTGTAGTAATTGCAACGATATATTTTCAAGAATGGCCGACTTATTAATACACAAGAAGACCCATAAGATTCGTAAACAACATTCATGTACAAAGTGTAGCAAAATGTTTGTGATTCAGATTTAGTACAACATTGTGATACTTTTCATAAAGTTGTGAAATCACCCTATTCAAAAGATTTGTTATTTGAAAAAGTGAAGCATTTTAAAAGACAAAATGATGTGCGAAATATTTTTACTAAAACTATCATTGTGTCCAATGAGATGAATCAAAAAGACTTTCCTTCATTTTTTAACAGTGTTCGATCGGATGTTTTAAACGAATTAAATTATCAGTTGCAGATGAAAAAGTCAATAAAATGGTATGCAGCCGTTAAAGTGGATGTATATCGTGAATCACAGAATGGTGACTTAGAGAGAGCAACCCCCTTTTTCCTTTCCAAAAGTGAACTGGAATTAACAGAGCAAAACATACATGTACATGTTGAGAATGCCTTTCTAAAGTTGTACAACGGCTTTGAAGATTTCACAGAATGAATGTTTAATTGGACATTACAAAAAATTTTGAAATTAGAATTGATTACAGCTCAATATGACAGGCTTATTTGATTTGTATTATTTTAAATGATTAATAAATAGTTTTAATATAAAAAAGTATAGTGTTTTTTTTAGTTTATGTAAATTACTTTGAACAGTTTGACAATGCAACATAAACTACTGTTTAACATTTTGAATATCTTAGACAAAGTGTGAGTAAATTTATTGAAATTATGTAAAACATGAAAAAAATCATAACTTTTAAAGTAAATTCATGATGAAATTAATACGATGTATTTATTATATGTTACTTAAACTACAAGAGAATTTGTTGGAAATGTGTTATTTTAAATTTGTGTTACTTTTAATCACTAATAAGACATGACGTTATGAATCATCGATGGGTTTTCCTTTGAATATGTATTAATCTTACTTATTGATACGAAAGTTGAATTTTTCTCTTCGTTTAAACAACAACATTGCATGTTTTGATAATTTTCCCCAACAGTCAACATCAATGTTTTTAACCTAGTTAAGAAAATGTTTAACTTAAACTGTCACTGTGTTTATCCTAGATAAGTAAATGTTTATATTTAACCTACATATAAATTAAATGATTAACTATAACCAAGATTCTTTTTTTTAATCTAGATAAGTAAACATTTTTATGAAACACATTCAGTTTTCTGTTGACTTTTGTCGAGATTACACCAGTTAGTGAATGCAGATTAAGTTGTATAAAAATATTTTTTTTAATGAATACGCGATGCCACAAAGAAGTGTTTCCATCTTCAAAGCGTCCACGCTTAGAAAAAACTATGGAAAATTCAAATACCTGTGAAAAAGAGTTAAAACTTTCTAAAATGGACAATGACTGTGTAACTATATCACGTGATGAGTCCTCTACTGAGGACTTACAAGATGTGAAACCTGAGATAGCTATGAATTTTTCAAACTTTACCTGTGGTTATGATGCAACATCTTTCGAGAATCCACATCAAGAGTCAATTTTTGCCCAGGACTATTTAAATATATTTTTCAAAGACATGAATTTTGAAAATTTAGATTGTTCTACCACCTTAACCTTGCTAAAGGATGAACCCTTTCAAGATCCCAAGAATAATATCTTACAGACTACTGTTAAACATGAGGTGAACGAGCTACAAGCAAACAGCATTTTGCAAGCAAGTGGAGGAATACAAAGCACCACCACACCTACATTTGCCACTAAAAGTGACTAATTATACAATTCCCATGTGTTTCACAAAGAACTAAGTAACTGTTTCTACTTAACTTTGAAGTTAAAAAATAAACAATATTGTATACATATACGAGAATTTAAATGCAATGTATCTACTAATGAAGAAATCCTGACCAAAAACGGGGTTAATATGGATATTCATAGCTGGTATGAGTTTCAATATAAAATCATTGCATTTAATTTAAGATACAAAAGTGCATCCTTTGTTTGTAATAACACGATTTTAGTGTTAAATTAAGATTCTATGATGCAAATTAAAAATTTGAAGAATTTTTCTCATGTTGACTTAAACGAACATCAACTGGAAAAATTAAAAGAAAGTACCCCACACTTAAATACTGTACTTTTACAACATATGTATACAAAACTATTACCCAGACTATTAAACAGAAATGTGTGGTGAGTAACAGATCTGCAGAAAAAGAACCCGTGTTATGGTCTAAACTTAATACGTGTATCGAGAATAATATGGTAACAATACTTAACCAATTGTATGAATGTGCTGGATGTATTTTTCGACATGCAAGTCAAAGCCTTCACTCATGCTTCGCATTTAATAATAAAGAAAAATTTAATAAACTAGGTGAAGCTTTGTTAATGCTCATCGATTTTGATTATGTTATTTCAACGTTTTTGAATGGAGTTTATAGTGTTAGTGAACACTTTTTACATAAGCTTCATGAACAAACTGTTTATAATGTATTGTTTAAGACAAAATAAATGATTTGTTTTGTTAAAGATCTCTGTGTGTTTATTTCTATAAGGTATCTGTGTGTGGATTTATTAGTTTTTCATCTAGTAGAACTTTTAAGTGAAGAGATGTAATTTAACTTTTTTTATATTCCAATTCAAAAATTTCAACTATTGCAAAAAGATTAAACTATTGAATGGAAATATTCATGTTAGAAAAATGTTTTGAAAAAATTATTAGTTAACAAAAAAAAAATAATAATAAAATAAAATAAAGTTAACAAAACAGCTTAAAAAAAATTTAAGTTAACAAAAATAAAGTTTATAAATATTAAAAGTTAACAAAAAAAAATAAGTTATGTTAAAAAGTTAAGGAAAAAAATGAAAAGTTAACAAATATATAGCTTTTAAATAAATGTTTTAGAAAATTAGAAGCTAACAAAAATAAAATTTATAAAAAAAATTTAAGTTTATAAAAAAGTTTTTAAAATTTAAAAAAGAAATTAAGTTATGTTTAAAATCGTTTTAAAAATCTTCAAGTTAATCAAAATTAAATTTTTAGTTTTATGTAAATGTAAGTGTGAATGTTTTAACTATCGAGAGACTATGATCTGACTGTTTATCCTTGCAACCAACCGGTGCCTGCCAACTATATGCTCTGTATTTGCACATGTGCAGAAAAAACAGACCTTTACAGTAACTTGAGTTTGACTTTAAATTTTTTTGCTAACTTTTAAGTTTAAATATTTTATACAACTCGTTTACCTTTCCCACAAAACACCTTTCAGAAACAAAATAGAAATTAACACTTACCGAAAAACGCGTCAACTTCTTGTTCTTGCTTTCACTCAACTAACGTTTCTACCTTAGCTTTGCTAGGGGGCACTGCAATCGCCGCTAGAGGCGCTAGCAGTCTTCTGGTGTGTGATAAGAATAAACTTTAAATACAACTTACACTCGCTCAGTCATTCTTGCTTCTCTCTACCTTGCTAACAACCGTTTACTGCTGGCTCATTGCTTGGTTGTTTAAACTTGTTGAATGATGTCATCAAGTGTTTGTCTAAACTTGTCCAGTCTTGTTTTTATGCAGTACGTCTATTTAGTTGAGTCACCACTCGCTTATCTTGGTTGACTTGTCCAAACTTGTTTTTGTGTGGCATGTCTATTTGGGTGAGTCATCGTTTGCGTATCTTGCTTTACTTGTTTGAACCTGTCTAGTATCCATTATCCCATGTCTTTTGTCATAGCTTAAATGTACTTTATACCAATCACTTTAATACAAAAGTCTTATCCCAACTTACTGAAACTACAGTTAATGTCACAGTTACCTGATGATCGATAATAAATAAACTACACAAAATGTGACATATCCTTTTTTTTTTCTTTTTTTAAATCAATAAAACCTACAAATGGCTAAAATTTAAGCAAACCAATACACTTACAATGTACAAACTTTCCTAAAAGAAAATAAATTTAATTTAAGATTTTATGTCTTGAAAAATTAGAGTTTAAACATAGTCCTTAAATCTTAAAGGTCTCTTAATTTCTTGCCTAGGGCGGCATTGTGTAGCTGCAGAGGTCTCAATTACCTTTAGGTTAGGTGGTGATACAGATTGATTCTCCTCTGGTGCCACAGAGGCATCTGTCGATCTAAGTAACACAACTTCCTTATCACCTGTGGCTGGTAGTGTACATGTTGGTCTCAACTGGACCCAATTTCGATGGAGAACTGCTCCAGCTGGGGTCTTTACAATGTACGAGCAAGGTGTTTCATGGCGTTCTAAAACCACTGCAGGAGTCTACTTACATTGATCAACCTGGACATATGTCTTATCTGCTCCTCTCAATGGTGTAGCAATAAAGTCAAATGGTCCTGCAACATAACCACACCCAACCCATATTGCTACTGTCAACTGAAATTACTGACTCTTTATTTGAATAAAAAAAGGCTAACACTGGAGCATTCATAATTGCATCTTTTAACTCTTTAAACACTCTAGTTTCATTTTCAGACCAAACAAACTCTTTTGTAAAGCTTAACAGCTGTCTTAGTATCACCGTTTTATTGGATAAATAAGGCACAAATTTACCTAAATATGTAAGCTTTAATTTGGCTTTTCTCTTTCAAAAGTTTAAAATCTACCTGTCTAGCTCTTGCCAAAACTTCTTCCAATTTTTTGTCATGCTCTTCAACTGTTTTTGAAAATATCAAAATATCATCAATGTATATCAAAATGTCATTTACCCCTATGAAGATGTCTTCAATACTTTTTTAGTATACCTCTGGGGAGCTTGCAAGTCCATACGGCAAACAACAAAATTTGTATCGTCCAAAGGGTGTTGCTATAGTACAAAATTTTTGACTTTCTTCTGACAGAGGTATCTGGAGGAAAGCCGGTGATGCATCTAGAACTGAGAATTCCTTTGCACCTCCTATCTGTGAAAGTAACACATTTTGATTTGGGATAGGATAATGCCGACGCATAATACACTTATTTAAAGCCCTAGGGTCCATACAAATTCTGATATCATTATTAGGCTTTTGAACAATAACAATTGGATGTACCCACTGTTGGGACCGTAACTAGCTTCAATATTTGTAATTGAACCATTTTATCAATTTGAGAGATAGTCTTATCGCACGAGGGATAATCCTGGGAGCTGCTATGCTTGGCACTGCTCCTTCTCGTAGCTTTATGTCATATATTATAGGTAGTTTACCCAAATTACCAGTAAAAACATCATTATACTGTTTAACAATGTCATCGGTAGTCTTAATTACATTAACATTAACGTCCGTTGGACCGCGGATTTGGAGCCGCGGACTTCGTGTTCGTACTACACGGACGGATCCAAGCAAGAGAACAGCACAGTAGGCTGTGCGTTCCTCGCTGTGTCAGAGAACCAAGTTCTTGCGGAGAGCCAGTTCCGTCTCTCCGATGGGGCGTGTGGAAGTGTTTGCGGCGGAGGTCCATGCGATCAAAGAAGCAATCACCCACGCCCACAGGAGAGGTCTCGGGGAGCTCGACGTCTTCTCAGACTCGAGATCGGCGCTCCAAGCGCTTCACGGACTTGTGCCTCAACACAAGGCCATTGCCGAGATTAGGGATCTGATTAAAACAACAGGAATTGAGGTTCATCTGCATTGGGTCAGGGCCCATGTCGGTCACATCTTTAACGAAAGGGCGGACAAGTTGGCAAAAGAAGCTACTGCTCGACATGACGTCGATGTAGTGATTCCAGTCACGCGCCGCCAAACCAAAAAAGACCTCTTTGGACGTGCCTTGTCCGAGTGGCAAGAGAGATGGGACCGATCTGGGACCGGGCGCAAGACCTATGAATCTTTCCCACGCGTCGGCATCCGTCTACTGCAGGGCGATTTCTTCATTAATCAGGTCTTCACGGGACACGGCACCTTTGGCGATCATCAGGCTCGATTCTTTCACCACGACTCTACATGTTTTTGTGGGGTTGAGGTGTGTGACATCAGTCACGTGCTCTTCCGGTGCGAGCTCTGGAAGTCTGTGCGGGAAAAGTACTTTCCTCGTGACTTTCGGACGCGAACGCCGCGCGATCTCTGCCTGTGTGGCTACGCCAGAAAGGGTGTCAGGTTGATCATTCACCGACTCCTTATGCGTACATTAGATCGCAACCTTGGTCGCCAAAGAGCAGGCCGTAATCACCGAGCTCTTCCACGCCCACACTTGAACGCACTGCGGAATGCCCGTGGTCCCCACGGCGCAGGACGTAGAGGTAGAGGTAATGGTGCAATAAGTACGCAGGCTTGAGACTCGTCTCGTAAGCCGGCAGTGTCTGTGATAAAATGGGCTAGTCACAGTTGTGTATATATATGTTGTTGTTGTTGTAGTTAAAGTTTGATATATATATATGCATGTTGTTGTTGTTGTTAAAAATTTAGAGTTTATATTTGTTGTAGTACTAATCCCTTCTTTTTCAGAATCCACGGCAAAAGGGAACGTGACAACCTCTGTAGGTTGCCCACACCCCTCGAGCCGTGGTAAAGCAAGAGCCGTCGTGGTAGCTCGACATATGACCTAGCGACCGTCTCCCCCTATGGGGTCTCGCGAACGAAGTCGTCGGGGGTTCCACGGCGGTTCATCAAGGTTCCGTCTCTGCGGAAGTTTCCTCCGAGATGTGGGGTTACTGCCGCGACGACTACGTCACCATACCTTGGTAAAATGACCTGGGGGTCCGCAGTGGGAAGCGGCCTCAGGCCGATCGCAGCGCCGGGCGAGACAAAGCCCTGGTGCGTTAAAAGCCCTTCAGAGGCTTGGGTGCGATGGTCGTTTACGCGCGTCGGCGACCCCCGTGGGCGCCTGACGGCGCAGGATAGTTTTATCTATCACAAAAAAGTTCAACATTTCTGTTGTATTACCAAACACACATGGTAAAGTACAGGTTCCAATTACTTTCAAGTTATGACCAGTGTAAGATTTCAATACCCTATTTGTTTTCTGCAATTTAACATGCCCCCTTACAGCATTAAATTTCTCAACAGGAAGTATATTTGCTTGAGCACCCGTATCAATTTTAAAACAGACTTTGTTATTATGTATTTCAAGAGTTTCTGACCAGACAGAATTTACATTGCACACAACAGATTCCAATAATATATCATCAGATAAAATCTCATCACTAGTACTTTCAATACTGTTAACCATTCTACTTTTACACACACTTGCAAAATAATTTAGAACACATTTGTTACACTTTTTCCCAAATGCTGGACTTTTTGCATAATTTTACTTGCTCCAGGGCACTGAATATGTAGCCATGCCACTGAGTCACCGTTTAGTGCATGGCATCTAAATAACAACAACAACAAAAAAAGTGGCTACTAAATAAAATAAACAACGAACCACTCCCCCCCCCTCCCAAAATTAAAATAATTTTCCAATTTTTAAATAGTTTACCCGTTTATTTCATGTGATCAGTTTTAGGCATAAACTCTTTTAACTGTTGTATTCTATATAAGGGATTCTAATCAGTGATAGAAATTAGGAAATAAAAGGCAAGAGTCAAATGATGCCTACTGTAAATATCTTAGGTGTCTAATTAAAAATTTTGATTGCAATTTCTAAGATTCATTTTTAACTTAATTGTAATATTGTATGCTTCTTTTTAGAAAAGCATGAATATTTTGTTTTTATTTAAAAATATTGAATTTCTTAATCTCCAAGATTATAATAATTGCTGCAACTGTAAAACTGATGTAAAGCACTTTTAATTACAAATTAGAATATTAGAATTACAAATAGAAAAATGTATTTAATCATGTAAAACAAAATTAAAACTTGATAACTTTCATCAAATTAGAAACAAAATTTTATCCAATGGTGATTATTACAACTAAATTTAGTAAAAAAAAAGCATATAATGCATGTGCATTTGAATCTTGTTAATATGAAATCAAAAGGGGCACTAATTTTTTGAACGTCTTAACCATTAAAATAATAGTTAATGTAAAAGAAAATAGCTAGGCGTCATATTTGATGACTGGGAATAATTGAGTTGCATTTTATGACTAACGACTGCTAATTTTGAACACTGATTCTAATATATTATATTCAATTCAACAAGAATTAAGATGCGCAAGATTAGCTACTAAGCTGAATGAATGTCTACAAGTCCCTGGTTACTTACTAAAAATTTAAATTTTTCATATCTATTCCATATAACTTTTCAGGCTGCAGGCTGATACAAAAGTTTCTGTTATTGGGTGTCTTGCAAGGCACATTGACAGAATCTGAGTCTCGCAGTGGCGCAGACGGTAAAAGCTCGGTTCTCGTAAGATCACCGAAAGCCAAACAGTCGACCAAGGTCAGTGCTTGGGAGGGTGTATCCTCTATCCTCTCTTGTCTGCCTCTGCTGTGGGACTGTGTACGTTAATGGGTGCTGATGCACGTTAAATCTGTTCGTGGCTCCAAAGTCCTCCAAGTTCTATATAAGCGTTACCTCTGGGGGTGCCAATCCAGATGCAGGTCTCTCATCTGGAATTGGTTCAAAATTAGGAGACCTGTTTCCATGTCAGCTATATATAGAAGCCAAAAATGGCTAAAATAAAAAGCTGCAAAATAAACAAACAAACAGAATCTGAGACTTGGTACTGCAAATAACGCCGGTTAAAGGTTAAAATTCCCAGTCGCCATCGGCCACAGGGCAACTAAATCTAAAAAATTGACGACTTTATGCTCTGCACCTGATCACCAAAGTGGTGATTTCTATTTTTCATGTAATAGTGCAGCCGAATTCTTAGCACCATTTTGTTTCCACGGATGCCATTTTAGTGCCAAAGGGTAGATTTCCACTTTTTACATTAAAAGAAAAAACAGAATCTACAATTGCTGCAGAAAACAATCGCGATTTTCGTCAAATGATCACAGACAAAAAATAGGATTTTTGTCAAACGATCGCGAAATAAAACTGCGATTTTCGGTAAGCGACCGTGAAGTAAAATAGCTATTTTCTGCAATTGACCGTGAAATGAAACTGAAATTTTTGGCAAACAATTGTAAAAAAAACCACGATTTTCATCAAAAAATCGCAAAATGAAACAACGATTTTCATCAAGCGATCACGAAATAAAACCGTGAATTTCGTCAAATGATCGCAAAATAAAACTGTGATTTTCGTCAAGAGATAGCAAAATAAAACTACAATTTTCGTCATGCGATCGCAAAATCAAAACTGATTTTCATCAGACAGTCGCAAAATAAAAGCATGATTTTAGTCAAATGACCGCAAAATAAAACCGCGATTTTCGGAAAGGAACCACAAAATAAAAATGATATTTGGCGAACAATTGTGAAATAAAACTACGATATGTTTTTGTTATTGTTGGTGTAAACAAGCTGCCAATGTGATCATTTTATTTTTATATACCTAAAAATATGTCTCCGTAATATTCATATTTTTAAAATATATTTTGTAAAACTATTTAAATCTACAAACCATGGTAATAAGTGGCCACTAACTTAACAGTAGTGACTACTAAACATACAGCCTCTACCGGCCACTGGCTATTAGTGCAAATATTGAATTTTAACCTTTAATGCTGGTCTCAATACATATTACACTTATGTTTCCCCTACATGCCCCAAGCGTTCATAAAGTATAAATTATGAGTAGTAATTAAAAAAAGTAACCAGGAAAAAATTTAATAATTTGATAGTATTTTCAAGAAAAATAAATATTGGTTAGTTTTGTTTTTTGCTTAATTGAGTTACAAAATTTTTATTTAAATCTTAAAAACATAAGGTAAAAAATTTATATACTTAGTTTGTGTGAAAGCTGTCAGAAATTTTTGCTTGATTTTTAAAAAGAAAAGTTAGATATATTAGTAGCTTTGATCATTGTTCAATATTTCTCTGGAATATCTTTAATATCTCTTGAATCTCCTTTAAACAAGACAACAAGACTAGATATTCTCTTGTATATTCTAATATGGCTTGCATATTCCATATAATTAAATTATTATTTTAATATATTATATACATTATTGCCTTTGTTTTGTTTTATATATTAGTGAAAGTACTCTGTTATATTTATTTCAACTGTAGTATAAAATACTGTTTATTAGATTATTTATTGTAAAAGTCAATGTATTTAGAAAATAATTTACAATAAACTGTCTATATCTTCTTCTAGTGGTATAAGGCTTAGTTCTTCAGCTGCGATGCGCACTAGACCTTCATTCTCAAATAGAAAGAAACCTTCATATACAGTCAGGTTTGTTGCTCTTTTACTCTCTTTCAACTTCATCTAATTTAGTACAGTTAATACGTTTAAGTTTTTCTGGATTTTTTTTTATTTTATCCAATTAGGATGTACAGTGAGTAATAATTATTTTTTGACAAATTAAAGTATTTTTCATATTATTTCATCTTTAAGTTTATTTATATTCTCTATTCTGTTTAGGGGGAATGTTTTAAAAATTTTAATTGCTTCTTGGGATTAATTAATACATACCTTAGAGTTTCTCCCAGGTTTAAGAAAAGGGCTAGTGAGAAAAAAGGCACAGTTTATATTCTAGGCAGTTTTAGATTCTGAAGGGCAAAACTCATTCTTTTGATTTTTAAAAGTATAGTTTAATTTAAATAATGTTAACTTATATGAAAATAGCTTCTGTAGCTTATCTGACTTTTCTGAAGCATGATTGTATTTTGTATACATTTTATTTTGTTGGCAACTATGTATGTAAATGAATAAGATAATGAGGTGTAATATATTGGGTTGAGGAAAAAGTAATTTCCGTTTTTTTCATGTTTTTCAAAGAGAATTTATTCATATAAATTTCAAACACTAATCAATGATATATGTACCATTTTGATCGATGACCTTTTGACACTTTTCCGGTAAAACCATAATTCCGTAACTGTAGAACTTCTGAGATTTCTGGGTGAAAAGTGGAACCAAGTGATTTTCACAAGCCTCTTTTGAAGCCAGTTTTACACCATTAAGAGAGTTCTGCAGAGATCAAAACAAATGGTAGTCAGACGGGTAAAGGTTCAGGCTATAGGGTGGATGCATCAAAACTTTCCAGCCAAGCTCTCTCAATTTTTGCCGAGTCACTAAAGATGTCTGTGGTCTGGCGCTGTCGTGATGAAAGACAACGCCTTTCTTATTGATCAATTCTGGTCATATTTTTTAATTGCCTACTTCAATCGCATTATTTGTTGACAATAGAGAGTCAAATTAATGGTTTGGCCAGGTTCGGGCAGCTCATGATGAACAATGCCTTACCAATTCCACCAAACACTCAGCATCACCTTCCTTGTCGTCAATCCGAGCTTTGCCACTGTTTGTGAAGCTTCTCCGGGTGTTTGACCATGATCTTTTTCGCACATTGTTATCGTACGTGATCCCCTTTTCATTGCCCATAATCATTCGTTTCAAAAATGGATAGATTTCATTTCGTTTCAGCAACGATTCACAAATGGAAACTTGGCCCATTAAATTTTTCGCTGTTAATTCAGGCAGAACCCAAGTATCGAGCTTCTTTTGGTATCCAATCTTATGTAAATGGTTCAAAACTGTATATTGATCGATATTTCGTTCCATAGCGATGTCATTAGATGAAGTATGTCGGTCTACCTCAATTTTGTTAAGAATTTCATCGACCTTTTTCGATGTTTGGCCGGCCAGGGCAAGGTTCATCTCTAACATAAAATTTCCGGAACGAAAACGAGCAAACCGATTCTGACACTGGCGTTGACTTAAGTACTCATCACCTTAAACATCACACAATTTTCGATGAGCCTGCGCTGCATTTTTTCCTTTTCGGAAATAGAAAAACAAAATATGACGAAAATGACCTTCTGGAATCTTCAATTTCAAAGAGCAATAACTTTTGACTGAGTAAACAGATAATGCTACCTTTAGATCTAGAATGTTCTATGGACTGTTACCTTTCAAACGGTCTATAGTATGGCTTCATTGAATAAGCATTACTAGAGATATGCGACTTTAAAGTCCTCTATTGGGAAAAAACGAAATTACTTTTTCCTCAACCCAATAATTGGAGGCTACTGTACCATCTGCCACTATGAATATTTAGAGATTATTGATGATCTTTGCATTCAAATCTATAATAACAAAATCATTCAAAGTCATTTATTAATCTTGAAATTTCAAAATTTGAGATTCAGGGTTTTCATACAATCCTTGGAAGTGCTTTAAAACCTTTGATTTTTTTTAGCGAGCAGAAAAGTTCTTTTAAAGGTCTGTGAATTTGTTTAAATTTTTGTGTAGAGACTTTATTTTCTTTGATGGGCACTTAACGGTTAGGTTATTCATTAACTTAAGCAACACTTGACATTATTTAACTTATAACATAATTTTATTAAACTGCAGCATTACGAAATACATGCAAACAAACATGTGTTCCACTGTATCAAGATTGAAGTTGCAGTCACATGACAACACAGCTAAAAGGTAAAATACAGTTAATGTCGCAGTTACCTGATGATCTATAATAAATAAACTACACAATATGTGACATGCCCTTTTTTTCTTCTTTTTTTTAAATCAATAAAACCTACAAATGGCTAAAATTTAGCTAAACCAATACACTTAAAATGTACAAACTTTCCTGAAAGAAAATAAATTAAATTTAAGATTTTATGTCTGGAAAAATTAGAGTTTAAACATAGTCCTTAAATCTTAAATGTCTCTTAATTTCTCACCTAGAGTGGCATGGTGCAGCTGCAAAAGTCTCAATTACCTTTAGGTTATGTGGTGATACAGATTGATTCTCCTCTGGTGGCACAGAGGCATCTGTCGATCTAGGTAACACAACTTCCTTAAGTATTACAATTTCAGTGGATGCTAGTTCCTTCGCATTAGGTGCGGTACTGCTCCAAGAGGGCAGGCCGATAGCATTCTCATCCACAGCGATGAATGACGCCCAAAGATCTTATCCTCAGATAGAAAAGGAAGCCCTGGCAATGATATTCATCATTATATAGAAAATTTCATCATTATATATATGGAAATGAAGTAACCATTGAGACAGATCACAAACCTTTAGAATCTATTTTTAAGAAACAAATAGATCGAATTCCACCATTCCAAATCTTCTTAGAAGTTCAGCAGTATGCACCAAGGGTTTGTTATAAGCAAGGTAAGAAAATATATATAGCTGACTTGCTGAGCAGAGACTGTCTTAATGAAGAGTTGTTACAGGAGAGTAACTACCAAATTCTATTTTCAATTCCAACCACAGATGTAGGGTTTTAAACTTTACAGGATTTCACAAATACGGATCCAGATCTAATACTACTGAAACTCTTCATTTCTACTGGTTGGCCCAAAAACAAAGATGTAGTTCCAGATTCGTGTAAGAAGTACTTACCATTCTTGGATGAACTATCGATTCAAAAAGATTTAATCTTAAAGGGACTAAATATAATTATATCCGAAAGATACAGACAACGAGCATTGGAGAATCTTCATAAAGGTCATTTAGGCATTACAAGTTGTCTTAGAAGAGCCTGTGAGTGTATGTTTTGGCCAGGAATGTCTGGAGAGATAATTTCCATGATCGAAAATTGTGTAGTTTGTCAGAAAACTCAGAAGACTCCTCCGAAAGAACTGTTAATTTCTAAGGAGATCCCTAAACTACCATGGGAAATTCTTGCGTCTGATGTATTTACCTATCATGATGTTGATTATCTACTTATTACAGATAGTTATTCTGGTTTCATTGATTTCAAACCATTAAAAGATTTATCTAGTAAGTCTACAATACAAATCCTCAAAGACTGGTTTAGTGTCCATGGAATTCCTAGAATTTTAGAAACTGACAATGCGAAGAATTATGATTCTTCTTAATTAAAGGAATTTGCTGAAGAATGAATGTTTACCCATCAAACTTCAAGTCCTCTATATCCAAAAGGCAATGGTCTAGCAGAGAGAGCTGTCCAGACAGCAAAGAATTTGCTAAGAAAAGGTAAGATATCAGGACAAGATATACAATTAGCATTACTGAATTTTAGGAATACACCAAGAGAAAACTTAGGATCACCAGCTCAACGTCTCTTCAGTAGACGCATGCGTACTACAGTTCCAATTGCTGAAGCCGAAAGTTATGACCCAAACTACAGAACATTTAACGGATGCTAGATTAAAACAAAAATACTATCACGATCTTCATACAAAACCATCATTCAGTGCTCCATTACAACCAAACCAAAATGTGATGCTGAAACAAGCGCCAAGGAATTGGATACCAGCAACAATAACATCTCAAGCTGCTCCTAGATCATACAATGTGCTAACTCCTAAAGGTGAATATAGAAGGAACACTATCCAAATCAAGCCAACTAAGTTGAAGTTCCAAATTGAAAGGAAAAGGAAGTTACTGTTAGAAATTGACCATCAACCTTCTAATGCTGATAACAATTCCAACGTGTCTCCGAAGAAAGATCTAAATGTGTCTGCTTCCAGCATTACTGACAAGAAACCCATCATTACCAGGGCTGGAAGAGTTGTAAAACCAATAAAGAGACTTGATCTGTAACAGATTTTAAATAGAACTTAAATAACATTTTGAAAGGAGAGATGTAACATAATTGTATCCATGACAACGTCCATTTTAACGGTAACTGCTCGTGCCTGTTGTTTAACTGTTTTCTTTTTCTTGTTTGTGTGTAACTTGTCATTAAACGTATATATGTTAACAAATGTAAATGTGTATTAATTTCAACATATATCGTTACACAGTGTAAGATTTCAATACCCTATTTGTTTTCTGCAATTTAACATTCCGCCTTACAGCATTAAATTTCTCAATAAGAAGTATATTTACTTGAGCACCCGTATCAATTTTAAAAGAGACTAGATTATTATTTATTTCAAGAGTTTCTGACCAGACAGAATTTACATTGCACACAACAGATTCCAATAATATATCATCAGATAAAATCTCATCACTAGTACTTTCAATATTGTTAACCTTTCTACTTTTACACACACTTGCAACATGATTTAAAACACCACATTTGTTACACTTTCTCCCAAATGCTGGATATTTTGCATAAGCATGAAATATACTACATTTTTAACAAGGTCTTTTAGCTCTTTGAAAACTATTTTACTTTTTAGATTTATCAGCATTTAGTTTATTCTTCCTTGGAAGATACTTTTGTTTTGTATGAACCTGGCCAACCCCAGATGCCAATCCCTCATTCATGATTTTTATGTGTTTTTCACTGTGTCATTCCTTTGCTTTACAATAGTCAATAGCTTTATCCAAGCTTAAATCACTCTCAGTTAACAATTTTTCTTTAATATTCTCATTTTTAATACCTATTATAAACAAATCTCTAATTAAAGAATGCTCCTGAACCTCAAAATCACAAATCCTTAGCCAAAATTTTAAGATTTGTCACAAAATCATCTATGCCTTCATTATCCCTCTGCGTGAAGTTAAAGAATTTATATCTAGCAAAAACAGTGTTCTTTTGGGGAATAAAATGTTTATCGAAAACCTCAATATCTTTACTATATTTCTCTGCATCGCCGGCACCAAAAACGAAGCTATTATAAATATCTAAGCAATGTACACCATCATATTTAATAGAAGGGCTATTTCAGTTTTATCTGGTTTATCCCTCTTTTCTGTGGCTTTGAGATAGATTTTGAACACCTGTTTAAAACACAACTAATTTGATGACACATTTCCGGTGAGCTGCATTTGGCATGGAGTTTTATTTAAATTAGATTCCATTTCCTTTTATTTATTTTTACTTTCAAAATCAAGAAATTTTGTATACCTTACTTATCACCTTTAAGGGAAAAAAAATGTATACCGCTTCACCAGAGTTCCGTACGAACCAATTACTCAATGTCCTTCATTTTATGTTGCCGCTAACAGAATATTTTCATTTTATAACTCTAACGATCACTCATGGCGTGAATTGTCTCTGTACGGTGTCACTATGTTATGTTATTCATTAACTTAAGCAACACTTGACATTCTTTAACTTATAACATAATTTTATTAAACTGCAGCATTACAAAATACATGCAAACAAATGTGTGTTCCACTGAACCAAGATTGAAGTTGCAGTCACATGACAACACTGCTAAAAGATAAAATACAGTTAATCTCACAGTTACCTGATGATCAATAATAAATAAACTACACAATATGTGACATTAACTTTTTATATTCAGACAAAAATAAAATAGAGCAGCTGCTCTGTGGAAAAAAAACTTAGGTTAAATAATCCACTAAAATAGTTGTGAAGGAAAAATATGTATTTAACAGTGTTTCTAATTCAGCATGTTTTTTTATTTAAAAAGATTACTGTTATTTCTGAATATCAATCTTTGCTTTGGTTAATGACAGACATTTTATGATTAAATGAAGCAAAGAGTATTGTTAAGAAAAATGGCAGATGTTTTTTAAATTAAAAACCATTCTAAGTTGTCAGCACTGGGGCTTCCGTGGCCGAGTGGTTTAGGCACCACTCCGCTAATTGCTTCATAGCGTAGGAAGCAAGGCCGGCGGTGTTCGGCTCCCACCAGCTCCATTGCACGCACTTTGTGGAGCTCCCGGATGTAACTCTTGGTGTTGTAAATTTCCTTGTACTTTCTCGTCAAGATTTCTGTAATTGTTGAAGTCATGTATGTGTTTCTGTGAATAAAAATAAAAATGTATATGGATCATTCGACCATTCGAGACGACAGCCTTGTAGCTATAGGTCTCAAAGCCCACCTCCCTTCAAAGTTCAAAGTTGTCAGCACTGATATTTTATAAGGAAAATTAAAAATACGTATTGTGTAATGTCTTTGATAACAATGCAAAACTATCACATCTACTTTTTGTTGGGCAAAAATGATTTTCTATATTTTTTTCAGAGGCTTTCTCATAACACTTCATATTTAAGACTTTACTAGTGTATGATATGCATCTGAAAACTGGAAAAAGAAAAAAATAATCGCACAGGGTAGTTTTTCATTGTACCCCAACAGTTTAGTATTTTGTAGTAAATTTGTGTTTTCAAAATTTCTGAAATGGTGCTTGATATTTTTTTTCTCCTGGAAAATGAGTATAAATCCTGATATTATAAGATTTTTTAAAATTCTGTAATATGTTACAATAAATATTAACTTCCAAATGATCATATTATGCAGATATTGAAAATTACTACTTGTCTGTTATTTGTTATTTTTTATGAGACCACTATATCTAAAATTTTGTTTAATATTGCAGAAAACATTCAAGAGAACGGGAATCCTCATATGAAGAGAGCACTACTGATAATGAATCTCCAACCAAAAAAGTAATTGTTTTTACCTGTTACAGTATTTCACTGAAATATTATGTGGACATTATTTATTTATAATTTATTTATTTTAAATTTAGTAATGAAAACTATTGCTAAATAATAAATGATCTTTTTGAAAAATCTACTGTTACAGGATGTTTTAAAAAGAATGACCTCATTATAACTGTCAATAACTTTGTTGTAAATGGTGATAGGGAAAAAACACTTTAAACACAATACAGAAGAAAGCTCAAAGTTTTATTTATATACTTTATAACTGTTTTAAATGACATTTCTTAGACACATAGAAACATCAGGTAGTCCATCTTACACCAGCATGTTTGTATGGACATTAATGTCGGTGTATTCTCTATCCACATCTCCAGTTTGTTTACTGTTGCATGCAAAGAAGGCATATCCTCATTAAAAGCAGTTGCAGGAAGGTAATCGCAATGCATTCACAATATCTGGACATAAAGTGGAGTATCACTTGGATGTTTTCTGTGTGACTAGGAGCCACTTAGAATAGTTATGACAGTTTGTTTACTGTTGTATGCAAAGAAGGCATATCTCCATTAAAGTCAGTTACAGGGAGGCATGCACAAAGCATTCACAATATCTGGGCATAAAAGGGAGTACCACTTTGATATTGTCTGTGTGACTAGAACTCACTTAGAATAGTTATGGAATGCACAAACATAATTTAAGGCTTATTTCTGAATTGTATGTAATCCTTTTTTTTTAACATTTTTTACAATAAAGTTATGATCATTTGTAATTAAGCCATTCTTTTTAATGATTTAATTGAAGTATACAAGAATATAATATGGAAGCTTGTAACTTACATGATGAATAACTGACAATCATTTTTCTTAAGTATGTGGGACATAATAAAGATTCACCTTTAAAGAAAGTCGAAAAAAATATATTTGTAAAAGGAAAGTTTAAATGATTATGCAATTGTAAAAGAAAAAAGTAAGAATAAGTTACTGTATTTTTTTTTGTATATGCCACGTAGTTTTTCCCTTCAAAATTTACTATAAAAATCTAGGTGCATCTGATACATGATGAATATTTGTGACTTGACAGGTGTCTGCATATTATATGACCATTGGTCATTGTCAGGGTTCTCACTGGATTTTGACTAGCCTTCGCAATTTGGCTTATCATTAAAGAAAAAGTTAGACAAATTCAAATAATTTTTTTATATAGCTTTATCATGAACCACTGATTCTAGAAACATTCATTAAACTCCTGTTTCTCCTTTTCAATATGTGTTGTTCTTTTTTTGTAATTTGGTATGGAATAGTTATTGATCTAAATTCAACTATCAGATCTAGAAACTAATAAAACAAGTATATTATAAAGCTTTATATAGTTGAGAAAAGAAAATTTCTAGCCCAATTTATTTTTATAAAGTTTTATGAAATGAAACCTGAGTTAACTCTGAATTCAGAATAACATGTTAATTGATTAAATAAAAATAAATAAATAAGTATTTTTTAAAAATGTGAACAAGTTCTGAAAAATATTAAACATAAATTATAACTTACATAGAAAGCCTTTAATTGTACAATAACATCATTAAGAGTATCGCCAATAGAAGAAAAAATACCCTTTGCAATTTGGTGATTTCAATCTTTCGGATATCTCACCTAATGAAACTTTTTGCCATTATTTGGTGCAAAGGTGATCGACAGTGAGAACTCTGGTTGCTGCATAATATAGTTGGCTGGCAATTTTGTATTCAGATTTTTTAAACCAGTAAGTGATAGATACATTGAGAATACTATGGAATTTAGCATTAACCAGTAGACTTTTATGGAATAAAGTCTGAAATGCTTTTCTCTTATTTCTTCTTCTCTCCAAATGAGGTGTTAAAAATTAAGGTGTGCATGTTACACAAGGGCATGGCACAGTTGGTTGGTTGATTGTGGGTTCTATGGTCATCATTTGCATACGAGGGCTAAACAGACTGGGACATCTGTTTAAAGTGGAATCTGAACATCCATGCCTGACTCGGGATTCGAACCTGACTCCTTTTGTCTAGTAGCCAGGGATGCAAAATAGATTAAAAAATGCAGAAAGTCCTTTAAAATTCTTTGACTCTTTAGAATTTTTCTACACTTCAGGAGATTTTTTTCTCAAGCTTGCATGAACGCTCCACTTCTTTTTTTAAGTGAGAGAAGTTATGGCAGGTTTAATGCAGGCTCAATAAAGGCTAAATAAGCAAGAGTTTTTCTTTAAAGGAAAATTAATTTAATGAAAATATAAGTGAAAATAATGACATTGGAAATATTTAAACCTTAATAAGTTTTAGGGATATATATATTTCTTTTCTGTTTATTATTCTTTATTTGTTAATGCAGCAGTGGAAGGCTGCGAGTATGTGATTTCTTTATTTTGTCTGTGTTTATTAGATTTTGTTTTTTAACATAATTGTAATGACCCTTTAATTTATTATCCGAAATCCATCAAATCCTGAAATCCACAGCCTCTGATCCCAAACTGTGCAGATTTTTGACCCTATTATATTTTTTTTGAGCAAATGTTCTTCCAGGATAACAATAAATTTTTTCTGTTAATGTTCATTATTTAACCTTTGGGCTTGTAAAATGTTACATAAATGAACAAGAAGGATTTTTGTTTTATCATAGGTGTATTTTATGCTGCTTTTGCTATGCATTTAAACAATGTTGTTATTCGTGTAGTTTAGAAGTTCTATCACGACTTTGCATTGTAAAAAAAAGTCTTAACTGTATGTTATTACTTTAAATATAGCCTGCTGTCCTGTCAGCTGTGGTGGCCAAAAGGCACCATAAGAGAAGCCGCGAAACCATAATTGAAGAACATAATGCCAATTCAAAGATGAAAGATAGGTAAGAATGACAAATTCATGAAAGTGATACATCAGTTGTTATTTGTCAATATTTTTAAGTAATCAAAATCATTTTTATATAAAATTTAATATTATGAGCTGTGTTTACTGACTTTTTAAAATTTATTTTATCTTAATATTAAGCTGATGCATGAAATATTTTGTTATTAAAATGTATTATAAAATTTTTGATAGAACATTTTTTTTTCCTCAAAGGAACCGCAGAATGGTTGGTGCTATAAATGCTACTCTAAAAAAATTCCAAAGTGAAGAAGTCAAACGTAAGGTCAAGGTAAATATCCTGTTCATCCTTGTGTATATATTTTGTCAAAAATATATTGTTATAGTTTTTGCACAGGAATACATTGTAAAGATTAATGGGGTCATCCATGAATTATGTCATATAAATTTCATGGTTTTTTTACCCCTCTCTCTCCCTATGTCACATGTTGTGACACTCTTCCTCTGTTGTGATCAGGACCTAATTACCAAAGGGGCAAACTTCTACCAGTAAAAATGAATAGACATTTTTTTCCTTTGGTTGTGATGTCACATTTTCTGAAAAAAAAAATGTGTGATCTGTTTATTTTTTTAGAGCCGACTTTAATCAAAAAAAGTTCTATATTATTTATTTTCTCCTGATATAAATACTATAAAAACATCAAGATCTTTTACTTCCAGCTGTTGCAGTTAAGAGAAAAAAGGATATATCTATTACTACCTGAACAAACAGTGATGCCAGATGTTCTATAATGCATCATTTCAGCAAAATATTGGAGAAGAGATGCATAAAGAATTTGTGGCAGGCCCTTCAGGATGCATAATTTTTTTCTTAAAAAATGGAACATCGAGTATGTCATATTTCTAAAAGAAAAACCCACTTTGGTAAAAAAGGACCCACATTTTCAAAGTGTCTGCGTCCCATAATTTCAAAAGCCTAGCAACATCATTGACAAAATACATACATTTTTTAATGATCTTTATGTATCTATGATCTTTATCTATTTGTAAATAATGCCTACCTAATTGTTCGTACATGTTAGATGTGACTTTATAACAGGATTAACCATCCCTCTCCCTCTGTCACAATGTGTCACACTTTGTGGACTTTCCTCCCCTCTTCTTAAAGTGTGATATAATTATTGGCCATCCCAATATTGTGTAATTTCTGTTTTGTAAGAAAATTCAACAAAAATTCTTATTGCATTACCTTTATTTTTTTGACAGGAATCGAAGCGAGCTAAAATTGAAGAAAAAATAGAAGCTGCAAATGAGAAAGAGCGAGAAAGAATAAAACGGGAAAAAGAGCATCTCTTTGTTACCTACCGAGAAAAACAAATGCAACTGCGTTGCTTAGAAAAGAAGATAGAGAGAGCTGAATCAGTTAGTGAATTTTTTTGTACTTATTCATTTTCTCTAAGTTTCATTTAAGTATCTCTCATATTCAATGTATTAATATAAATAATTTTGAGCTGAATTCGGTGTTGTCTAACTTTATAAAGCTTTTATGGTTTGGATATATTTATTTATGTGTTCTGATTTTATCTACATTTCATCTCATGAGTGCACAGGGCCAAAACTAAGGAAGAGGGGGTGAGAGGGCGTGTGCCCTGAGCACCAGGTGAAGATTATGTTTGTCGTTTGACACAAAAAAACATGAAATGTGGGTAAAAATGTTTTGTAGCTGGAAAAAAAAAATTTAAAAAAAATCTGAGCCAAGTGCATTAAAATTGACGAATAGATAAAATTATTTCTGAGGTCGGGTGAATGCCTGGGACACTAAAAACTAAAGGGTAGAAAATACACAATTTTAAAAATAATTTTCTTGCAACAATTATTTTTGTACATTCAAATCTGGCCTTAGAGAGAGCAAGTTAATGTGACTGCTCAGAACGCTGAATTGTAATGTACAATTACAGTAAAATATGTAAAAATGAAATCTTTCTATAACAGAATCCTGTCTTAAATGAAATAATTACATTGTCTCAACAGAATGAATATCAACAGTTATACATGCTAAAACTGAAATCTGTATAAAGTGGAATTTTTTCCTTTTTCTTCCGATTCTGGTTTCACAGGGTTTTTTTAAATAAATATATGACAAAGCTGATTATATAGTTCAATGCTACTACGTATTTTATGATTACATATTTTTAATTTTAAAATAAGTCGTCTTTTCGAAAGTTAGAAAAATTCTCTATGTAAATTTAAATTGTGGAGGAAGGGGCACCAAAATCCATGTGTATCCCTCATGAAAAAGAAAAAGCTAGTTTCGGCCCTGTGAGTGCATATAAGTATTGTTAAATGTGGTAGGTTTATTTATTTATTTTCTGTGAATTTAATTTAGTATCAACAAATTACTTTAAAGTTGAACTGGAATTATTAGTGTGTATATAAAATATTTGTAAAAGTATTTTTTAGTACAATGTAGTCTTTATGGTAAAACATTTTCTGAAAAGTTATAGTTATAAAACTGTAACTTTTCAGGAAACATTCTACCAAAAAGACAACTATAATGTACTAAAAAAACTTTACAAATATTTTATATAGGGCAGGCCGGGGTAATTTTCAGACAAAAACAAACTTTTGCAATTACTCGGGAATCGATGACTATTTTTTTAACTTTGTCTTGGTAAAATCATCCCCTGCCTGGTGATTATTCTGTAGCATTTTCAGATAATTAGCATTAATAATAAAAATAAAATAAATAAAATCCTGTCTGAAAATTACCCTGGGATTTGGGGGTAATTTTCCGACACCCAAGGGATAATTTCTAGACAGCTATTTGTGGGGCTATTTAAAGAGCTAATTTGAATACAAACTATGGTAATTAAGATACATCATTGTAAAATGTTATGATCAAAAATGGGTTTTTTTAGACCCTTCTGAATACATTAAAAGACATAAAAATGCAATTGTAACTGTACACCCAAAATCAATTTATATTTTCATGAATAAATGTATGTTTTATGGTACTTGATCATACAAATAGTTTAGTTGCAGTAGCTACATCTGTTTTACATATTTTTATGTAAATCAGTAAAGAATTTCAGACTGTTTAAACTGTTCTGAAGGCTGGAAAAAAACAATATTAAATAAGAACATAAACCAAACACCAATTTCGTTTAAAAAAATATTTTAGTAGCCTAACATTCCTTTTCACAGTACAGAATGCAATAAAATTTTTACATAGCACTAATTTTGACAGGCCTAACCATTTAATTTTAGTTTTCTTTGATAGTAAATATCCATTTAATTTTTTTCACATTATTGTAATGCTGTTTGACATCTTCAATAAATTTAACATGGAAAGGATCAGCAGACTGAGTCTCAATAGGTAAAAAAAAGGACTTGGCAACAACTTCAACTTGATCTTTGGCCACAGGCACAGCGACTTGCGAGCACTTCCATGTAGGTTCCCGGCCGGAAACTTGAGTTGAAAAAATATGTTCCCAGAAAGGATTTCTGGGTTCTCCGGGATCCCGGGAATGCTATTTTTTGAGCCCTGTTTTAACCTCACAAAGATTAAAGAAATAAGCAGCGTGTTTTGCGTAGGAATTTATTTTTAAACCAATTTAAATTCAAAATACCATAAGAACAACAACAACAAAGCTTTTATGTAAATGTTAATCTGAAATTTCATGCATTATAGATAAATTCAGAGATTTTGTTTTTAGTGAGAGTAACAATAAGTTTTAAAATGCATTATGTTTATTATATTTGTATATCTTCTGGTAATGAAAAGTTTATATTTCTTTAATTTTAAAAATTGAACACTGAATTAAAATATTCTTGGAATTGAATTAAACTTTACCTGACACATATATAATGGAGCTTTTGTTTGTTTTTTTAGCATGAAGTTTTTGATGCAAATCACAATCACTTGGTGAAATTCATCATGACGAAAGCTAACCCACATATATTCTTTTTGCCAATAGAACATACTACAAAAACTGAAAAAGCTCTTGAAGAAACAAAGTCCAAAATAGAAGGTATTTATGTAGTTGTTGATTTGTGTGTTTAATAGTTGTCACAATATTTCTAAAATCTAGCCATTTGAAATTTACTAATGAACACTTCCTTCCGATTCACTGAGTTAAAATATGATGAGCTTTTTACCCTCTATCCAGGCATGAGATTCTTCCGTGGATCTGCAATTTTCTGTGTTTTCCCAGATTTTTTGGTCATTTCCCGTTTTTATCTTTAAAATATATTTTGCTTTTTTGTCATTTTCCAAGATTTTTTTTTTCTTTGTGTGGATGATGTTCGCTTTTTATTCAGTTAAATCAAAATAAAATCAGACTCGCCAATCCTCCCGATTTTCTTATCTTTTACAAATTGCTCTTTTTTGCTATATCTGAAAATTCTGTCATTTTCCAGTGATGCCACTTTTTTACAAATTTCTGTTTTTCTACTCTTTTCTTTTTCTGTTTTAGATCAATCCGCAATTTTTGCAGAACCATTAAAAAAAACGCTCTGATGTATGCCGCACATGAAGTCAAGGGTGACGACACAGAAAAATTCCTGTTGAGAAGAGAATTTTGGGTCCCATTCATTAAATTTGTAGGTTGGCGATTATTCAGATATGTTCTTGGAGGGAGACATAAGAATGTATATGATTTGTCTGAAAATTTTTAATTTTTGGCAGAATTCTGCAAAATAAATTTACAAAAAAGTAAAATGAGAATTTCGTCAAACGATTGCAGAAAAAAAATTTTAATTTCATCAAGAGATCCAGTGAAAAAAAATCGTCAATTTCATCAATTGGTCATGGAAAAAAAATCACGAATTTCATCAATCAAATGCAAAAAAAATCTAATTTTGTCAAACTGAAAAAAAAATGGAAATTTTTCAAGGAGAAAAAAAATCTTGATTTTTTGTTAAATGACCGTGGAAAAAAAATTAGGAATTTCACCAAGAAATCTAGTAAAAGAAAAAATCATGAATTTCATTCGTCGCGAAAATAAAAATCAAGAATTTCTTCAAACAGTTGCAGAAAAAAATCCATGAATTTTGTCAACCACTCGAGAAAGATATTGCAACTTTCGTCAAATGGTCGCAGGGAAAAAATTGTGAATTTCTTCAATCGGTCGCAGGAAAAATCTTAAAATTTGTCAATCTGCTTCGAAAAAAAATTAATTTCATCAAACAATTGCAGAGATAAAATTGTGATTTTCATCAAACGATCATAAATTTCATCGATCAGTCGCAGAAGAAAATCACAAATTTTCGTCAAATGATCGTGGGGAAAAATTATGAATTTCATCAAGAGGTGGATTAAAAAAAATCAAAAATTTCATCACTCAGTCGAAGGAAAAACATTTAGAATTTTGTTGAATAATTGAAGAAAAAAAATTGTGAATTTATGAAATGATCGCTGAATAAAATCGCAAAGGATCAGGGTCCATAAGCCGTGTTTTTGGCCCATGAAATAAGAGTGAAACTCGAATTTGTTATATTGACTTAATTATTTCATTTTTTAATATTCAAAGGTTTATCCTGTTCAATTTCAACAATAGTTTTTGCATTTTGTTCGGATTTATATGACTTACACAAGCTCAAAGTTCATATTATTTGTTGTTTTTGATGAAAAATATGCAATTTCTCCTAATTTTACCTCAATTATGATCAAATAAACATATACACCCGGTCTCACCACTGCACAACATATATACATACATTCACAGTTTAACCTTTACCTTTATTTACAGTACATTAAAAGTTCACTCATCTTTATTTAAATGCAGTATATTAAAGTTAACTTACCTTTTCTTATTTTTATAAGACTTATCGTTCCTCAATCCATTTAATAAACTTTTTCCTTTTCCTTTTTATTATTTCTATCACGTTTAAATACGTTTAGCTACTTTGTTTATCATTTACTGACATCGCTTATCTTCCACTTGTTGTAAAGCAAACACCATACATCAACGACTGCATCTCCAACCAATCAACGTGACATCATCAGCTAGCGGCAAGGCACGTGTGTGCATATTGCATCATTTGCATTGAACCTCTTTTCCAGCCAATCGCCTTGCGACTTTCGTAGGTGTGGCAATGCAGTCGTTTCTTCCGTTAGTACGTGTAGTATATAACATGTGAACTTCCACTCAAGTTTTAGCTCCGACTTTGTTGTTGTTTGGTTTCGCCTTGTGGTATTATTTTGAAGGAGATGGTTTTTATGTTATTTTTAGTTGCCGTCTGAAAGTATCAGCGGCTTTGCAGAAATAGATGTCTCGATGTATCTTTAAACTTAAACCCTTTTACTAATGTTTTAATTAAGCTTTCAACATGTTCATTATCCTTTTAAGTCAGTTCATTCACTTTTAGTCATATCTACACTTTTTATATGTCGGCGTTGGATAAAGATGTTGTCAAACCTTTTATTAAGAAGCAAGGAAAAGGGAGACCTTTTATAGGCAGGGAATCTCAGCGAATACGTATCAGCATATGTCCTTCTTTCTTGAATGACTGATTTCTGGAGGGGAGAAGGAAAGGAACTTTTGTGTTTATCTACAACATCTGATAAAGCTGTTTCATCCTGATTTCCTCATCTTACATTTTTCTTCTTGCTGTTTATCATCATCTTATTTCATTGATAACATCATTGCCATCACATCTGGTAAATGTGTGGAATGACGAACTGATTATATAAGTTTGTATACTTCCAGTATTTGTATGAAAGTAAATACAGTATCGTTTAAGCTCTAATTAAGTTTCAGTTGCCGGCATTGATAAAGTTTCATATATGTTAATGAGATATAATTAAAGTCACCCTTTTACAGCTCCTGTGCATCCATCATAATATAGATTTGTTAAAGATATTTGTTGTTTTTATTAAGTTATTTTTACTTTACGTAACTTTGTGCCATTTATAATTTAAAGCTAACAACTTTTCTATTCAACATATATTTTAAAGTGTGATTTAATTTATGTTTAAAATTGTTAATAAATATAGTTTGTTTATAAACTTGTTTCTTTATTGTATCCACCATGTACAGTTATTTAACTATCTCTTTTAATTATTCTGGGGTTTCAAAAACAGCTATATGCTTCAATTTGCAGTCAGCACTCTTCAAATTTTTATCAACCCTGTTAGGATTACTTTTGTAATCCTGACAAATTATTTATATGAGCGCAATCATGCAACACTTTCTTCTTTATATATATTATAAAATACATCAAATTGTACAATATATGTAAACATAAAAGTGTTGCAAAGCTGTGCTCATAGTAAAATATTAAAAAATATATTAAAAATTGAGGTAAAATTAAGAGATATTGCATATTTTTCATCAAAAACTACGAATAATACGAACTTTGAGCTTGTGTAAGTTATATAAATCCGAACAAAATGCAAAAAATATTGTTGAAATCGTACAGGATAAACCTTCTAATATTAAAAAGTGAAATAATTAAGTCAGTATAACAAAATCGAATTTTAGTCTTATTTCATGGGCCAAAAACATGACTTATGGACCCTGATCCTTTCATCCAACACTCGAGGGAAAAAATTGCAATTTTCGTGAAACAGCCATGGGAAAAAAATTACGAATTTTGTTGAACAATGAGGGAAAAAAATCACAAATTTCGTCAAGAGGTCGCATAAAATATCATGAAATTTTCAATATTTTTTTTTCCATAGGGATTTTAAAAAATCATTTATGATTTTTTGCCAACTAAAGTTGCAATTAGGCATACAGTGTTCCATCTTTCTTCATCCACAGTATAAATGTCAGAATTTATTTTGTTAAAATCTAAAACCGAAAAAGGAATAAAATACCTCCATATTTCTTGCATATATATTTTTAATTTTATTTTTATAGATATATATTTTTCATCATCTTAATAAATAGTAAAATTCACCACTGTCATTGAATCTGTTCCTGGTTTACCTAAAGTAGCATTTAACAAAAATATTATTGATAATTTTGTCATACGTAAAATAGCCTTCTTAATTGTCTTGTTTGCACGTTATTTTAATTTTTTCATTTTTCTAATTCACGCAATTTTCTGCTCTTCTTATCTTTCTGCAATCTCTTGCCTGTCTCTATCACATAATACTTTTAATCAAAATGAGGATGAATATCCAGGAAAATAACACAGCAGATATAGCAAAGTAAAATAAAACTTTATTGAATAAACGTTAAACTATAACTTACATTTTATTAGAAAGGTACATTTGCCATAGTTGTGATTAAGTGAAATATTAATACAATGTATTTTTTTTTAGTTCGAAGAAAAATGCCTATCCCACCCCTTCTTCTTTTGTCTTGTGCATTATTTCTAATTGTTTACTATGCAGCAACCAAAATTAGTCTGCTATCATTTATCAGCATCTGGTGTAAACTAGTGCTCCCGATGCGATACGTATTTCAGATATATGTTTAACCGATATATATATAATACGTATTTAAGAAATACGTATACCTTAAAATATACGTTTAAACGTATCCAGATACGTATAAGCGTATATCTGTTAAACGTATAATTCAAGTATACATTTAATTCAAGTATATGTATATTTCAAGTATCGTATTTACTTTTAATGTTAATAGATCTCATCAGTGTTACGCCACTGAAAGGAGAAGAAGTTGGAAATCGGTGGCGTTGCTTTAGTAATCTGTATAATATATTTCATACATAGAATCGTGTTATTTTTCCCTATAAACAATTATCTATCTATCTTCTATCTATATTATAAAGGACAAACGTGTCCGTGCGTAACGCTGACGTCATTTTCCGAATGGCAACACAAATTTCAATTTCGGTTTTGCAATTTTTTTTATTTCTAAACATTGCATATTTTCAATTTTTACACCGTTATATAGGGGAAAAAATCTATTTTTAAAATGCAATTAGTTTGAAAACTGTATCGTAATTTACTCATTTATTATACCATTTAAATTAAATTTCAAACATGATTTTAAAAAAATCTATCGCTTGCAAACGATTACAAAATATTAATCCATTTGCACTTTAAACAATATAAAAAGTTCAGCATTTGTTTCCGGCTAATATTCAATAACGAAATTACAACTTCATTAAACAATAAATAAAATACAAATTTAACAGACATGTAATTGAAATAGGCACTTAAAACCGCTGAAATTATCAGAATTAAAAAAACTGCTGTAGATAATGAAATTTTTAGCGAGTTATTTGGCTATTAACTTCCGGCACGAGGCCTATATGAAATTACAGCTTCTAATACATTTCAAAATTTTATTTGAATATATAATTGACATATTTCATATAAAAATGCTATTTGGCGTTGTTCGGTGGCAATCTAAAAATTATTAAATATAAAAACACTACTATTACAAAAATACTATTACAGTTTTCCATAAAAAACAAAAAATACCCATAAAATAAATAGTTTTCACATATATTCTCTGTCCCGGGAAGCCCGGGTTGGATGCCCTAGTATATATAAAAGCCGTTCTTGGTATGTATGTTCCTTATACAAATCTACAGTTTTTGTCCGATTTGAACGAAACTTCATGTACATACATTTTAGATCACGAGTAAAATCACTGTCAACTTTAAAATTTTCTCAGACGAATCATTACCACTTTTTTCAAACATCTCCCATAGTTTATCATTACAGAAATCTTTTTTTTTTTTCAATTTCTAATGCAATTTCTTTCCCATTGCCATTCAGAGGAACTGCTTATGAACAATATTTTTATAAACCAATTTCAGATTAACTCGCTATAATTTGAAATCCGAAACTGACGTCAATTTTGGCAGATGTGATTTTTTTCACATAGTACAAAGATTACTATAAGTGCTTTAAACGACATAGTACATATATTTAAATGTGTTTGGTGAAAAATAAATAATTTAGCTGCTAATTTTACAAAGGCAAATTGTTTCCACTGGTTTGTTAATATTAAAGTAAATTTTCTAAGAAATAAAAAGATATTTTTGCGCATTCAAGCTTCATGATTCATTTTATTCTACATAATCAAAAATCGTCTGTCAAATATTGACGTTTTGCAATCATTACAGCGTAACTTATTTCAGCTTGAGCCTCAACCAAGGAGGCATATTTAAATTCCTCGGATGCAGGTGGACAGTAGATGCCCTATTAATAAAAACTGGATTTAAAAAAACAATGCAGTATTTTTCATTATTTTTTCTTCAAAAATGGGTGTTAAAACAAATGGGATTAAAAGTAAAATGGTTTATCAGGAAAAAAATTTAAATGCATTTTTTTTAATATAAAAGTTCGACAACGTGGCGACATTTTCATTTCACCAGCTTCGAAATTATTATTCAATTCTTAAAAGAACACTATATTTTTGAAAAATAATGTTTTGCATCAAAAATCACATAATTTCAAAACGCAATTTTAGCAAATTCTGTTTAAATTACATTGTAAATATAATTTCGGAGTTAAATTTAGTATTTAATAATATTGTTTAAAATTTTTCTATGAGTACAGTAGTATTGGATTTCTTTAATCGCTTTCATGTTTTAAATACAAATGTGCATGTGACGTCACGCACTCAAGTAAAGTCATTTTTCTCCATTAACTGTAGGCGAAAAGTAACAATTCTTGCAGAGTTAGTAATTTAAAATGTAATATTTCCTACATATAATATAATGTATTTTAACTATTTGAAAATTACGAAAAACATGGCGAAACTTCAAGCAATTTAGCTCGTTTGACTAACATGCACATTATTTATAAATATAAATGCATATCTGTGCATGATTCATGAAGTAAAAGAATTTGTTTTAAGTAGACACGTATCGGTTCAGAGGAAAATCTACCCCTGTGAAAGTGTTGTCATATTTTAAATCATGTGCCTGTTTTCATTCACAAAATATTAGTATTTTATAGCAATTACACAAAGTAGCATAATTTGCATAGAATGTATTGGTCGCCAAAGTATATGTTTAACATTCTTTTTCCGTACAATTTTCAAGAATATTAAATTACTTTATAATTACTTTAAAATCCATAAAACATCAGTAAATTGAGATACGCTTTTCAAACGAATAACACTGAGAGTACATGTATTTTATTCGACTGCATAAAAATTGAATGTTCTATGTTTAGAAATAAATGTCTTTACTTTATAAAGATCAAATAAGTTAATCTATCGTAATTGGATTAGACACAGATTTAAAAATATACATGCTTTAAAATTACTTTAAAATCCATAAAAAATCAGTAAATTGAGATAAACTTTCAAACTACATTTGAAAGTGTATTTTTTTTTCTAATTGATAGTTTAAAAAATGAAATTATGCGATATTTAGTAGTTACAAATATGCAGTACAAGCCAAATTTAATGGGTAGGTCGTTGCTATCGACAATATGATGTCGACATTACTCACGGATATGTTTTTGTTTTATAATATAGGTAGATGCCATATGAAAGCGAATTTCACAAAATATTACGACAGTTGGTATTTTTTTCATTTTCAAGAAAATCGTATATTTTTATGTTGTATGCGCAAAGAAAACACGCATTCTCATTTATAAAGCTGAAAAATTTGACTATGGTTGAGTTAAAGTAACGCTTTTTTTTTTCTAATTGTCTTTTTTATCGATTTGTGGTTGAGTATGCACAAATATTGTCGTATTATTGTATTTAAATTTATGTTAACCCGGGCAAAGCCGGGTGGTTCTGCTAGTTGTAAATATATAACGAAAGTAAAAAGACTTTTGAGCAAATAAGGGGAATATACACGTTTCAGATTTATTGTAAACCTTATTAAGTATATTCTTTCTGTTTTGATTAAATATATATATATATGGTGTGTATACTCAAATTGTGCCCGGGGGTCAAATGTTGTTCTTTCCACGGTGCTAATGTTTTCTACTCTGTGTTAATGTATAATGCAATTTCATTTTTTTAACCATGACACTCGTGGTATTTTTATACAAAGTGTATGTGCATTACAAGATATTACGCTTTAAGAATTGTAGTTAATCTTGACAAATTTCATTTTTGTGTTAGTACCTATAAATTTCGATTACTTATAGCCTGACAAATAATCGTCACTGTAGGTTAATCACACAAGCTTAAAATGACTTGCCTTCTCTTTTCTTTTTTGCAGTGAAATGTATTTTCAAAATATTTTTAATATAGAAAAAAGTATTCTTAAATAAAATAAAAGTATGTTTAGTTAGTTACTTGCTACGGCCGATTATCGTCACTAGGGATATAGGCCAGTGGGGGGAGTGCCCTCTGTGGAGGTCTTTAAAATAAAAATAAGATTATGTAACTTCCCAGGAGTTGGATTAATCATTGTCAGTATAAAATATGAAGTCAATTAAGTTTATGTTCTGCAATACTAATGTTTCGGGCGAAATGTCCACTCCATAAATCAAAATAAGCTATGTGCGTGTGTTACAGATATGCGAAAGGTAAATCATTTCATAATTAATAGTTTAGATTTGAGGGTGAAAAAACAAAATCTAAACTGAGAAAAAAATATTCTGATTTTTTTTTTCAAGTACCGATTGCACAGGACACAGCGGGTATTTATCAAAGTCTCTGATCCACAGACCAGCAGGAGAAAGGCATAATTTTTTAAGCAATGAATGAAAACCGTTTAAACGTTGATAGGTTTAACCTCTGGTTGAAGATCCATATATACGATGTACCGTATATGCTGTTTCGCATAATATGTACAACCGTTTTGGTCGTATCATACTTATCCAAAATCTGCACCCCGTATAATACGTATTATACGTATACTCGTATAAACGTTTAATGGGGAGCACTAGTGTAAACTATTTTTATAACTTTTCATTTAGAAATCTCAATGCTTTTATGACAAAATTTATAATTTACCAATCAGACAGAAATTAAATTTTTATTAAAATTGTACATGATAGAATATTTTGAATATTTTTGCCTGAAATTAGCATAAAAAATGCATCAGAAAAATCCCTTCATTTGGAAGAAAAAAAGTTTCTTCACAGGCTGTGTTCTTCTTCTATTGCTAAGCTAAAAATAAATACATTAACAATTTTTTCTTGCTTCTTAATCCCAACAGTACTTATAAATACTACTTGAAATGACACTTTAAACGTAAAATAAAAGGAACTTTATCCCAGACATTAAAAAATAATATACAGGGTGATTCATAAAAGATGGGCAGAACTTTAAGGGGTTATAGTACACTTAAAGACAAATAATATTAAATAGGAGACTAAGGGTCCCAGACGTATTCCCAAGGAGATAGGGGGCATTAAAGTTTAGGGTCCGAAATTTCAAATGATTATAAAACATGGAAAAATTGGTCGATTCGTTTGCGGTTTTTGCAAAAAATTTTCTTTATGCCAGTATTTTCTTGAAATAAAATTTTAAAGTTCAATTTCAAAAAATGCCGATAGGGGGCGCTTTAGACTTTGGAGTAACAAACAACTATTTTTTAACGTTATTTTTTGTATTTCTTTAAATGATTTCGAAAGCTTAGACTTAAATTTTGATCTAAAAATCTGAGTCCTAACGAGTAGTTAAGTAGCGTAAACTGAAATTTGAAATTTGAAACCCTTCTCCCCCCAGAACAAAAATCAGTTATTCCCGATCTTTGTGTCGTAGATTAGGCTCTAACTACTGCCGCGTTTTGCTAAAATTATTCTTTATGTCAGTATTTTCTTGAAAATAAATTTTAAAGAAAATTTTCAAAAAATTCCGATAGAGGGCGCTTTAGACTTTGGAGTAACGAACAACTATTTTATACCGTTATTTTTTGTGTCTCATTAAATGCTTTCTAAAGCTTAGACTTAAATTTTCAGCCCAAAATCTGAATCGTTAGACGTGGTTAAGTTTCTGGGGAGAGGGGTTTGAAATTTCTACTCCTGAGCACAGTTCAGTTTACCATGTCCACACATTGTGTGCTGTGATACGAGGTAAAAAGACACAAATTAGGATTATGTTACCAAAGCATATTTATTAACATGTAATCACAATAAATGTTCAAAATTGTGACCACCAGAGGTTATGCACGCAGAACAACGGCGACGAATGGAACGGCGAACATTCGCGAAAACATCAGGCTTTTCGAGCACTTCCCCTACAGCGGCGGAAAGTCTGGCGACCAGTTCCTCGGGGGATTCAATGGGTGTGTCATACATAAGAGCCTTCAATCGTCCCCAAAAAAAGAAATCGAGGGGTGAAAGATCTGGCGAGCGAGCAGGCCAAGCAACAGGACCACCTCGACCAATCCATCTGTTCGGAAATGTGATGTCCAGATAGTTGCGGACGTCTCGTACGTAATGGGCTGGCGCTCCATCGTGCTGGAACCACATGACCCGCCGGATGCGTGGAGGAACAACGTTTAACAGGTCTGGCAGCACATGTTGCAGAAATGTGAGGTATGTTTTACCGTTGAGGCGTTCAGGAAGAAGGTACGGTCCGATTAGGTGGTCTCCGAGGATTCCTGCCCAAACATTGATGGAAAAGCGTCTCTGATGAGCATGTGGATACGTAGCATGTGGATTGACATCCGCCCATACATGTGCATTGTGTGTGTTAAATGTACCTTCACGTGTGAAGGTACATTCATCGGTGAAAAGCACAGTTCGTCCAAAATGTGGATTTAGCGCGTTCTGCTGCAGAAACCAGCGGGCGAATTCAATACGATTTGGATAATCCCCTGGAGAAAGTTTCTGGACTCGTTGCACATGAAACGGGAGCAAATGTTCATCCTTCAGTACCCTCCAAGTCGTGGACTGTGAGGTATCCACCTGGCTAGCCACTGTTCGTGTACTTGGACTTGGCTGCGCCGCTACTACATCCAGAATGGCTTCTGCAACAACTACTGATTCGTCCTTTTTTGCACGACCTGCATTCGACCGGGAAGCGAGAAATGATCCCGTCTCACACAACTGTCTGTGCAAGCGCTCGAAAGTTTTGCGGTTAGGCAACCGCCTGTTAGGAAATCGCTCTCCGTACATTCGTTGTGCCTCTGCACCATTTCCATCTGCCGCTCCGTAAATTAAATGCATCTCAGCCTTTTCCTTATTCGTGAAGGGCACCATCTTCCGATTCATTACTACAGCGACTTACACTTGACTCACCGTTCAGTGGTTTTTATGCCTGAATCGTGTCGAAATTTTGCATACGTGTTCTTCTTCTTCCCCATTTGACATTTGCATACTTTCTGTTTCCTTCTTCACCCGGTGACTAGCGTCAGGAATGGAGCTTTAACGTTTGCATGAGCGACGTTTCCAACTGTGCCAGTGCCTTTATGAGTGAATTCCGACTATGCAGTCCTTGACGAAAGTTGTATTTTTGCCTCGTATCACAGCACAGAATCGTTGGGCATGGTTAAGTAGTGCAAACTGAACTATGTTCAGAAGTTGAAATTTGAACCCCCTCCCCTCGCTACTGAACCACGCTCAGCGATTCAGATTTTGAGCTGAAAATTTAAGTTTAAGTCTAAGCTTTAGAAAGCATTTAATGAGACACAAAAAATAACGGTATAAAATAGTTGTTCGTTACTCCAAAGTCTAAAGCGCCCTCTATCGGAATTTTTTGAAAATTTTCTTTAAAATTTATTTTCAAGAAAATACTGACATAAAGAATAGTTTTAGCAAAACGCGGCAGTAGTTAGAGCCTAATCTACGACACAAAGATCGGGAATAACTGATTTTTGTTCTGGGGGGAGAAGGGTTTCAAATTTCAAATTTCAGTTTACGCTACTTAACTACTCGTTAGGACTCAGATTTTTAGATCAAAATTTAAGTTTAAGTCTAAGCTTTCGAAATCATTTAAAGAAATACAAAAAATAACGTTAAAAAATAGTTGTTTGTTACTCCAAAGTCTAAAGCGCCCCCTATCGGCATTTTTTGAAATTGAACTTTAAAATTTTATTTCAAGAAAATACTGGCATAAAGAAAATTTTTTGCAAAAACCGCAAACGAATCGACCAATTTTTCCATGTTTTATAATCATTTGAAATTTCGGACCCTAAACTTTAATGCCCCCTATCTCCTTGGGAATACGTCTGGGACCCTTAGTCTCCTATTTAATATTATTTGTCTTTAAGTGTACTATAACCCCTTAAAGTTCTGCCCATCTTTTATGAATCACCCTGTATATACAAATGTGTTATATTGAAATGTTGAGATGTTTCACAGCAGAAATTTAATATTGCACATTACACAACAAAACAGAAGCTAAAATGAGATACATAGATGGGAAGTTATCCTCCTAAAACATTCACAAAACTACTAATGGTGTCTATTGATAGTAAAGTAAAATATTTAACTTTGATCCTAAAATGTACCAAAGGTAATGATTGAACAATTAAAAATATATATATATATATAATATTCACACTTTAAAGTACTGTCCAAATATAAAGGGTTAAGACAGTCTGTTTTAACCTGTTTGCAAAGAGTGACATGTATGTGTGATGCATAGGATGTTCATAATCCTTTATTAGACCTACCAATAATTTTGAACAGAAAAATTTTGTCTTATTTAATCACAGAATTTCAGCAAATAAAGTAGGCAAAAATTTCTAATTGGAATTACCTGTGATAAACAGTAAAAAATTCTGTAAGGGAAGGCTATCAAGTACAGTAAAATACCTTTAACATGAAACTGAGGGACCAGAATTTTTTTTCGTGTTAAAAGATTTGTAAAAGGAACAAAACTCATCAATACTTTCGATGTTGTCAAGTTTTATATCGATTTCTTGTTAAACTACTAGTAGGTTGCATCCATTAAGATAAAAAGCAAGTAAAAAAATTGTTTTTTGGGGAAAAAATTAGATATATTTTTTTAAGTGTCTTTTCAGCAACATATAGTCCAAAAATTGTTCGAGATCATCCATTGTTTTATTCATCTGTCCATTTGAATGCACATCTAAATAATTGTGCATACTTTTAATCATTTTTTCTGCATGTCTGAAATAGTGGATAGGAATTGCATCGTTGATTCTGTTGTCATATTCGTCATCAGAATCTACATAGGTGGAATCATTTGGATTATCAACGATCTCCAAAATCTTTTTGTCTGTCAGAATCGGTGCTGTAGACACATCATCATCGACTGCAACATATTCATTTAATAATATTGTAGGATAGTCTAGTAATGTTGAGCCTTTTCTAAACATTTCATTAAGTATTGGTTCAGTCTCAATATCGGCCGATTCTTGAGGTGCCAAAGAATTTGTTACTTTAGAGAATCCCACATGGCGAAAACAATTTTCAATTGTCGTAGGCTTCCCTAAATTCCATGCTGAGTGCAACATATGTAATGCATCCAATAAATTAATAGAGAAATCTTCTTTTGCTTTGATTGCGACTAAATATTTTGGAAGCAATTGCTTTTGATAATTTAATTTCAAATTTTGTATAATGCCTTGATCACATGATTGTAAAACACTTGTGGTATTTGGAGGCAAAAATACAAGCTTTATGGCTTTCAATTCAGTATAGTGGTGTGCTGGACAATCAGAGCCATCTTTAGCGAAAGCGAGGCCCGGTGCAAGAACTTTTGCGAGGCCCTTTATTTTCAAATTAGTTAATCGGAAAAGAAAGGCCCAAGAATGAATGTGGCTGTGAATCCACATATTCACAGTTTATTATTATTATTATTATTATTATTGTCTCTATTTCATATTTTCTGTTGTACAGCGCCCTCTATCGGTGTTTCTGGACCTCTTATTTTCTCGTAATCCATTTCTCCATGTCTTGAATACTATATGCACAAAAATTGAAGCTTATACACAGAGTAGATCATTATATAGAGAAGAGAGGTCCGGAGTAGAGGTGTTTTAATTCTGGCCACCCTGTACCTACCTGTTTTCACAAAAATCCCCCCCCCCCCCCCTCCAGATTCGATTTTGCTCATTAACGAGCTTGACCGAGATTTTATGCCTCTTGATTTTATGTATCAGTTTGGAAGAGATTCGTGCAGAATTATTGCAGTTATCGTGTCCATAAAAAAGTGACATAGATAGATAGATAGATAGATAGATAAAGTTTTGAACTGGGGGTGGTTTTGGGAGTCATGATCGGCATAGATCTGCAAAAGTGTTTCTGATGCCAAACGATTACTGCAGCACTCTATGTGGACATACTGCATGAATTTGTGGCGGTACAAAATGCTTTGGAGGACCGTGGGAACACCTGGTGGTTCATGCAAGACGGTGTCTGTTCACGTCATAAGCTTCGAAAATATAAGCTTCACGTCGCTAGTTTAATTTTGTCGGGATTCTCCACCCTCACCTTCTTATTATGCAATCATATTTATTTATTTTTTTAATCTCTCATAGCATACGTTTGTGTGATCATCAAATTGTGGGCGCTGGGCACAGAAGATATTTTGGGCCTTATACGTAGGGCCATGTTTTTACAAATGTACACAAGAAAGTAAATATTGCAAAATGCACATAAATAAAAAACTAAAAATCGTTAGGTACGCAAGTTGTACTGTTATTAGCATTGAAATTTTTTCATAAAAATAATCTGTCAGAATTAATATTGATCAAAAGGAAAATGTGATTCTATAGATAAGATTGTGATAAATTTAAAATACTCATCTAAAATTTTAAAACCTATATAAATATAAATAAGTCAGAAATATTTTGGGTGCATTGTGAAAAACTTAAAAGCAGTAATAATGCTTCTGGCAATTATAACTTACATAAGTTGTGTAATGAATCATTTTTTTAATATATATCTTAATAAATTAGCATATTTTATAAAATTTTTGAGTGGGGAATTTTCGAGCGCCTGAAATCCGAGGGCCCTTGGGAAAGTGCTCTGCATGCCGTGAAGGTAATAGGACACTGTGCGTGTGTGAATAGAAACAGGGATATTCGTATAAATGTGATTCTATAGATAAGATTGTGATAAATTTAAAATTCTCATCTCAAATTTTAAAACCTATATAAATACAAAGAAGTCAGAAATATTTTGAGTAATAACATATTTTACAAAAGTTTTTTTTTTTTAATTAAATGTGTCAAATAATTTTATAAAACTTATTTGACAATAAAATATATAACATTATGATAAAATAACTTTTACAGAAATGTGTTGTTAGATTCCAAATAACCATTGGAATAATGCTTACCGATTATCCAAAACCATCAACAGTACCGGCTTTTTAACGGTTGATATTAAAACTTCAAAATAACAAATGAATCGCATGTGAATAGCACTGGTTATAACCAGCAGTATCAACACCGTATCTGGAGCTTAGTTTGATGCTCCAGTCACTTATTTGCACTGTCATAAAGTTCATCCCTATACTGATCCGAGTCTGCAGAAATATGTAAGCCCCAGCTTGGTCCGGGCTTTTTATCCGTGCCTGAATTTCACTTTATCCGAAACGAGTCGGGCCAGCACTTTATTCTTTCCAGGAAATAAAAAAATGTCCCATGCTATTGTCGGATTGGCAGTTTTTTTTAACCCTTTCAGGGACAAGGTACTCCTGTTTCTAAAATGTTCAAATGATTAAATGATATACCAGGATTTATGAACAGATTTGTTTGAAGATAAATAAAAGATTTTCTTCACACTACATTTTAAAAGAAAAATTTAATCGAAATTCCGGTACGTTTGTGAGATTTAGGGATTAAAATTAAGTGGGATATGCAACATCCCAACATTCTTCAAGGGGTTAAAGTAATTGTTTTATCGTACATTTATTTAACAAAATCTTTAGAAATTTAAAAGGTATAATTTATATACTTTTTTTAAAATCGAGTTACAAGAGACAGCCTTTAATTTTTTATCTTACCAAAAAAACCACCCAATTCAAATGTTCTCGTTTAGTGAGATACAATGAATAGAACCAAACATAATCCATGCAATTTTTCGATTCAAAAACATATTTTTAGTTATGGAAATTGTTAATAAATTTATATTAAACTATATGAATTGTGACCTGCATTATTTGCTACAAGAAAAGAATCAGTGTCGTTGAAAACAGGGCTAAGTGCTTTTATAGCTCAATTATTCCTATAATTAGTTTTCAAAATTTAGAGAGATTTTACTTTTCGGCAGTCTCAGGGAACAGACTCCTGCTATTTTCGTTTGATCCAAAGAACTTAAATAAACTATCAAAAATGTGTGTTATCCTTTGAAAAATCAAAGTTGATACAATTTCTAATATGTAGACGACCACTATTTAAAAAATTTTCTCATATTCGAAAGTAGAAACAATTCTAATCAACGGTACCTCTCTCATATCTTTGGGGATAAAATAGCATGGGGGGAGGTGCGTTTTTCACACGATTGTACGCAGTGCCTGATTTACGGCAGGGCATTCGGGGCACGGGCCCAGGGCCCCCGATTTTCAGGGGCTCCCAAATGCCTCTGAAGATTTTTCAATTATGGGCCAAAACAGTTTTAAAACTGTTCAAAAACAAAATTAATATGGAAAAATCTGTTTGTCATAGATTGTAACTTAATTTTTTTCTGATTGTTTTTTAACAATTTATGTGCAGGAATGTATAGAACTCCATTTTTGTGATTTCCATATTTCTTTTTTTTTTTTTTTTTTTTTTTTACCTGTAAGGCCCTCACGGTTAACATGGACAAAGCCATGTCGCTCTGCTAGTTACTTTTTTTTTTCAGTGAAAGTTTGTATTTGAAAGAAAGTTATTTGATGAATAGGATATTCTAATATTTTAAATAATTATAGCTGGGCACTGCGGTAAATTTATTATTAGTTGTTGCATACTTTATCATTCCAGATATATGGACTTGCATAAAGAAAGTTAATAAGCTCCACACAGTTTATTATAAAATTCAATTAAAATTTCATAATTATGGAACAATTATTTAAAAGTAAATTAACGATTATCAAATTTAATTTTTTTAATTGATATTTAAAAAAAATTAAAGTCAATAGTGATTATCTTAATAAATACTGCTTTCAATATATATATATATATTTTTCTCAAGGCCTGTGTAAGTATCGGTGCAAGGGGGCCCCCATACACATCTGTGCCCAGGGCCCCCAAATTTGTAAATCGGTCCCTGATTGTACGTAAATTGTCTTAGTGGTTATTAATATTGTCATTCCGTGTTCCATAGATTGTTGGAATATAACCTGAAAAATATTGACTTTAAATTTTTTACATAAATATGCACGCAATATTCTTTTGAAAAACTTTTAATTTTACAATAATGTTACTTAAGAAATATTGGCATGTTTTATGCCTGATTTTACTGCATGTAATGGCCGAGTTCATCAATATTATACACGAGTATTTTGAATTTATGTCGAGTCAATAAGGTTTTCACACGGGCCAAACTGGGCTAGGCTTGGAAATTTTCGGCCTGTGCAGATTCATAGCTTTTCTTGATTGGCCTAAACTAGTTTAATTTTGTTCTTGAAAAATGCCACAATTTTTGCATTTTAATTATTTATATCGTATGCTGAGACAACAGTGTACACTCCATAATAGGTAAAATCATTATGTAAAAAAAAAAGCGAATTGCTCCACAAATGCTGAGTATTTAATTATGCGTTCAAAAAATATTAAACTTTTTATTATTATTATTTTTAAAAATCTTGTTTATTCGGGCGCGAGGCCTTTTTAGGCGCCCCTAAGGACGGCTCTGTGGACAATTATAAATAATAAGTGTGACTTTATGCTTTTCCTGTAAAAATCGCTTTTTCCAAATTGATAAGACAGTCATTGGAAATAGTGGCCACCATCTATGCTTTTTTATTTGTCATATATTCAACTGGTAATGTTCTTATGTTTTTACAACACTGTTGTTTTAAATTTTTACCAATGACAAATAAGGGAAGTTTTCAGATCCATCCAAATTGCATCCAACCAATACTGTAATTCTTTCTTTAGAAATTCTTCCTCTTGAACACGACTGTCCTTTAAACAATAGTTTTATTGGGTAAGCCAGTTTCATCAGCATTGAAGACATCTTTTAGGCCATATTCTTCAAATATTGAGGGAAACAAATATTGCAACAATTCTACAGTTATAGTTGGTAAAACGTTATTAGCTTCACCACAAACATTTTTAAACACAATGCCATTCCTTTTCTTGAAACGTTTCAACCAGACTGGATTTGCCGAAAATTCGATACGCATTTGTTCTGCCAGATCATCTTCTTTTTCCAGCAGTAAAGGACCTGATATAGGAACATTCTGAGATCTAGCTTGTTTGAACGAAATAAGCAAAGTTGTCTCTAAATCTTCGTGCTTAGCAGTTCTCATACATTTTCTCTCTGGTTCAAACATTAACGTAATGTGATCCTTGTTTTTTTATTATTGTTGATAAGTAGAATTGACATTGCCAAACTTTTTACAGATTTCTGTTTTCGTCCTGCATTTTTCATCAACTGCATTAAGCCGCTTCATCTTCATTTGAAGCGAAAGAGTGGTTTGTTTCCGTACTGATTTCTCAGCCATTGTGCTCATAAAACATAATCTAATTTACAAAAAACACAAAATTCAATGATTTTAACACAAAATTCGCGAATTTCAACTCAAACTAACCGACTTTGTAAACAATCTAAAGAGCAGTACTCTAAATGTGTTAACCTGAAATGTATGGGAATTTGCTTATCACCAAACGCCTGATATTCCTTTCTTCGCATGGGAAAAGCACATTGAAACTGGATTCCCACAGTCAGCGATTCTTTGGTACAGATAAGGATTCATTAGGGGGAGGGGAAGAGCTCTGATGGATGATGACCACTGGAAGAAAAAGGGGGAGGGCAGTGAAGGAAAAGGAAACGATTCCTGGAAGTTAAACAATTCCATAAATAAATTCTACAGTGATTTGTAGCAAACATGCCACTGAATATCGAAAACAATTTTTTTTCGTGTTAAATGATTTTTGTTTCATGTTAAAAGTAAAAAATATGTATTACATTGCATAGTATACTGTCCAAACTGCTATATCATTTCATGTTAAAAGTAAAAAATATGTATTACATTGCATAGTATACTGTCCGAACCGCTATATCACTTTGTGTTAACCAATTTTTCATGTTAAATGTATTTCACTGTATTTGTTAAATATTCATTTGAATAGTTTTATGTGTAAAAGTTTTTTCATGTGACTCATTGCAGAGTGACTTATTCAGTTAACTCATTCAATAAATAGGCAAAAATGCTGTTTAAAACTCTAAAATACTTATAAGTCAGGAAAGTTATAGAGAATTTCAAATATATAAACTTATCTAAATAGCTTCAAAAGTTTTTCATAGAATTATTTTGGTAATGATTCTATTTGGAAGTTTTGAATAGGCACTTTTTAAAAATTAAATAAAACCTTTTTTTTTCCATTTTATTTTGGAAATTTGAATGTGTAACATTTATTTTTAGTCTACAACATTACTTTTGTAAAAAATAAATAAATAATAACAGGGATACATTAACACAAATCTGAGAATTGTCCTCCTGTGGGACATACACCCCATGTCGTAAACTGCTGTTTTACACACAACTCCCAATACTTAGTCATCTTGTTAATTGTACTATTGATAAAATTATTTAAATTCTATTTGATTTTTAATTTTTTTAAATTAAAATTTTTATATAAAAAAGTAACCTAAAATAAGTGTCACATTATTTAAAAACATTAAATAATAAAATCTACTGTACTGTGTACTGTCATACATATCTTTTTTTAACAAATCTTCTGATTTTTTTAAGATCAATCTTCTTCTTTATATCTGCAACTGGTCAGCAGCTATCTAAAAAACGTTAAATTTAAAATTTATTTGCATCATAAGAATCTGTACTTATTTTTTTTCTTGTTAAAAAATTAAAAATACTTTTCAGATATTATAAAGAAGCAAAAAGAAAGCTTTGAAACTGATTTAGCTGAGATTGAAGAGTGGTACAGAAAAGATTCTTCCATGCCTGCTGAAAAAGAAAATAAGCGTCCCAAAGAAGAGAGCGAATCTCGTGATGTTCCTGAAATAGAATCTGAATCTTTAGTTGTAGAGCAAAAGGATACAGGTCGTGATTCTAATTCAATGCAAATATCTAACTCTAATTCAAATTTGAATTCCGATTCAAATGACGATGATGATGAGGACTCGAGCAATGCTAAAAATGTTGGATCTCTTGGTGATCTGGATTTTGTGCCAATTTATGATTAATTTGAAGTTTTTGTTACAAGTTAGCATATATTCATTTTATGAATTTTATATGTTAATTTTCATATTTTATTTCATGAAACCTTTCTTTTTTAAAAATGGGTTTTAGTATATTTTCAGTGTACATATATACATTTATTTCAGTTCAGACAGAAATTTGTATATTTCATTCTAGAGACTTTGCATACAATGAACCTTTCTGCCTAACCCTCCCCTGAAGTTATTTTTAAAAATTTGACATTACATGCTTCACTAAAAAAAATTTAATGACCCATACATTATGTAAGCTTAAATTTATTATTCATCTATCTAATGCATTCATGTAATGCATTTATAAATATTTGTGTATACATAACCAGTGAAGTTAATTGTTAAACTGTTCATTCCTAATATAGTTATAAAATTGTTGTTTTATGTCTCATTGTATACTAAGTCCTAGAATAAAAATTTCTATGGTGAAAGCAATTCATTTTTTAATGAACAATTTTAAGAGAAATGTATTTTCTTACAAAAGTAATGTTATCTTTTTATGAATGATTAAAATATTATTTTAAAATTTATTTCTTATTCTGTATAAGTCATTAATTTATGTGAAAGAGAGTTTGTATTATATGACTTTAATAATTAAATATTAATTTTGTAAGTCAGTTTTTTACTCTCAGCATATTATTAAATCTGACAGTTATTAATGAATCAGCTTTTCTGTATTAAGGTTTTGCCTGAAATTAAGTATAAGCCTTTACATGTGCAAATCATTTTATAGAATTTTCTTACTTTTAAATCTTGAACTTTTTTATAGCGTCGCTTCATTTTTTACTTTGAATATATTGAGTGGTCATAAAATAACATCAGGTGTTCTGAGCCTTCTCTCAGGCAATCTATTAGGAGAAATGATGATTTCAGTGATGAATTCAGAGATTCATCCAGGATATGCAAAAATCTCTCCCAGAGGAAAATGTCTGAATTCAAAATGGTATCATTTGACATGCACATGGTTTCAATTTCTAAAGAAAAAAAGTTTTATGAAAATATTTGTCATCAAGGGAAAATTTAAGCTCTGCAGATGTAACATTTGTGGTAATATATAATTTTGTGGTAATATGAATCTGCAAACTAAAAATTTTGTCATAATAAATAATCTTTATTGCAAATTACAAATGTGGACCACAAGATTCCAATAGCTGCATGCAACATTTTCTACAGCCACCTAAAATTTGAATTTACTGAGAATTACACAGTAAATTTTAATAGCAAATTGAGAAAACTAGCCTACAGACATCTGTTTAAATGCAATGTTTAAAAACAGGAGCTGTTACAATTTGTAGGTTTCAAACAAAACTGGTATCTTATGTTGATGCATATTACTTGCAGTTTCTGAACACTTCATACAAAATAAGTAACGAGTTCACATCCATTTTTTTTTCCAAAACAGCGGTAAGTGTTTACCTGGTGGGGGGAATTTTGATACTAATTTTTTTCATTTGAAGTCAAAATTGCTTGTTTCTCTGTGTGTGTACATCAAATGGTGTTAAATTTTGCCCAATAGATTTCTTGTTAGAGGGATTGGGACACCTCATGTTGTTTTATGGTCATCTGGATTATTAAGTTTTATGAAAAAATTCTATGTGCAAATAGTTATTGTAAAGAATGAATTATTTAAAAAGATATAAAAAAGAAAACGAATGCATTTTCTTTTAATGTTAAGTGTCCAGACATCATTCTGCTTCTAGGTTTATATTGCCTAGCCTTGTCATCAGCTGTTTTACTGAATTCAGCTTTATGTCATGCAGATATGTGTGTTACCTTTAAAAAAAAATTCTGAAGCAACTTTGCTCAAATTTCCAAACATTCTATAGAGTACTATAGATTCAGATAAATTTCTGACACAATGGAATCAATTTGATTTGCACATTGGACCTCACATTTCAAAAGTGGAGACGTTACCTCTGAAACACTGATGTTTGATTGCTTTGCTGCAATATTTATACTTATGGTCTGTCACATTCATTTAGTGATTTTCCTCAGTCTCAAAATAATTTAACTGTCTAATCCATTGGCTGATTTGTGTGGAAATCTATACAGTTCTTGTGACTGTGGTCTATAATATATTTACTCTCACCAAGTGGGAACTCAATCGCAAGTACTGTTGGAAGCTATCATGTTCACACACCTATACATATATGATGATTTGATTACAATGCTTTTCTTACACCATGTGGTTGGAAAGTTAAAAGAAAAAAATAACTCTTTTTAAAAGGTGACACTGGATGCTGGCATATTAAATCTATTTCAGTATTTCTAACTAATTTATGTGTGTATTTTATATTTTAAATTGTTTTTTGAATATTAGTTTTAGAACATTTAGTTGTATGACTAGTATAATTTTTTAAAATGCTTTTCATGTTATTTTTTGCATGAATCTAACAAAGTAAGTTTAGTTTATAAAATCTATATTTAATACATGTATAAATATAGATATATAAAGAAATGTTTGTATTTTAAAATGAAGAATTTTGTGCTTTGATGACGTTTTATAGCTTGTATATCAAAATAAATTTTTACCAAATTATGTAATGTTAATTGAATAGATTGCAGTATTAATTGAAAATTTTGTCCAGAATTTATCAAGAATATTTCTGTTTTACTAAATTTTTATGCAAAATTATTTTGTTGTTAGAAAAGAAATTTTTTAGTTGATAACCTGGCTAATAGATTGACTTCTGGTGATACCCGTCTGTCTGTTTTGCATTTTATGAACCTTAATTTGATATTTTAATATATCACTATTATATTCTCTCTCTGTTTTTTTTAGTTTAATTTGTAATCAAGTTATATAATAACTTTAGTACCAGCTCTAGCCAGATGATGTAAAACATATGTCACTTTCAGATCCTCACTATTAAGAACATTGATTCAATTCAGTTGAGCATTAACTCAAAACTTTATAAAATCTTAGAATATAAATGGTTTTTTAATCCCTGTTACTAGCAATTTTTCTACATAATTTAATATAAACAAAACATCATCTCAGATTCATAAAGTGAGTAATTTTCATTTGTACCTAAAATACCTTAACATTTAAAAATTTTACTATGCATACCATTTAAAAATTTCAAGTTCTATTTTGAAATAAGTATAGTGGCTTTCAAATGCTTGATTAAGTTTTCACACAGTCATCTTATTCTCTCTCTTAAAAATACATTGATATTAATGTAAAAGTATTCTGTGATGGAAATTACTTAAATTGTCCTTATAAGTAATTTTTCTCTTAATATTTATTTAAAAGAAAAAAAAAGCTCATTTTTTTGTATTAATGCATTTTTCTTTTAAGTTGCTTGCCATGTAAACATTATTTCTAGTTCACTTTGTTTGTTATTGGCTTTGTTTATCACTCTATACTTATGGTGAAAGCTTTTATTGTTGAGTAGTTATTCCGTGAAGGACATTTGTTCATGAATTTTATATCATCAATTTTCATCTAATAAAAATTTTAAAAATATGCTATGTTTTAGTTTTCTTACAACTTTTATTAAAACTTCAGATAGACATATCAGGGTGACTAGCCACCTGGATAGGTCAATTTGAGAGAAAAAATCGGAGAAATTTGTAACTTCCAGAAAAAAATTCAAGAAAAAGTTTCTGATAAATATTATTATTATTATATTAGGATTTGAAATTGCAGTGCCAGGAAAATCTATTCTTGCTCTTCATAAGCATTGTAAAGGGTATTTCAACCTGTCATGCAATTCATTTTGTATACCCTCTTTTACTTCTACCTTGTAACTCAGAGATTTTCTATTCCAGCTTCACTGAATCTTTGTATAGAATGTTGTAGGATTGATTAGGTGATTAAATTTGTTTACTTATCTTTGCTTGGGAACTGAACATTTGTTAGCATAATTTATTGAACATTTAAAATACTTAAATTGGCTTAGTCACAAAGCAGATGTATTACTTATGAAGAAAGTATTTTTTTTCTTTTGTATTAAAATATTTTAGAGCAATCTGTATTAAACTGTGACTCATGTGATAAAGAGTTTCAGCCTGATGGGACAAAATGATAGAATAAAAGTTTGGTATGTTCCTTTCTAATCGAATTCCTTACAAGCAATTAAGACAGAGAAATATACGGAGTCGTGTACGACTCTCATTCTGCCATCTTCCAGGTCTAAATTGGACAAATCTGAACCCCACCCTCACAGGATTATGGCTATGGAAAGGGTTTAGAAAGCAGGCAAAAGAAGCCTGCGGCGAGAATTGTCAGGGGAACATGTTGTAAAATTTATCATTTTATTGCTTTTCTAAACAAGGTTAAGTATTTGATGTTTCATGTATCAACATTTGACCAATAAAATAACATTAAGGCAAAATCAACTAGAAAATTCTGTAAAAGTATCTTCTCATTGATTTTCTTTCTTTTTTTCTTTATAGGATTCTTAACATAAAAAACTTTTAAACATAAAAATAGTCGATTATATAGTGAAATAAAGTTTAGTAAATCAAAATTGATTTTATTGTTTGAAATAAGGTACAGAGTTTATATTTTTTAGCATTGAAATAGCCAATTAAAATTGAAAATTATGACTATTTTTTATGGAAAGCATAGCAATAGTCACCAAATGTATTTTATTAAGTTTATGGCTGATTTTTCTAACAGAAAATTCCTTTATTTTAAAATGTTACTCATAGACAGTTTTTTTTAATTATATATAGTATACATTCATAGGTGAATGCCTTTTTCTATACATATTTATTACATATATACATAAACACATATGTGAAAATATTTCCAATAAATGTTTGAATGTAGATTATGTAGAAAGTTAGTGTATGGAAATTCAACTACTCTTCAATTTATGTGCATCTGCATATATATTGGTATCAGTTTTTTAACACTTTCCAACATAACTGAAAAGTGTTTATGAATTCAGTTTGTCTTTCTGTGCTGTAACTCGCGTAAATATATTTGGATTGCCATACAATTAATACATTTTAATTAGGTGTACTGTGACATGTTTGGTATTAAAAATGAAGTATGTAGCATTCATAGTTCACTTACAGGGACACTCAAAAGAAATATGTTACATTATGGTCTATGGGAAAAAATTGTTTGCAGTGAATTTTGATGATTTTACACCATTTCAAACATATTTAAATTGATATATGTCGTTGAGGTGCACCATAAGAGGCGTACTATTGAATACAGTATGCATAACATTCATCGTTCATTTACAGGGCCACACAAAAGAATTTGGTTAGAGTACTGTGTCAGAACAATAATTATCAGATGTGCCTTTTATGTTATGGTACGTTTTTAAAACAAACTAATTTTTTGCCTATTACTTGGTGTGTATAAATTCTATAGATAATATACAAGGCAGCACAAAAGATCTCGTGTATGAATACATTTCACTTTAATGACAGAAATTGCTGAGGTGGAAATTACAAAAACTGTTTCATAATCGATGCTTGGCACATGATTTTTCGTTATTATTCTATTTGTATTTGAATTGTTATATTCATACTCTTAAATGTAGTTTTCTTTTTATACAGTTTATATAATACTAATATGAAGCGAATGATGCTGTTTCTTTTAATATTGGACTATGAATTTTGATTTCATAATGATCTAAAAAATTATTTATCCCCGCGTTCAAAATGCGAAATATTCTGATACATTCATGAACTCATTTTTATAGGTGGCATCAATTTGCAGGTAAAATTATGGAAGTGATTTGGAAAAAATAACAATTTTTAATTATTGATAACTGTATTATATCACGAATTATAATCTATTGAAAATTAGATTAAAACACAAGCGCTGGCTGTCTATATTTCTGACTACTCTAAATGTTTATTAAATTATTCGTAATGTTCACATACAAAACTTTTATAAATGCATATTTATTTTTTAAAATGAGTATTTAAAATTTGTTTTCTGATAAGTTTTTCAATAAATTATCCTTATAAAAAGAAACATTCTTTAAGAAATTGAGGAAATAGTTTCAATATATCATCAATGTTATAAATTAGCCTTATTTTTTGCACCAAACGATAATTATTTTCTTTATACCAAAAAAAAACATTTTGCATTACTACAATTGAAGAGATCCTGGCATTCTCTGTCCTTGCAAAAATATTCATTTGAGCCATCACCACAGTTATTGAAACACATTTTCCATTACTATACCTATACTTAATATATACCTTAATATTTTGTCAGTTCTTCCTATAATACCTTTAACTCTTGTTTAGATTGATGTCTGAGCTAAAGGTATTTTGGGGAAATTAAAGCTGAAGACCACGTTTTTTGCTTTATAAGATGATTTCTCATCTGACGTCAATTTTTGAATTCAGCATTTTTTCATATCTGATAAGTTTGCATCTATCCTTTTTGTAACTTTAACATTTTTGTAATGATTTTATGCATTTCTATTGCCTATTCAAAGAAAAATTCTTCTAAAGTTACAGAATTTCGTAAAAAACGGTTAAAATAATAAATTGCGAGCATCAAGAGGTACATTCTCGACCGAAAACAACAACCATTTTCCCAAAGGTTTAAAAAAAAAAAAAAAGGTTATGCACAAAAAATATCAGGACAAAACCTCTTCAGCACAAGATTATTCCTATTCTAAATGTGTAAATTTTAAAAAAATGTCAAAATTTTTAAAGTTTTTTTTCTATTTTTAGCAACTATTTACCACAAAATAAAACACTACACACTTCAATATTATACATGATGTATGGGTATACGTCTGGTAGAAGTGTACGATGAAAATGTGACATCTGGTGCTGAACAATTTCCCAAAATTAAAATGTTATGTAAATACTGCCTCATGAAATGTGATTCAGATATAATATTGTTATTACTATTTTTTTCTTTTCATATAACACGTCATATGTTATAACTGACAATATACATATAAATAATGAATCATTATCATTCATAAGTTTTGCTTTAATGAAAAACTGTATGTCAATGTGTTAACAGATGTTCTGTCTTGTAATTTCTGAAAAAAAAAAAAATCTTTTTTGAAACATCCCGGGTTTTGTTTCCCCACTTTTCTGCACATATGAAAAGTTTCCTTTACAAATAACAGAAAGGTAAATTGAATATGGAAAATCATTGTAAATAAAAAATATATTACATTTGCTTATTGCAAAGGAAAAGAAATCTTGACAAAGTAAAAATTCCCCCAAAGTTATCATAGAATAATATTCGAAATTCAGGTTTTTTTATTTTCTCTATTGGCTTTAAAATGTTTCTACTATCTCATTATTCATTTCTTATTTTACTTAAAATTGTAGACAGTGCTCGATTGAAGCTAAAATTAAAATATTCGAAATGGTGCTATGTCTCATTGCTGTTTCGAATTTCACAACGTCACAAAGATTCATTCATTTAAGACTTTTTTATCGTCCCACCACTTTTCTTTCAAATGTGTGATGCTTTGTGATTATTTTAAACGATTGTAAGTGAAAAAAAATTAATTCAGACACCCTAATCCATGGGTAAATAAAATCTTAAAAAATTTAAAATTTCCCAAGAATTATTTTAATATAATATCTGAAAATTTGCTTGAAATACATTACACCATCTTATTAATTTAATTATCTTCTCCCCATCATGTTGCTGTGAAATGCTACTATTCATAAAAAATTTAATATAAAATAAAAATAACCATGGCTACAATACATGAATGACTTGCATACTTTGGTGAAAAACATTTAAACAGTCTAAAAAAATATAAGAAATGCGTTATTTTCCTAATTAAAACATTCCTGCAATTTATATAAAAATATTGTCGAACTATTCTGATAAAGAATTGTCATTGTATCACATCTGCATTTTCGTCTTCTAAATAATGTAAACAATACAGTATATACAAGAAATAACAGTATCTAAAATAGTTACTATACCATAGTTAAATATACCATAGCAGTGTTTTCTTAATAATATTTATTTCAGCCTATAAAATCTCAAATACAGGATGTTTTGCGGAAAAAAGTACTCATTTGGAAAGATATTGCATGTAAATATGAAAAAGACAAAATAAGGGATCTAATTGAAATGTATATGTCAGGCTTTGATTGACAGCTGCTAGTTAGAACTATTGTTATGTGATACTATCTTTTTGTACGTGTGTTTATGTATTCTGTGTACTGTAAGGTTTCAACTAACATTCCTTTCTTATCTGAAATCTTAATCCGAGTAGGTTAGTGACATGATATGAATGGAAAGAATGTTTAGTATGGTGGAAAGAGTTTTTCTCTTGTCATTCAAAGTTCATAGATAAGACAGACAAAGAGCTTCACCCATTATCTAAGGAGAAAGATGCATCATAAAGGGATGACAGTCTTTTAAAGGGACGAATCCATGCGGACAGAGGAACCAACCCCATTTACAGATGATGGTCTCGTGGTGACAGCAGAGAGAGTTTAGTTTTAACTATGGCCTGGGGTCCACGCGGACCCCAAGCACTTTCAACAAGTTCTCAAAAAATCTATCACTCACTTAGTAGTTTCAGCCGGTGACATCTCATATCATAATGTTTGTAACACACGGTAAAAATTAAACTGTACAAATATAAGTGGCACTTTTTTTTTTTTTAATTTGAAAAATAGATAGCATATTTGTCCTGGGCAACAACAGGGCATGTTTCGATAGGACATAGTGATAGGGTTAACGCTGTGAGTAGGACGTGTAGGTTGTTCCAGAGGGAGCACGTGCGTTGAGGTAGGTCTCTTGAAGTGGAGAGATAATGTGTTTGTGAGATTAATAGTAATCTCTGGTAACTCTGGGTTAATTAACGTAGCATAAGAAAGGTATAGAGTAGCTAAACAGTACACAGAACGTATTTTCTGTATTTTAATTAATGTTGAACCAGATCAGCTATATCCGCATTTTTAAGTGTAAATATGTCTTGTTATTTGTAAAGATTGTGTAAATAAATTGTTTGTTTAAGTTTAATGGAAAGAATTCGTCTTTTTCTCAATATTCCTCTTATAACGTGACCGATATCATGTAGTCATATCGGTGGTGGCAGCATACTAAAAGTACAGGATTATTCTTCAAAGTTGTGTGGATTTAGAGGGAATCCGACAATGCTGGCAGCGACGGGATAGAATCGCCGAAGACCAGTGCCAGTTAGCCGGGTTACAGAGTGTTTATGCCGGATCGTCCAGCGGAATTGTTTGTTCTCTATTGTCATTACAGTTAAGTAAACTACATTGTTTGTGCCCTATCTACGTTTCAGTGAATTGAACTAGTGTTTGTGCCCTATCGTTGTATAGTGAACCAATTTACAGTGAATTTGCCGAGAGTGGAGTATTTTAACCGGGTTATAAGTGAACTTATGTGTATTTCATCAAAGTAAATCTAAAGTGAGAAATATTTAATTCATCGTGGATCAACTTGTGAGCAGAGGATTGCCCCAGCAGATAAAGTATGAGGTAAGGTGTTTTGATAATTTCACTCTACTGACATTCTCGAATCTACTGTTTTTTTGTGTAATTGATGATAATTTAAGTTAATGTTGTGGGTAATTTATGATAATTTATGTGCAATATAATAATAGTGCTAAATCAAATGAGATATTAACAGCCATTTTACACTATTGTTTTAAGAAAATGATGTAATATTGTTTACTGGAATTGATTTTCTAATTTTTTTTAAACGGATAAGATTAATGATTAAAATTAATGCATTGTGTTAATAGTTGGAAGGAATAATTGAATTTTCTTAACTTTAAATTATTATTAAAGTAATATTTAAATTAAGTGATATTGTTTTAAGTTTGAAATATTGATAGTAAATGAGGAAGGCAAATTTGTGTAGAATTTAAATTAAATTGAAATAACCTTCAAGGAAGAATTGAAGGCCCAGAAAAAAAGGCTGTGATTTTACTTTTTAATGTGAGAACTAATTTTGGAAAATTGAGATATTTTATTGAGATTAAATTTAGGAATTTATGTGTATTTTATGCAAATTTTTGTTATGTGGTTATCTCTATTTAGTGATTGGCATCAGTATTTTTTATTGAAATTGCAACGTATCAGTATTATTGTGTAAATTGTATTTTATTATTTAATTGTATAAATTTAAATCTGTATTGCATAGTAATCAAATTGAAATTATTTTACTTTGTTATTGGAAGCAAGTTGTGGGGTACCATTGTTTAAGGAAATTTATCAATTTATTATTATTTATTTGAAGTATGTTAAATAGTATAATATGTGGAGGTAACTTATTTAGGTAGGATTTGAGGAAGTATTAATTTGATATTGTGCTTAAGTATTGTTGTAGGGTGGTAATAATTGTCATTAGAAGGTATGATTTTCTTACTAAAATTAAAAAGGGTGGATCTTCAGACGATATGTGAACAGTTGGAGATTGAATCCTTGGAAGATGATACCAGGTTTCAGCTTAAGAAAAAGATAGTGGAGAGCTATAAATATGAAGAAGGGGCCGTTATTGAATTATCTAGCACTATTGTTACGGAACGGTTAGAACAAGAAAAGTTAGTAAAAGAAAAAAAGTTAGAATGGGAAGAAAGGGAGGAAAAGTTACAACGAGAAAAGTTAGAAAGGGAGGAAAATTTACAACGATAAAAGTTAGAAAGGGAGGAAAAGTTACAACGGAGAAAGTTAGATAGAGAAGAAAGGTCTGAAAAATTGAGATTGGAACACGAGTTAGAGTTGGAAAGGCTAAAAATTCAAAGTTCGGCAAATAACTCTAATGGGACTAGATAATCTAATCATGAGATTAGCCTAGAGAAATTGATAAAAAGTGTTAAAACTTTGTCTATCAAAGTTACAGAAGGGACTGAGGGATGGAATCTGTTTTTTAACAGTTTAGAACGAGCATTCCAAACAAAAAATGTACCGGGAACATAGCAGGCTGAAATTCTATTAAATATGTTAGGAGATAAGGCTGATAATTTGTTAATTTATACTACTAGGGAACAAATTGAGAGTTATGAGAAATTAAAGGAATTAGTTCTAAGGGAACATGAGCCGACACCAAAGGCATGTTTCGAAATTTTTAAGAAAGCTAGAAGGAATCAAAATGAAACTCATGTATTATTTGTATCGCGTTTATTAGCAACGTGGGAAAATTACTGTAAGATTAGAGGTGCAGATACGTATGAGAAGGTTAATCAGTTAATTGTCACGGATAAATTGTTAAATACTTTAGATGAGGAAACCACGACGCATATTGGATTAACTCAGCACAATAATTGGTTAGAAGTTTCTAAAATTGCTAAGGAATGTGATAATTTCTTTGATGCTAAACAAAAATCTTATGCGGTAACTTATAAGGGTTATAAAGTTAAAGAAAGGTATGTAAATAATGAAGATACTAGAAGGGAAAAGATGAGGGATTTAGTAGTAATTGGAGACAAAATGGGAATAATGAAGTTAGTCCTTTTTCGGGTAGAAAACCGGAATATAAGAAACCTAATGATGCTACGCCTACCTGTTTCAAGTGTGGTTTAAGAGGTCTTTACCAACGTTTCTGTACAAAAGGAAATAATGAGGGAAGTAATCAAAATAATAAGGAATTATTTATGGGTCCTATACAACTGGTAGAAACCGAGAAACATAGGATTGATCGTAAACCGGAGAGGGTTAAGATAAAACAGAAATTGTACAATGTTCTTATCACGTACAAAGAGGACTTGGACAGACAAGTTCCTGAATGGTTAGAGGAAAATTTAATTAAGACATCAGAGGCAGAAGTTAGCCATTCAAGCGGGTGTACTGCGGAAAGGGCTGTACCTATTAGGTTAACTAGGAAGGACTAGAAGGAAAAAGTAGTACCGCCTCCAGCAATATCAGCCTAAGGACTGACATTGAAAGGACATAATCCTAGTGTAACTTTATTTTTTTATATACAGGGTGTCCGAGAAAGATCCGTACAACTTCAAAAATTTATTGAAAAAGAAACAGTAGGGTAACAGCAAAACTAATTAGGACATTAGATAGAATAACTCAAAAAGTTTTTTTCTGCAGTATGTTTCTGACCATAGATGGCGCTACATCAAAGCATGCAAAGGAATATTAAAGCATTTTAGTTATTTCAATGGCGGATCGCGTGAAGAAAGCTCAATGTGTTGCGTGGTTTATCGAAACAAAATCCGATATGCAAACACAACGGAATTATCGAACGACATATGGGGAATCGCCACCATCTCGGTCAAGCATTCGTGAGTGGTATCACAAATTTATGACAACAGGTAGTGTGGAACATAAAAAAGGATATGGTCGCCCTAGAACTAGCGAAAAAAGTGTGGAACGAATACGTGAAACATTTCGTAGGAGCCCTACAAAATCAGTTCGACAAGCATCCCGGGAGCTACAAATGCCAAGATCCACTGTACACGATGTGCTTCATAAACGATTGCGACTTACAGCCTACAAAGTTCATGTAGAAATTTCCTAAGGTAATAACTTAAGTTATAGGAAAAAAAACTTTTTGAGTTATTCTATCTAATGTACTAATTTGTTGCGCTGTAACCCTATTGTTTCTTTTTCAATAAATTTTTGAAGTTGTACGGATCTTTCTTGGACACCCTGTATATATATTTGTGTGTATTGTGTAACTGTTTTAACAAATGTGTAATCATCAAGTTTTATTTTTTTGTGTATTTATAATTGTATTTGCATCTTGTGTTTATAAAAGTGTATTAGTATATTGTGTAATTTTTTCTATAGTTATCACATTAGTATATGGTTCATTAGAGATGTCAGTAGGTAATTTCCAGACACCTTGAAATGTGTATGTAAATATAATAATGAAGAAACTACCAAGGAACTGTTGAACTCTTCTCGGATATTACATAGTTTTGGGGAAAATTAGCCCCTAAATGGCATATTTTCTGCTAAGGTGGGGGGTTTGAGGCTTTGATTGACAGCTGCTGTTTAGAACTATTGTTATGTGATACTATCTTTTTGTGTGCTTCTGTATTCTGTGTACTGTAAGCTTTAAACTAACATTCCTTTCTTATCTGGAATCTTAATCCGAGTAGGTAAGTGACATGATATAAGTTGAAAGAATGTTTAGTACAGTAGAAGGAGTTTTTCTCTTGTCATTCAAAGTTCATAGATAAGACAGACAAAGAGCTTCACCCATTATCTAAGGAGAAAGATGCATCATAAAGGGATGACGTTCTTTAAAGGGAACGAATCCGTGCGGACAGAGGAACCAACCCCGTTTACGGATGGTGATCTCGTGGTGACAGCAGAGAGAGTTTAGTTTTAACGCTGTGAGTGGGACGTGTCAGTTGTTCCAGAGGGAGCTCTGGTACATGTGCGTTGAGGTAGGTCTCTTGAAGTGGAGAGATAATGTGTTTGTGAGATTAATAGTAATATCTGGTAACTCTGGGTTAATTAACGTAGCATGAGAGAGGTATAGAGTAGCTTAACACTACACAGAACGTATTTTCTGTATTTTATTTAATGTTGAACTGGATCAGCTATATCCGCGTTTTTAAGTGTAAATATTGTCTTGTTATTTGTAAAGATTGTATAAATAAATTGCTCGTTTAAGTTTAATTGAAAGAGTTCGTCTTTTCTCAATATACCTCTCACAACGTGACCGATATGACATAGTCATATCAGTGGTGGCAGCATACTAAAAGTATAGGATTATTCTTCAAAGTTGTTTGGACTTAGAGGGAATCCGACAGTATATATAGAAAAGTACAATATCAAAAAGTTTATTAACCATATAAAATAAACACGAAAAGTACAAAATGCCATGTATTATAAATGCAAGAAAATATGCTTTAAAATTTTCTTATACAGAAAAGCTACATTACATATAGACAAATTTTTACAAGTAAAGAAAGGTAGGTTTTCAGAAAAGGGAATAATGATATTTAAAACGATGGTCTTCCAAAAAACAATCTTTCTAGTTCACATTTTGTCACAGCATTTTTAGTAGAAGCATTTCCATTCCTACTTGGTAAAACTATCCTGCGCCGCCAGGCGCCCTCCGGGGGTAGCCCGCGGCACGCTTCCGACCATCGCGCCCAAGTCTCTGAAGGACTTTTAATGCACCAGGACTTTGTCTCGTCCGGCGCTGCGACCGGTCATGGGCCGCCCCTCTGCGAACCCTAGACCATTTTACCAGGTATCGACCCCATAGGTCGTTGCGGCAGTAACCCTGCTCTGGGGAAACTTCCGCGTGGAACATACACCTGATGAACCGCCGAAGAACCCCCGACGGCCTCGTTCACGAAACCCCACAGGGGGAAACGGTCCCTCGGTCATATGTCGAGTTACTCCGACGGCTCTTGCTTTCCCACGGCTTCCGATCATAGACATGCATGGATGGGCAAGCTACTGGGCTCATCGGCCGTGAGGTTCACATGTTATTGCACTAAAAAAAGAGCAGAAGAAGCCTCTCTCCGACCCAGAACCACGAGGAAATTCGGTTCTTTCCCATAGACGGGATTCAGATAGGTTGTCCCTACGCAGTCTGGCGCGAGGTTGAACCCGACTAGGCGGAACTAGCCGGTAACCCAGCGACAACTCCAGAACTACGAGATCATCCACATATAATTACACTCAAAAAACGGAAGAATCCTAAAGAACCACTATCGGACTCCAGAGGACGTGGAAACCCCCTCTGAGCACGCCAAAGAGACGGGCCCGATCGAGATTAGTAACGAGAAAATTAGTAGGCGTGCCACTAGTCCGCCCGCCAGGTGTGGAAATTTCTGGCTGCACGAGAGACGTGCTCGGACTGGGTTTCGGACCAAGGTCTCGAGTTTTGGCTGATCGATGCCGCGTTAGTCGGCAGCCTCCGGCCCGCTTCCTCGTAGTCTGCGGGTCACGTTGGGGAATCCCTACGCAGAAAGTACGGTCGCGTCCCCGGTAACCTGACGGGTTACCTTTGGATGGTGAACGTCCCTCTGGGTCGGGCGCTTCCCGCAGAGTTGAGGTCGACTCACAACTGCTCTAGCTGCAGAGGATTCGGTGGGGTCGTCTGGGACGACTATTTCATCTCTGCCGCCGGAACGTCGCAGATAGTTGCTGCATGCCGTATCTCCCGACGCCCGGCGCACTACAGAGCCACCACCGATCGTGCTCTTCACAGCTCGAACTGCCTCCGTCAATTCCTTAGTCAAGTTTTGGAGAGATCCGGCTGGCATTTGCTCCGACCTTTCCCCAGTATCTTAAACCCACTGGGATTGGCCGTGCGGGATTTCTTTCCACCACCTACGGAGGAACTCCGATCATTGGCCCATCCTCGCGCCGCAGAGAACCTGCGCTTACGAGGGAGAGACCCAGGGCTAGACTAGCTTGCCAGGCTAGTGTCTTAGGCGTCTCCCGGCTTCCGGAAATCCCTTCCACTGGCGGACCACGATGAGGAACCCAGACCGGTCTTCTCCTGTCCCCGTCACGCAACGAACGCAAACCATGGAGCGCCCGCGCACTGTTCCGCTCCCGGTCACCTCCTCCATCTAAGGAGTCGGGTCGGGACCACGGAAAGGGACCCGCCAGATTCCTACTTGGTAAGTCAAACATATCACATAAAATAAATTTCTTTACAATTTGAGGCAAATGCAAGTTTTCAGTTTCGAAGAGTAAAGGAAGTTTAGCAATTTTGAGATTTTTCCGTACTTGACATCGAGCAAGATGAGTGAGCTTACGAGGTTGCGAAGTAGGTGGACATTCGGGCATCAAATTATCAAACACGTCAGAATATTTATCGAACAAGCCCAGCTTATTTAGAAGAAGAAAACATCCATATAAAACACTTCTCACTTCGAAAATTGAGAGGAAAAGATCGCTTGTGGCACTGAAGTATAATCTGATACAATTGATTAACTTCTCTGCCTTGTTGTAGTCCTTCTTTACCCTATGTCGAACGGCATGTAGTGCTATTACTACGAAGAACAATCGACTGTAAAATTCACCATCTTCATTACATCCAAAGAAAGACTTTAGAAGATCTATTACCCTCTGAAAAATGGAATACGTATCACTTATACTGCTGACCGATAATCTGGTAAATAAAAAAGAAGAAAATTAAATAACATATTACAATCATTAAAATTGACGATTACTGAAAAAGGTACATATTATGTATTATACAGGTGGGAAAGAAAAATATACATTTACTAACACTGCTACTAATCATGATATAAGATGTGAGTGGTACTGACAGATTAATAATCAGATCTACTTATCGAGAGTTAATTGATTTTAATTTTGCGTTGTTGAACAGAGAAAAGTTACACAACAGATATATATACCACAAATATACTCTATCTACACTATATACAAAGAACATTAAAAGAAGCTGTTTAGTGAAATATCTGAACTCGGCTGAGTCAGCTTACATTATTTGTTGCATTGGTGAGTTTTCATGAAGGAAGAATTTTATAATTTAGAAAACTTTTCCCGGGTGAGAAGAGGCCCGAAAATGATACTATGCTTCCCTTAGATTGAGTAGTATGACCCTTAGTATGACCCTGATTTTCATTCACTATCATGTCTTTGTTTTAGAATATCGCATTATTTCAGTCTTTTTAGTTCTTTTAATATTAAATGGGGTGACACGGGATTTTGGGTTAGAATGAGAAAAAACGCGCACACACAATTGACACTTTAGTCACAATTTTGAAACTGCAGATTTGGCACGGAGTTAAGTTTTAGGTTACAAATATTTGTAGGTACACCCTATTTGATATTTAAAATTAAACGAAGTAAAATTTAGGTTTTGTGATAACGCCTAGTCATTGTAACACCATTGGAAAAGCATTTGCCCCAAAATTTTAAATAACTTATTCCTGTTACATAACTCGATTAATTTTAATTTTTCAACTTTTTTGTACCTTAATGTCACCCATGAAAAATTCAAAATGCATATATTCTGCTGAACACAACATCATTTTCACCACGGAAGCCTTTCGTATTTTCAGACAACCTTTCTTTCAGACGATGAACATTACACGGATGATAACTGAATACGTATTAATCATTTTAACCGGCTACATTAGGTGATGTTTAAAAAATGTAATTTCCATTTATAATTGAGAGACTTGACGAAAAAATACTCATTTCCTCACAGTCGCAAAATGCTTCAAATTCCTGTATGAAAATGCATGATATCTTTTATAAAGGACTCCAGTTTCAATGAAGGATATTTGTCATTTCACCCTTTAATAGTTTCTGTTTAATATACACTGCTTGGTCTAACGGTGAAAATTAAATCAATTTACCTTTGTGATGTCGGGCTTTAATTTTAATCTATGCTGAAAGTAAAAGGAGGCATCTCCTTTAAAAAATCATTGTAATATGTTTAATTTTGATAGATAAAGTTTCCCATCAACTTCTATATGTCACGTATGCATCGATGCAAGCATTTCCTCTTTCAATTTTTAGGTAGATTTCGTAAGAAATACTACCTATTAGATTCTCCCCTAAGTTGGAATTTTTGAAAATTTTTTGCAGATCTACGCCGATTATGACTCCCAGAACCCAAAACCACCCCCCAGTTCAAAACTTTATCTATCTATGTCACTTTTTTATGGACACGATAACTCGAAAAATACTGCACAAATCTCTTCCAAACTGATACATAAAATCAAGGGGCATAAAATCTCGGTCAAGTTCGTAAATGGGCAAAATCGAACCGGGGGTGGGGGGTGGAAGTCTTTTTGTGAAAACAGAAAAAAACCCATAATATCTTAATTATGATACGTATCGAATCCGATAAAGTTATTATTACTTCTAGGAAAAGGGCCGAAAATTTATGTAAGATAGATTTTTGATATAATTAAAAATGGCTCCAAGGGGGGTTTTAGAAGAAAAAAATTCATAACTTCGTCAATTCACAAGATATCAAATCCACTTAAATTTATTATAAATCCTCTTAATATTATCTAAAACTTTTATACTGAAAAGTTTTTTATAGGATCAACCCTTATAGCAAAAAAAATTAAAAACAAAAAAATCCCTGCCGGCTCCGCCTGCAAACAAGTTCGAAGTGGGCGGTTCCAACTATCGCATCATGGCAAAATGCCATTTCTTCCTCAATTCCCAACAAACAGGCGCCCCACAGTTTGCGTCTTCAAAACCTACCTGTGCCTGTAGGCCGAGCCGTCAGGGATTTTTTTTTAAATTTCTCTCCGTACGAAAAACGTGTTTAAAGCTAATATGCAATAAAATGACGATGCTTTATTGAAGTTTTAAAAACCGGGTTCAATTTTAATCCGTAAATAACCCATTATGACACTATAAATCACATATAGTCTTGAAAAATTTTATGTGAATCAAAACGGTAGATTTCTTTCTTTTTTTTTTTTTTTTTTTTTTGCGTCTTGAAATTTAAACACTGAAGTTCTGTAATTGTCTCAACATTAAAGGTGTACAAAATATCTGCAAATTTAAAAATTATAACTTAAATAACATACAATAGTAGGCAGAAAACAAAAAACAGAAAATAAGGATAATTTCGAATATAAAAAACAGTTAGCCGTACAGTGATAGTGATAATGAATGCAGGAGAAGCAATTTTCACAACACTCGAGTAAAATCTTCTGATTTTTAAAGAAAGTATTTAAAAGTGTAATTTTTGTTTAAAATATATTTCAGTTAAAGGTGATTATTTCAGCATAAAAAATCATTCAATATTTCTACAAGGTCCAATAACTGCATCTATGTTTTTAAATTTTAAAAATAAGAAAAAGAAAATATCTAGTGATATATTATAAAGAAAATATATAAATATTAAAATTCATGAACTAAATTTTAATTATTATAATTCATATTACAGAAATGCATAATATATAAACATATAATATAATATCAGAAATATTTATAGCAATGTAAAATATAATAATAACAATTCTAAAAATAATCATAAAACCATTCTAAATTACTAAGTTATTCAAAAATCAATTAAAAAATCGTTAAATAAAGAAAAAGGGATACATCTTAGCAAAAGAAAACGTATTCACATTATCTGAGACAAAGTTTCGAAAAGATTGAAAAAAAACTTTTTTTTATTCACACAAAAGGTTTTTACTTTAGTCATTATTGCAGAAAGGATTTTATGCCAAGACAATAAAGCCAACATAAAATGCTCTCCATAATTACTACAAGTTCATAAATTAAAATAAAGGCTATCTTAAAATTTTTTTTAAAAAAGGTTATACAAAAATAAGAAAAAAAAAACTGATGAAAACGACCTTTTATACAATTAGCTATGAAAATAATTAGAGAGAAACGCCTTTTATAATATTGAATTCGTATTATTATTACTATTATTATTATTAACAGTTTAACTATTATTTGTTTAAAATATTTTATCTATTTTCTTTGAGTATTCTTCTTAATTAAAAGATAATTAAGCAAAAAGATGATAGAAAACAAAAGAAAAGCCTTAAAACTGTTCTCAAATCTAAACAGGCAACTTTCTGACACATTTTTAAATTCATTTTTATTTACAAATGTATGAAATTGGCAGGTGTTCTTATTCAGAAATTGTGTAAAGAAAACATGTTTTCTATTTGTTGGTAAAGTCAGATGATCTTTCGGAAAATACTGTCAAAGTAGGAGTTTTGAAGAGAATCCCCGTAGAGACAGCCTTGCGAGAAACGCGCCGTCACATGACCAAAAACGCTTCTAACTCGATAAGTAATTTATCAAAAAATAGAAAACTATTTTCGATTCCCATAGTACATAATAATAAGTACTAAGTCTGTGCTTTTAAATTCTCTCTCCAAATGAGAAAAACTTACTTGAAATCACCTAAAACAAGAAATTAGCGAAATGGACTTATTGCCGAGAGGCTCACTGTGGAAAATTTTTCTGGACACAAGGTGGACGTACATAGGTGGAGAAGGACACATTTTATATCTCCTGGTCTAATTTATGTTAACCGACCCCGTTTCTTCAACTTTGCCCAGACTACCGTTTTTCTAAGCGCCATTTTCTTAATTCAGTTTCCATGATGTTTTGATTTTCTTAGCATGTCTAAAGTTCACAGGTCAGCTGGGGAGGTCGCTGATAGCTAGGCCAACGCTTCTTACTTTTGTCGATGACCGCATAATCCTTCAGTAATTCCTCAAGTAATTAATGGATGATCCCATAATGGTTTGTCCAGACTATTTTTTTTCCTTAGCGGCCTTTTATTGTGGTAATTTGGTCTCTTGGATGTTTTATGACTTTTTTAGCATGTCTAAAGTTCAAAAGCCAACAAGGGATATCGGGGACAGCTCGCTCAGGCCATCTTTATTTTGTTAAGACTTCCCTTTCGTCGATGACCACAAAATTCTTCGGAAATAATAGGCTATCTAAAGAATTACGACTCTCTCAGACCTGCTCTGAATTTGAATGAACGACCCTAAAGCTGCGTTTATTTCGCAGTCTAAGCAAGTTCGACTGAGAAAACCATAAATAATACAACTTTTCCTTCTTCTTCAAAGGCTCTGTGATTATCAAGAAAAGAAAGGGGAGTCTCAACAAAAGAAAGAGGTTGTGTCCGACTTGTCAACGACGTCCACTGCTGACCTCTGCATTTAGTTATGTTAAGAAAGAAATAAAACTTCAAAGAATCCGAAATACCACATCAGATGTTGCGATGGAAATTCTGGTAGTCTGGGCGAACTTTAAAGGTTCGCCCAGACTTCCAGATTTACCGCGGTTTCTTCTATTGTGGTTTATCGAACTCTTTGATCATTTATGACTTTATTAGCATGTCTAAAGTTCAGAAATCAAGCAAGGGAGCTCGCTGACAGATGGTCAACGGCTCTTTCTTTTGCCGATAACCTCAAAATGATTAGAAAAGAATGGGAAAATGTGTGTTTTATGCCCATCTAAGGGCGACTTTCTCAGTAAGCGTATAAATGCACCTTAATGGTTGCCAAGGAGTCCCTTCAAGCCAATACTGAAAAAATTTCCTAAAATTAGATATAACTCAATGGAGAAAAAAATATCTCCAAGATTGAAATCAGTCTTGAAACTGACGGTCTTGCACTCATGGACCCCTTAAGAATATTTCCCATTTTTTTTGCATTTACGGATAAACATAGTTATGATAAAGTGTAAGCAAGTAACCAGTTACGGATTCAGAACTGTCTTAAATCAAGAAATCTAGCAAAATTTAATAAATTATAAAGAGATTGCATGATTAAAGTATTGCTTAGTACTAACTACTCTTTAAAGTATTGCTTAATACAGATAAAGAGTTTCATGTCTATTGCTCTTGTCTTCAAAATGGTTGCACGTCTTCTTTGCGCCTGACGAAGAAAGACAAAATTCTTTCGAAAGGCCTTGCGCATTCCTTATTTTATGGTGTTATTAATAAGTTTTTTACGCTTTTAGAGAACTATTGCATTTTTTAAGAAATCGGGTGATCCAATTTTGGCGTTCCAGATTACACAATACTATACTGCCCGGTGCACATTATTTAATAATGAAGTTTTAAAAATTAGCTGAACGATTTAACTTGTTTTAAGTGCAAACGGGTTCATCTTTTTTAATCGGACTGAGATAGATAACAAAATAAATACAAATATGCTTAAAAAAATATTTTACAGACAACAAAAATCAGTAAATTCAGATACAGTTATGAAACAAATTGCATTAGAAATTATAATTATTTTTTCAATTCGACGATATAAAAATTTAAAGTTAAAAGTTTTCAAGTGTAAAGTTTTCAATGTTAATAAATTTTCAATGAAAGCTAAATATATTCTTCATGTATTGCAGCCGTCGATATGATGTCTGCGCAAATCAAGGATATGTTTTTGCTTAATAATATAGATCAAAAGTTTGTAAAAATTTTTAAAGTAACTTTAATATGATTTAAACTTACAAATATTATTAAAAAAAAAAACAAGATAGAATAATCGTAATAGATAAACCCATTCATGTGTTATGCACGCAATTCTGTAAATCACTGATTTTCACGAGACACCAACAGATCACGATTAATTTATTTTGAAACACCAGAGAGCACAAAATGTATTTTATTATTATTATTATTATTATTATTTTAATAAATAAAGCATTGAGAGATTTGAGGATGCATGCACTTTTACATCTACAAATGTTTAATGACATAACATTAGTTAGCTGTTTAATCGCGTGCAGCAAAAGCGACTTTTTTTTTGTTATTCAATCGCATCGCAATTTACAAAAATTTATCTTATGGTAGAACCATGGATTTATGAAAAGAGTATTGGATCCTCTTTGGCTAAAATCCTCCTTTTACATGGAAAATATTTAATGCAATAGGAATTATTTCTTAAAGAATTTCAATTTAAGATAAAAAAAAAAACAGATAACTCAATCTAAAAAACACAAAAAAAGTTGAAAAAATTATAAAACCTATATTTAAAAAATGGAATGGGGATTAAACTAGAGTAAAAATAAATTAGAAAAAATAGAGATAATTTGGAAGTATTAAATATGATAAATTTTGAAAGAAATTAGAGAGAATCATTTTTCAAAAATTGGAGAAAACCCTCTTTTTACACAGAAAGTATTTTGTGCAATAATAATTCTTTGCGCAAGAATTTTAATTAATGATAAGTAAGCCAATAATAATAATAATAATAATAAAAACATATAAAACTATGAAAAATTATTGAAAGAAAAAAAAGATTAAAAAAAGATAAGAGGTAAAACATAATAAAGATTAAATCAGAGAAAAATTAAATTAGCGTTAAATTGAAAAAATGAAGGAAATATAGTAATTTTATAATGTAAAGTATGGTAAAAAAGGAAAACGATTAGAAAGAAATATTTTCTTAAAATTGAAATATAAAAACCTTTTACACAGGCAGTATGGGGATAATAGTTTTTAATTAAAAATAAATAAACCAACATAGAAAACAAAAAAAAAAAAAAAAGGTAAAACATTTAAACCAGCAAAACTTTTTTAAACAGTACAAACTAGATTTTTTTTAAAAGAAAGTCAGTTGGTAACTTAATAATATTGTATAATATGAAAAGTTACAAAACTTGAAAAATATTAAAGAGAAACCTTACGAGAAGATCGTAAAATTTTACATTTTGTAAAGAAATTATTTTAAATTTCATTCAATAATTCTTTTAGTTTAAGATAATTAAATCTGTTAGAAAACTCCCCAAAATTACTAGACATTCAAAAATTGAAATAGGACTTTATTTCAATAAAAGGTAATTTTAAAAAGAGGGGGGAAAGTGGAGGGCATAGCTGATATTTATAGCAACAAGCATCCAAATTCTTATTTAAATATATCTTTGTGGTGTTGCATCAAACATTTAAAAACTGTTCCAAAATACTATTAATTTTTAAATAATTTTAACTATAATGTTATTTTTTATTTATTTATTTTTGACGATATTTAATATAAACAGACTAACATAAATGTAAAGTAAGACAGAAAAAAGAAAACTGGGAAAGATTTTAGAATTGAGGACTGGGGTAAATGGAGGATACTAGAAAGGGGTCGATCCAGGCAAAAATTGCTCTTAATAAAACAGACCCCTTCACGAATTTCCTATTAATAAAACAAACCCCTTCACGAATTTCCTATTAATAAAACAAACCCCTTCACAAAATTCATTTTAATAAAACAGGGCTCTTCACAAAATTCTCCATTCCATGAAAATATATATTCTTTATTATTTTTATTTTGTTAGGTTTTTAAATGTGTAATTTCAAAATAAAATAAGTTCACCAGAGATCAAAACTTTAGAAGAAGGACTTAAAGAAGTTATTATTAATAAATACTTGCTTCGAATTTAAGTAACTGGATTTCAACTGTCGTAAAGGAATGTTACGTTTCACAAAAATAGAATAAATTTCACAAAAATAACTCCTCTTTATATTTAAAAAAAATTGCAATAAATCATACTTTTGGCAATATTGCCTAAATTTAAACTATAAAAACTCATTATTATGTCATTTTCACTTAAAACTTTGTATGTTAAAGTTAAAATTAAAGAGGCGCGCTCAATTCTTTTTTGTATAAATAATAAACATAAAACAAATAAAGATATCTTTCATCGAAATTTTCTTATATAATAGAAATATATTTTTTAATAAAAAAAAAGACAAGGAAATAAATATATAGTCTCCATATAAGTATGTAATACCAAATAACTTTTTACACAATTTTAACTGCATAACTCTCCCCACACTTCAAATTAAATTTAACTGCATACTTTTAACTACATACCTGCAAATTACGAGAGGAATATTCTTTCAAAAAGCACATGAAACGATTTACAAAAAATGCAATAAAATCATAATGTAAAATATGTTTCTATGAAAAGATATTTATGTGAAAGAATATTTATATGAAAAAATATTGTTGGAAATATGATTAATTTTTTTTTTTTTTTTTTTTTTTTTTACTTCTAGCCTTTTTCTTACAGAAGATGTTTCTAAATTACCAAAGGAGCAATTTATATATATATATATATATATAATGTATAATTTAGCTTTTAAAAAAAGCAACTCAACCACAATTATTAAAATATATTTGAAAAGAGAAAAGAAAAGCAAAGGCTGATAGCTTAGAAATTTTCCCATTGCTAACAAGTACTTTCGCAAATATCATATAACACACACATATCAGTAGGACTGTAGTAATAAGAATTGTGGCATGTTTGGAAAAGTTTTAATTTAGACATTTTTTTCAGCAATAACATACAATAAAAAGAAGAAATAATACTCACATGAAATTAAACATAAGATCACTCGCTTCTCTCTCTAAATGAGGAGAATCTTTTGAAAGACTGCATAAGTACCCATTATTAACCAGCAGCTTCATGAAGTCTGTGTGGCCATAAATAGCAGCAAATACTCGAAAGGTTTCATCAATGTTTGAAAGAGACGTTGTTTTGTCAAGATTCCATACTATACAGCTGTTGTATCTGAAGAGTCTAGTATTTTTTAAATAAATACTGATTATGTTTAAAAGCAAAACTGGTGGAGTCACACCACTGCTTTTGAATACTTCTATTCTAGTCATTAAATCAGAAGAATTACTTTGTGAACATGGAATCATACTATAATAATCATAATAATCAGTGGCATTCCTCTTCCTCTTGTTCCGCAGTCGCTGTCGGTTCATAAAATTATCAAAGGCCGTCCACTGTGACTCTTCACGTTCTATTACAGATATCTCCTTGCTTAAGTTCAACAAATCCTTAACGAATTTTGCACTTTGGCAAAAGATTTCACTGTTAGAAAAAAACGCACACGCCATAATTTATACGGTAACTAATTAGGCTAAATAAATTAGACTCTCACGAACTTCAGTCAAATGTAAAATATTGGATGCAATCTCATACACTTTAGGCTACGAAATAACTCTAAAATCCAAAATGTGAAACACTTACTCTCTCTTTATGTTTATATTCAGCTCTGATTACACCCTCCAAGGAAATTTTAAGACCTGTCTAAATTTATAGATATGCGCCTTTCAATTCAACAAAAGGTCCTTTCAAATATTCAGGAATAAAAGAGATTTACATACTTAAATGTCAGAGAGGATATTGCAACCACTCTTCCAAGGTGTTTAGAAAAAAAAATAAAGAAAGAAAAATTTGGAATATAATGTACATGCACTGTAAATAAATTAGAATCTGACGAATTTCAGTCAAATGTAAAATATTGGATGCAATCTCATACACTTTAAGCTACGAAGTAACTCTAAAATCCGAAATGCGAAACACTGACTCTCTTTTGATGCTTATATTCAGCTCTGATTACTCCCTCCAAGGAAATTTTAAGACCTGTCTAAATTTATAGATATGCGCCTTTCAATTCAACAAAAGGTCCTTTCAAATATTCAGGAATAAAAGAGATTTACATACTTAAATGTCAGAGAGGATATTGCAACCACTCTTCCAAGGTGTTTAGAAAAAAAATAAAGAAAGAAAAATTTGGAATATAATGTACATACACTGTAAATAAATTAGAATCTGACGAATTTCAGTCAAATGTAAAATATTGGATGCAATCTCATACACTTTAAGCTACGAAGTAACTCTAAAATCCGAAATGCGAAACACTGACTCTCTTTTGATGCTTATATTCAGCTCTGATTACACCCTCCAAGGAAATTTTAAGACCTGTCTAAATTTATAGATAAGCGCCTTTCAGTTCAACAAAAGGTCCTTTCAAATATTCAGGAATAAAAGAGATTTACATACTTGCATGTCAGAGAGAATATTGCAACCACTCTTCCAAGGTGTTTAGAAAAAAAATAAAGAAAGAAAAATTTGGAATATAATGTACATACACTGTAAATAAATTAGAATCTGACTAATTTCAGTCAAATGTAAAATATTGGATGCAATCTCATACACTTTAAGCTACGAAGTAACTCTAAAATCCGAAATGCGAAACACTGACTCTCTTTTGATGCTTATATTCAGCTCTGATTACACCCTCCAAGGAAATTTTAAGACCTGTCTAAATTTATAGATAAGCGCCTTTCAGTTCAACAAAAGGTCCTTTCAAATATTCAGGAATAAAAGAGATTTACATACTTAAATGTCAGAGAGGATATTGCAACCACTCTTCCAAGGTGTTTAGAAAAAAAATAAAGAAAGAAAAATTTGGAATATAATGCACACTGTAAAAAATGACAAATGTTTCTTATTTTATGAAAATATACTATAACCACGAACGAAAATTCGTGGAGAGATTTACATACTTGCATGTCAGAGAGAATATTGCAACCACTCTTCCGAAGGTGTTTAAAAAAAAGAAAGAAAGGAAAATCTGGAATATAATGCACACTGTAAAAAATGACAAATGTTTCTTATTTTATGAAAATATACTATAACCACGAACGAAAATATAATATAATCTTCACAGTTATCCGAAATTCCGAATAGCGTATTCCATTGTCTTTTGAATCCCCAGAAAACAATACATTTCAAAAATTTAAAGAATTATTTATAAAAACAAAGTATTTTTCGCTGCCCGTATTTTTCAGAAACGTTTCCGAAGGGTTTTTATAGTGTATTAATGAGTGTCCTCAGACTGGAATACCTGTTTTTCGAATGTCATCAATTTTCAAGTACACGTTTTCAGCTGCATAAGTTAAATTATACATGGAAGAGTAAAGAAAGAATCTTAATTTTAATGTTATTGTTAACGCTGTTAATTTTGCATGTTTGTCTGTTAAACATATTTTTGAGCATGAAAATGTTTACTTGAGGATGAATAGCATTCGAAAAACAGGTATTCCAGGCTGAGGACACTAATTAATACACTATAAAAAACCTTCGGAAACGTTTCTGAAAAATACGGGCAGGGAAAAATACTTTGTTTTTATAAATAATTCTTTAAATTTTTGAAATGTATTGATTTCTGGGGATTCAAAAGACAATGGAACACGCTATTCGGAATTTCGGATAACTCAGAATATTATATTATATTTTCGTTCGTGGTTAGAGTATATTTTCATAAAATAAGAAACATTGGTCATTTTTTACAGTGTACATTCACTGTAATCCCGGAAAAAATCACCCCGGAAAAAGTCACCCCGGTAAAAATCACCACGATAAAAATCACCACCGGAAAAAAGCACCATCTGTAAAAATCACCACGGTAAAAACCACCTCCCGGAAAAAGCACCATCGGTAAACAGGTCCCTGATAAAAAAGAGGGGGGGGGGAGCTTCAAGTTAAGATGGGAAAATACCACACATTTATGAATAACATGTCTTTGAATACGCCAATTATAATTTCGGGTAAAGCACGTGCTAACCACGTGTATTTACTAACCACGTGTACTAGGAACAATCAGAGTATTGTATACATCATATATTCTAATACGAGAGCAAATCTTGTGTGTGGGTGGGGGGGGGAGCGGAGGGGGTATATATATGCAAATTTTATTTTAAAAACGGCTCTAACGATTTTGACGAAATTTTGTATCCTACAGTTTTGAGGCACCAGAAAACCATTGGGCTGGGTCACATGTTTCAGAAAATTCGATTAGTGGGTCATTTTGGGTCACCATGAATCAGAGTCAAGTTAATTGTATCTAAAAAACAGTTCAAACGATTTTGACTAAACTTTGTATCCTAGCATTTTCGGGCACGAGAAGACTATTGGGCTGAGTCACATGTTCGAGAACTTTCGATTAGTGGGTCATTTTGGGTCACCATGAATCAGAGTCAAGCTAATTGTATCTAAAAAAAGTTCAAACGATTTTGACTAAACTTTGTATCCTACCATTTTCGGGAACGAGAAGACTATTGGGCTGGGTCACATGTTCGAGAACTTTTGATTAGTGGGTCATTTTGGGTCAACGAGGGTCCAGTTAATTTTATCTAAAAAACGACTCGAACGATTTTGATTAAATTTTGTATCTAACGAGTTTCGGGCACGGGAAGACTATTGGGCTAGGTCACATGTTTGAGAAAATTCGATTAGTGGGTCATTTTGGGTCACCATGAGCCAGGGTCAAGCTAATTGTATCAAAAAACGCGGTTCAAACGATTTTGACTAAACTTAGTATCCTACCATTTTCGGGCACGAGGAGACTATTGGGCTGGGTCACATGTTCGAGAACTTTCGATAAGTGGGTCATTTTGGGTCAAGTTAATTTTATCTAAAAAACGGCTCTATGATTAAATTTTGTATCTTTCTAGTTTTGGGCACGAGAAAATCATTACGCTAGGTCACATGTCCGAGAAAATTCGATTAGTGGGTCGATTTTGGGTCACTGTGGGTCAAGCTAATTTTATCTAAAAAGCGGCTCAGACTATTTTGAGTAAATTTTATATGCTACGGGTTTCGCGCACGAGAATACAATTGGGCTTGGTCACATGTTCAAGAAAATTTGATTAGTGTGTCATTTTGGTCATGTGTCATGATATTTGAATTCAAAGCTAATTTTGACCGAGCACAGCTCGGTTTTCCCTGCTCGTATCATTTAACAGTAAAACCTTCATATCGAACAGTGACTTATTATTGCAAGGGCAAATGGGGTAAGCTTCCCGGCTCCTCAAAGTAAAATATTTAGTATTTTTTCTTTAAATGAGTACAATTTATAGCTACAAAGACGACTTGGATGCCCTCACCTGAGTCCTTCCCTCAAGGCGTTACATAGTTATTCAGGGGTTGATAGCTGATTAGTGGACACACCTATATATCAATCCTTATCATTTTTCAATCCGATTTTATTTGTATACTAAAAACTAACAAAGAGAGAATTTTTCGGGTAAAAAGGAAGACACTGTTTCTGTCTTCTCCCCATCAGTGGACACCTCTTTTTATCAGACACTTTTCCAATCTACAACATTTCTACAAATATTGCTTAAATCGAAACCTTCCGTATTATAGAAATTTATATCAAAATTACAGAATTTTATAAACATCAAGAAATACTAGCTCACAAGTTCAAACAGTGTTTGCAATAAATAAACAGTGTTTGTAATAAAAAAAAATTTAAATTGTGTCTTTTTTTTTAAAGTGATATGGTGCCGTCTGGCATAAAGGACGTTTCTAAATCAGAGTTAAATACATCTACAATAAATTTATGATTGTAATATTATAGATACTAACAAGGGGACCGCCAAACATGATGCGCACAGATTTTGATGATTTTAAAGTATGTTGTAGGCATCATACCCCTAACTATTCAGGTCAAAGGTTTCTTTCAAATGGGCTTTACTTTTCGAGAAATTTCGGGTTAAAGTTCAGGATACGCTTCAAATACACATTAGTTCGCGATCTTGAGCAAGGTCTCTGTGGTGCAGAGCTAGCGTTCGCGATTTGAGTGCCAGAGATGAGGGTTCTGTCCTCTCATGCGATTTTTTACCCTTTTTAATGAATTTTATGTATTTGTCGCGTTACAAGTTTTATGCAGAATTATGAATTCTGCTTCTTTGAACTTTTTTATATTTTCCTAATAAATCCTATTTACATTTCCGAATTTTTCGTGAAAATTTACAATTTTTTTTTTTTTTTGGTGCAATTTTGAAATTAATATTTCTATTGACGAAATTCCAAACTAATTTATGTCTAGATTTTGTTTATTTATTTTTTTTTTATAATTTACCCTTTATATTTTAATAAATAATACTTTTTACTAAAATAATACTTTTTTTTAACTTTATGAAGTTTTAAATGAAAATTTATATTTTTTTATAATTTATACAAAATATTTTTTATCTCAAATCTTCTAAAGGTATGTATGATTAGGTAATTCCAACAACATATCTTGAAAGGAGTAATAAAATATTAATGCAATAACGCTTATTTCCAAGTTTTAGCCAGTTATATATATTTTTTAATGTTATTTAAATACACTTAACTGTAAATTTCAAACTCAACATCATTTTTGATTTGCACAAATAAAAAATAATATATTACAATTTTTTTTTCATTCTAACAAGTCGATACCAGACAGAAAAATTCAACTAGAAATGAAAATTATTTTGTAAATTACAATACATATAAAAAAAATCTGAAAAAAAATCGTCTGCAATGACTTTTATGGTAATATGAGAAAGAATAAATAAAATTGTCTTTTTATCCATTTCGTTTAGCTTCCTTTGCAGAAAAATACCACGTTTGAAATAATTTCTTTTTCAAATATAATGCATTTTTTAATATATATATCACAATTTAAGTATTTAAAGAATACATAATATGCTAATTTATACATTCTTCCAATATTGTTAAAACAATTTACGTAAAGAATATATTTTTAATGTGGAATTTCTTTAGAAAATTTTTGCGATATGTATCACACAATTAGTTCCATATTTAATAAACTAAAAATGCCGATGTCGGTGATGATAAATAATTTATTATTTCAGCAGTTAACATATTTCAATATATTTAGAACAAATCAAATATTAAAAGGATATATTAATTTTTTTCTTAATCATTTAAATTTTTTAAAAATAGAAAATGCAAGTAAAAAAATGCATTATTTCATAAATACGAAAAATAAATAAGTAAATATACATAAATGTAAACAATAATAATTTTTAAAAGACGAGATATCAAGACATAAATTAGTTTGGATTTTCGTCAACAGAAATATTAGAATAAAAATTGCGCAAAAACTATAAATTTTCACGAAAAATTAGAAAATGTAAATGGAATTTATTACGAAAATATCAAAAAGTTCATAGATGCAGAATTCATAATTCTGTATAAAACTTATAACGCGAGAACCATATAAAATTTATTAAAAAAAGGTAAAAGTAACACGAGAGGACAGAACCCTCATCTCCGGCTCTCAAATCGCGAGCGCTAGCTCTGGACCACGGAGACCTTGTTCAAGATCGCGAACTAATGGGTATTTGAAATGTATCCTGAACTTTAACCCGAAAATTCTCGAAAACTAAAGCCCATTTGAAGGAAACCTTTGACCTGAATAGTTAGGGGTATGATCCCTACAACATACTTTAAAATCATCAAAATGTGTACGCATCATGTTTGGCGGGCCCCTTGTAAGATTTAAATTTTTAAAACAAAATGTAGATAACATTGCAACATGAAATGCTTTTTATTACCAGCACTGTTTGAACTTGAGAGCTAGCATTTCTTGATGTTTATAAAATTCTGCAATTTTGACATCAATTTCTAATTTTTTCCCTACCCGTTATTTATCACACTGTTTGAACTTGTGAGCCAGTATTTCTTGATGTTTATAAAATTCTGTAATTTTTATATGAATTTGTATAATACGGAAGGTTCGATTTAAGCAATATTTGTAGCAACGTTGTAGATTGGTAAAGTGTCTGATAAAAAGAGGTGTGCACTGTTGGGGAGAAGGTAGAAACCGTGTCTTCCTTTTTAACCGGAAAGTTTTCTCTTTGTTCGTTTTTATAATACAAATAAAAATCGGATTGAAAAATGATAAGGATTGATATATATATATAGGTGTGTCCACTAATCAGGAATCAGCTATCAACCCTTGCATAACTATATGTAACGCCTTGAGACAAGGATTCAGGTGAGGGCATCCAAGTCGTCTTTGTAGCTACAAATTGAACTCATTTAATGAAAAAATACCAAATATTTTACTTTGAGGATCCGGGGAAGCTTCTACCATTTGCCCTTGCGATAATAAGTCACTGTTCGATATGGAGGTTTTATTGTTAAACGATACGAGTAGGGAAGACCGAGCTGTGCTCGGTCAAAATTAGCTTTGAGTTCAAATATCATGAGCCATTAAACAAAATGACCCACTAATTAAATTTTCTCGAACATGTGACCTGGCCCAATAGTCTTCCCGTGCCCGAAAATGGTAGGATACAAAATTTAGTCAAAATCGTTTGAACCATTTTTAGATACAATTAGATTGACCCTGACCGTAACCCAAAATGACCCACTAATCGAATTTTCTCAAACACATGACCCAGCCTAATGGTTTTCTTGTGCCTCAAAACGGTAGGATAGAAAATTTAGTCAAAATCGTTAGAGCCGTTTTTAAAATAATATTTGCATACACCCCCCCCCCCCACACACACACATAAAATTTGCTCTTGTATTAGAATATATGATGTATATAATGCTCTGATTGTTGCTAGTACGCGTGGTTAGTAAATGCACGTGGTTGCCACGTGCTTTACCCGAAATTATAATTGGCTTGTTCAAAGACGTGTTTATTCATAAATGTGTGGTATTTTCCCATCTTAACGGGAAGCCCCCCCTTTTATTTTTATCAGAGAGCTTTTCACCGATGGCGCTTTTTTCCGGGGATGATTTTTATCGTGGTAATTTTTTCCGGGGTGATTTTTACCGATGGTTCTTCTTTCCGGGGGTCATTTTTTCCGGGATTCGCCTCAATTGCCAGGCCTCACTATGGAAGTGATTTGGAATCGAAATAATGTTTCCATTTTTTTTATTAATAGATTACTTATCGAGTTATAACTGATTCGTATCGCGTGACGATACGTTTTTCTCCTTTCTCGGGCTGCTGCATCGGGAATTCAATTCAAAATGCTGACTTTGACAGTATTTTCTGAAAGAACTTCAGCCTTTACCAAAAAATGTAAAACGTGTTTCGATTACATTCTTTCTATATAAGAACACCTGCCATTTCATGCATTTGAAAACAAAAATGAATTAAAAAATGTGTCAGAAAGTAGCCTGTTTGAATTTGTCAACAGCCTTAACGGTATTTCGTAAGTGATAGCATAGGAAAACGTAAAATATCGTTTCATTTTTGTGATTTTGAATAAGTATATCTGAAAGTTTTAGGCATGTGTGATTTAAAATTTCGTAATTATGCAGAAGCAACGATAATAAATTTGAGAAAAGATTGGTGAATTAAATAAAAAATTAATAGTCCTGTATAATAAAACAATTTTAAATTCAAAAAATGTAAAATTTCAATTACTAAATTAGAAATTTCTAATTTTTTATTCTTGATTTCTTTCTTTCTTTTTTAAGAAAAAGAAATATAACCCTCACCTAACATCACGTTTTTCCAGATAAAAGCGCGATAAATGCAAAGATAAATTGAAATACTATACTATGTTATACTATACTTACTATTGAATATTAAAGTACTTCGAAACTGAACATTTTCTTATATCTGCATTGCAGGATTTTATTTTATTTTATTTTTAAACTGCTTTAATAAAAAGCATTTCATTGCATTCTAACTTGATATATAATGAAAAGTTCAAGAAATTGGAAAAGAGTGTGCCACTGAATTCATAGGACGACGTAAATAATAAATACTCATGTATGGCTGTTTAAGAAACTAAACATAGTCCTTTTTTAAATGAGACATTTTTTTAAAACGGTTCCCTTATTCTTCTTCAATAAATCGATTAAAAAGAAACACTTATATATATATATATATATATATATATATATATATATATATATATATATATATATATATATATATATATATATATAAACAGTACATATAATGCTTTTTATTACAAGCACAGTTTGAACTTGAGAGCTAGCATTTCTTGATGTTTATAAAATTCTGCAATTTCGATATCAATTTCTAATTTTTTCCTACCCGTTATTTATTACAAACACGGTTTGAACTTGTGACCTAGTATTTCTTGATGTTTATAAAATTCTGTAATTTTGATATGAATTTCTATAATACGGAAGGTTTCGATTTAAGCAATATATTTGTAGAAATGTTGTAGATTGGAAAAGTGTCTGATAAAAAGAGGTGTCCACTGTTGGGGAGGAGGTAAAAACCGTGTCTTCTTTTTTACCCGAAAAATTCTCTCTTTGTTAGTTTTTATTATACAAGTAAAATCGGATTGAAAATGATAAGAATTGAGTACTGTAACAAGTAGAAATATATTATATCGTCTGCTATTATGATATGATTAATTTCTGTTATGCATTAAGTACATTTTAAACTGGCAACATTTTATCTTTTGTTGATATTTACAGAAAATTCCAATGGGAAGCTTAAGCCTAGCTTTGTAAATTTCTGAACTTGAAATCCTTATTCAGAGTCTTTTTTCCATTTAAGATCAATTTCTCCGGAAACATCTGTCCAAAAAACTGTTGGTAGATTATAGAATTGCTATAATTAAACAATTTTATACAGATTTTATAAAAATTTTGTTTTTAAATTTTGTAAGACGGAAGTAATAGGACTCCATCTTAAATAGGGCGTAATCACTATGGCAACCTAGAATTATTACATATCATGGGATATCACTAAATTAATTGCATATGATAGGATTTAATAGAATGAAGAATGCGACTATAACTTGGTCATAAAGTTTATAAAATGCCATATACGTCAAATATGATTATGACGCCATACATGTCAGATAACTTGACGCGAAAATTTCAATTTTTATATTAATTGCATAATATAGTTTTGTTAGTCAAACTCAAAATATAATAATTATGTAAATACCTATATAGAGTAGTTAATTGAACAATGAAATAATAGATAATAAATAAAATATTTCTTTGCAAAATGCATTAAAAAGATTTCGACCCTACAAGGGAATATTTTCGGATTTGCGCACCTGTCTAGTGAATAATATGACCTACCTTTCTCAAGTTGAATCCGAGAGTGGAAAGTAAAGAGGAAATAGACAATAGGGAATCTAGGAAAAAAAGTAATCGGAAAAAAAGTAAACGGAAAAAAAGTAACTAAATCAACAAGAGCGGAAAAAAAGTAAACGGAAAAAAAGTAATCGGAAAAAAAGTAAACGGAAAAAAAGTAAACGGAAAAAAAGTAACAAGGTATTGATAAATATTGAACTTATTGATAAATAAGTGTTAAAAGATAACGAAGTAACATATGTCTGATTTATATAATTCCCGTAGGCGGATATTTGCGAATGCTATTAGGAATTGAGTAAAATCACCCCCTGAAAAATGCCCCATCGGTAAAAAGCTCCCTGATAATAAAAAAAGGGGGTGGGGGGGGATAGGCTTCACGTTAAGATGGGAAAATACCACACATTTATGAATAACACGTGTTTGAATAAGCCAATTATAATTTCGGGTAAAGCACGTGCTACCACGTGTACTAGGAACAATCAGAGCATTATATACACCCTTAATTCTAATACGAGAGCAAATCTTGTGTGTGTGTGTGTGTGAGGGGGGTGGGGGGGGGTTATATATATATATATATATATATATATAATATGCAAATTTCATGTTAAAAACGGCTCTAATGATTTTGACGAAATTTTGTATCCTACAGTTTTGAAGCACCAGAAAACCGTTGGGCTGAGTCACATGTTTGAGGAAATTCGATTAGTGGGTCATTTGAGTCACAATCTGTCAGGATCAAGCTAATTGTGTCTAAAATACGGTTCAAACGATTTTGACTAAACTTTTATTACCATTTTCGGGCACGAGAAGACTATTGGACTGGGTGACATATTTGAGAACTTTCTACTAGTGAGTCATTTTGGGTCAACGCGGGTCAAGTTAATTTTATCATGAATCATGATTCTCAAATCTTACATATATTTCAAAACACTGGGATAATTTTAAGTATTAATAAAAATAATTTTTAACCAGGTATAAAGTTGTTAAAACTGCACTGTAAACTGAAATGTCTTAAATTCAGACACTTAAGTGTCTGAAACGGATGGTTAAAAAAAGAGACACTTTAAAGTGTCTTAATTTTTTAAGACACTTATTTGTGTTTGAATTTAAGACATTTGAAACTCCTGAATTGCGGTCATTTTCGTGCTCTGATCTGTCGGCAATAAGTAGTCATTTCTGACCACAATTTTTTTAAGCTTTAAATGCAGCCATATTTGACCACATTGCATCCTCAATAAATGGGATTATATATGATCACAAAGCAGGGCTGGTAATTTTTTAAGAAGAAGAAGAACCTGATAAAAGCATGGGCCCATGGCCTCACCGCCCCCCCCCCCGATTTTATGGGGCCCAAAATTTAGAATGCAATTTTCGTGAAGCTGATATTTTAAATCTCTTTCGGCATTGTACTGATTATATTCAATGTTTTGAGCTTTTACAGTAAGATAAGATTGAAAACAAAAATTATGTTTATCTAAAAACAGTAAAATCTCTCAATAGCGGATACTTCGGGAGCACAGAATTTTCCCGCTATTCGGAAGTGTCCGGTTTTAGAGGAAAAAGCGGATACCTCTATTTAGCGAAAATCCACCTTTTCAGTACACAACACAAACATGTTTGAATATTTTTACATCAGAAATGTGGACACCTCCGAATAGTAAACAAATTTTGTAGTCTCGAAATGTCCGCTATTGAAAGGTTTCACTGTTTTTAGATAAATATATATTTTTTGTTTTTAATCTTATCCTACTCTATAAGTTTGAAATATTGAAAGAAATGTCAAATTTGGGAGGCACCTAAATTCAGAGGGGAGGGGGTCAAAGCCGTGGAAGAGATTGCCCGTGCAATAATCAGGTCTTGCTTCTGGAAGCAACCCAAACCTGATTTATAGTTCGCTAAATGGAGGTATATAGAGAACAAACCCAGCAGTCCCGAGGTATCCGCTATTGAAAATTTTAACTGCATAAATTCATTTTGCAGTTCATTTTCTTAGTAGAAAGTACAAGTTTCTATCATTTAAGTATGCTTTAACTTATTTTAACATTTGAATAGAATAGTTTAATAATAATAATAATGAAAAATCAAGTTTTCATTCTTTTTCTGAATGTATTATATTTTTATTCAAATATTAACATCCATAAAAAACATGCTGGTGTTATGAGACCTTCTTATTAAAATAAATAAATAAATAAAAATAAATAAATAGATAAGAAAGATTTTTTTTTTTTTTTTTGTAAAAATGTTTAGAGTATATTAAAATTTGCTAAAGAACTTTTATTTTTATCTTGTACAGAGCATACTTAAGCAGTTATACAAAAAGAACCAATTTAATCCTAAATTTTATTACAAAAATGAAAACAAAATATTTGTCTCTGCCATGGGGCCAAACATGGTTCTTATCTACCCAATCCCCCCCCCCCCATACACACACACACACACAACACCACCACCACTCTTTTTTTTCTTTTTTCAATTATCTTTATTTAGTTCCACATTATTTTGATTCTTTATTTAGAATCTTATTCAATAAGACTTTTTTAATTTTCCCAGTTCATATATGATTAAGTAAACCGATTTGGATTCTTTGTTTGTGTTGCATTTTGAAAATGGCTGTGTGTTCTGAAATTTAAATATGTTATTTAGATGGAACACAGTAAATACATATAAATACAGTTTTTGTATTTTGAACAAGTTTTCATGAGGAAATACTTAGAAAAAATCCATTCCCATAGGAAATATTGAAAATCATTTATAAAATATTCAGAATTTCGCAGCAATTTGATTCGGATGATTTTGTGATTCGTTTTTTTGTTCTATATTCCTCTTTAAGCAACTATGTTTTTAACAGTTTCCGAACATAAATTTAATTTTGTTTAACATGAAAACATTGACTTCGAAAATATAATCTGTAAGAAAATTAACCGATCTGTCACTAAAATTAAAAATTCATATACAAAAATACATCAATAATTCGAAGTGACTGTGTGGAAAGAACTTACTCAATATCATTTAAAAATTATATATATTATATATATATATATATAACCATAAATGAAACATTACCATAACACCAACTTAAACTATGAAATAATGATTAAGTATGTAATTAGTTGAATGAAAGTATTCCCCAACACACTGAATATGGAAACAAAAACATATTAAAAGAATAAGAAATTAAATTAAAAGTTGAAGAAATGGAATTAAATGAATGAAATGAAATGAAATTTGTGGAATTTAGACAGAATTATCAAGTCCCAAATGCCTAAATACCACAAATAAAATGAAATGAGAGGTTTCATCATCATATTAGCCATACATTGCTAAAGAATATGATTTTGGGACTACCTGCTCATAAACATTGAATCAAACCTGTGAAAAAATAAAAAATAAGTACAATATTAAAAAGGAAAGAAGTCATACCTATAATATACAGAGAAAACATGAAATAGAGTAAGAAAGTATAAAATCCATTATGATTAAAAAAGATACCTGTGCACCACATGAACCACACATGAAACACAACCAAAACTAGGGAATGAATTGCAAAAAATCATTACATGTTGCCAAATTTAGAATTAGAAAATGATTTACTATGTTGCCAGAAAAGATGTTAGAATAATATGAATATTGTAAAGCAAACAAGAACATTAGTGCTGCCATCTATGTTGGTAAAAGTGAATATAATCTGAATAAAAAGTATTGGATGAAAATTAATGTTTAATAATTAAACCAAATTACTATCGGAAATGATAGCAATTAGTTAAATAATAAATAAATGAAATTAATTAATACATAGAATATCTAATTACATTAAAGTAATGGATGTATTAATGAATAATTCTATGTTAAAAATAAGTTGTAAGATGGAAAAATTAATAATTAAAGCAACATAAAAATATATGTACCATTAAATGACAAAAACTACTAAATAACTGTGCCAAAAATGCAACATCACATAAATTAAATTAAAATAAAATACTAAATATTGGAATTAAGATACAAAGAATTTAAAATTAATATTAATTAAATATTGAAATGAATTAGTAACATATAATGTTTCTTCATACAAAGTTAAAAAATTATAAACACTTAATATAACTGGTAAGGGTAGAACGTTTAATAAAAATTAAAACATATTATATTAACACTTTAGAAAAGTATACATTATATTAGAAGTTAATATGATATTGTCCACCGTAGGTATTAATCCAAATCATTAAATCAAAAACATTCTTAATATTAATGAATATAAATTCATTTAAATTAAATAAATAATGAATATGTAAATATAACTAAATTAATATACATATAAAAATATCACATCATAGTCCATTATAAAATGTGTAATATCAAACAATTGTGTAAATCAAAAAGCCTCCCCCCCCCTTTAAATATATATATATATATATATAAATTAACCATGCGTTTTTTCCGTACAACTCCGCCACACACCATCTCAATCTAACATCTACCCACCCAACCGTCCTGTTATAATTTTTTTTTTTTTTTTTTACTATTTTCTAAGATTATATGATTTTTTTATACATTTTTTAACGCATGTGTTAATTTGGTTGCAATCATATGGACATTTTTTTAATATAAATAAGATGATAATTGTAAGAGCTAGTTAATGGAAAGTGTTAGCTCTCCTTAAAAATATATATCTATTCTTTTTTAATAACACTAGGAAAAGTTCATTCAAGTTTCAAAACTAATTAGGTGTCAAATATACATCTTAACTGTATGTAAGTAAATATATTAAATTGTATCTTTTTTCTGATTTCCATTTTTTATTTCAAATAACTTTTTTATTTAAAAAAAAAAAAAAAAAAAAAAAAAAAAAGAAGAAGAAGAAAAAATCAAAATTAAAATTAATTTACATTTTCTCCAGGTTTTATAGCGTAAAGCTTCCAAAATGAATTTGTGTCTTGAAATCTAAATATGTTATACAGATGGAACATAGGATCTAATTGTAGTTTTTAATTTTTTTAGCAAGTTTTCAGATTAAAAAAAACTTCTGCAACTAAATATAATAGTAATTTAATTCTTTTTAATTAAAATTTACTTATAAAATATTCAGAATTTTATGATAACTTCATTCGGATGCTTTTATGAATATTTTTCAAGTTTTATGTCCCCCGTCTGAGAGCTGTTTTTAAAATAAAATTTGTATATATATATATATATATATATATATATATATATAATGTATAAAAAAATCATATAATCTTATAAATATTTAAAAAAAAAAAAAAAATTATAATAGGACGGTTGGGTGGGTAGACGTTGGATTGAGGAGGTGTGTGGCGGCGTTGTATGGAAAAATACGCATGGTTAATTTATTTAAAAAAAAAAATGGGGGCATTTTGATTTACACAATTGTTTGATCATACACATTTTATAATGGACTGCGATGTGTTATTCTTATGTATATTAATTTAGTTAGATTTACTTATTCATTATTTAATTATTTTAAATGAATTTATATTCATTAATATTAAGAATGTATTTGATCTAATGATTTGGATTAATACCTTTGGTGGACAATATCATATCTACTTCTAAGATAATGTTTACTTTTATACAGTGTTGATATAATATGTTTTAATTTTATTTAGTGTTTTTATTTAATTTAACTTTGTTTAAAGCCACATTTTTGTGACTAATTCATTTCAATATTTACTCAATATTAATTTTAAATTCTTTGATTCTTAATTCAAATCTTTAGTATTTTAATTTAATTTATTTTAAATGATGATGCATTTTTAGTACAGTTATTTAATCGTTGTTGACATTTAATGGTACATTTTTAATGATGCATTAATTATTAATTTTTCCATATTACTACTTTTTTAAAACATAGTATTATTAATTTATACATCCATTACTTAGATATTATTCAACTTTCTATTTATTAATTAATTTCATTTATTTATTATTTAACTAATGGCTATCATTAAGATAGTAATTTGGTTTAATTATTAAAAACTAATTTCCATCCATACTTTATATTTACTTTTACCACTAGAGGGCAGCACTATTTTAAGTTGTTTTTTATTATTAATTTTTCCATCTTAATACTTATTTATAACATAGTATTATACATTAATACATCCTTTAATGTAATTCGATTTTCTATTTATTAATTAATTTCATTTATTTATTATTTAACTAATTGTTATCAATTAAGTTAGTAATTTGGTTGATTTATGAAATATTTATTTCCATCCTATTCCTTCGATTCAGATTATATCCACTTTTTTTTTACTAATAGATGGCAGCACTAATGTTCCTGTTTATTTTATAATCCATTATATTTTAACATTATTTCTGGCATCACTGCAAAGCAATTTATATTTCTAAGCAATTTATATTTCTAAAATTGGCAACATGATATGATTTTTTTATGCAATTCATTCCCCAGTCATGTTGGAGTTTTCATGATGGTTCATGAACTGCAAGGTATCTTATTTATATCTCTAATCATCTTTATGGATTTTTTTTATAAGTATGGTTTCTTTCCTTTTTTATATTGTATTTTATTATTTATTTTATCACTGATTTGAATCATTGTATTTGAGATGTAGTCCCAATATCATATTTTTTAGCAATGTTTGGCTAATATGAAGATGAAACATCTCAATTTATTTGTGGTATTTAGGCAATTGGGACTTGATAATTCTGTCTAAATTCCACAAATTTCATTTCATTTGATTCATTTAATTCCATTGATTCAATTTTTATTTAATTTCTTATCCTTTCAATGTTTTCTGATTCCATATTAAGTGTGTTGGGGAATCTTTCATTGTCAACTAATTATTTCATACTTAATTATTTCATGTTTTAAGTTGGTGTTATGATAATGTTTCATTTATGGTTATATATATATATATATATATATATATATATAACCCCCCCCCACACACACACACAAGATTTGCTCTCGTATTAGAATATATGATGTATATAATGCTCTGATTGTTCCTAGTACACGTGGTTAGTAAATACACGTGGTAGCACGTGCTTTACCCGAAATTATAATTGGCTTATTCAAACACGTGTTATTCATAAATGTGTGGTATATTCCCATCTTAACGTGAAGCCTATCCCCCCCCCCCACACACACTTTTTTTTATTATCAGGGAGCTTTTTACCGATGGGACATTTTTCAGGGGGTGATTTTACTCAATTCCTAATAGCATTCGCAAATATCCGCCTACGGGAATTATATAAATCAGACATATGTTACTTCGTTATCTTTTAACACTTATTTATCAATAAGTTCAATATTTATCAATACCTTGTTACTTTTTTTCCGATTACTTTTTTTCCGCTTTTGTTGACTCAGTTACTTTTTTTCCGTTTACTTTTTTTCCGATTACTTTTTTTCCTGTTACCCAATAGGATGTGTCTTTCCTTATGTTGCTAACTTGTGTGCAATACATTTCACCCGATTGGGAACATTGGAAATGCAAATACATGCAACATCCAACATGTAAATAGTAATGTTAGGGTTACAGATACACGTTCTTAAATAACACGTGCTTTACTTGAGAAAACATAGAATCGGTTTTCTATAACTGAACATATATACATCTCAATAAATAATATATCTCAATTTTATGTTCAATGATAAGTAATGTATTATCTTTATTTTGACCGTTGACCTTTTTAGCTGTTGCCGTTTTTACCGTTGACCATTTTACCTGTTGACGTTGGTAACGGGAAAAAAAGTAATCAGAAAAAAGTAACCGGAAAAAAACTAACTGAGTCAACAAAAACGGAAAAAAGTAACTGGAAATAAAGTAATCGGAAAAAAAGTAAACGGAAAAAAAGTAAACGGAAAAAAAGTAACAAGGTATTAATAAATATTGAACTTATTGATAAATAAGTGTTGATTAAAAAAAGGGGGCGGGCTTCACGTTAAGATGGGAAAATACCACACATTTATGAATAAAACGTGTTTGAATAAGCCACTTATAATTTCGGGTAAAGCACGCGCTAACCACGTGTATTTACTGAATCCTGGAAGAAATCACCCTGAAAAAAATCAACCCGAAAAAAAAACACCCCTGTAAAAATCATCCCCGGAAAAAAGCATCATCGGAAAAAAGCGCCATCGGTAAAAAGCGCCATCGGTAAAAAGCTCCCTGATAAAGAAAGGGGGGGAGGGCTTCACGTTAAGATGGGAAAATACCACACACTGATGAATAACACGTCTTTGAATAAGCCAATTATAATTTCGGGTAAAGCACGTGCTAACCACGTGTATTTACTAACCACGTGTACTAGGAACAATCAGAGCATTATATACATCATATATTCTAATACGAGAGCAAATCTTGTGTGTGGGGGGGGAGGGGTGTTATATATATGCAAATTTTATTTTAAAAACGATTTTGACGAAATTTTGTATCCTACCGTTTTGAGGCACCAGAAAACCATTGGGCTGGGTCACATGTTCGAGAAAATTCGATTAGTGGGTCATTTTAGGTCACCATCGGTCAGGGTCAAGTTAATTGTATCTAAAAAACGGTTCAAACGATTTCGACTAAACTTTTCCTACCATTTTCGGGCACGAGAAGACTTGGGCTGGGTCGCATATTCGAGAACTTTCTATGAGTGGGTCATTTTTGGGTCAACGCGAATCAAGTTAATTTTATCTAAAAAACGGATCTAACGATTTTGATTAAATTTGGTATCTTACGAGTTTCGGGCACGAAAAAATCATTGCGCTATGTCACATGTCGCAGAAAATTCAATTAGTGGGTCATTTTTTTTTGTCACTGTGGGTCAGGGTCAGGCTAATTGTATCTAAAAAATTGTTCAAACAATTTTGACTAAATTTTGCATCCTGTAGTTTTCGGGCACGAGAAGACTGTTGGGCTAGGTCACATGTTCCAGAAAATTTGATTAGTGGGTCATTTAGGTCATGGGTCATTATGGGTCAAGCTATTCTTATCTTAAAAACGGCTCAGACTTTTTTGACTAAATTTTATATCCTACGGGTTTCGGGCACGACAACACAATTGGGCTTGGTCACATGTTCGAGAAAATTTGATTAGTGGGTCACTTTGGTCATGGGTCATGATATTTGAACTCAAAGCTAATTTTGACCAAAGCTAATTTTGACAAAGCTCTGTCTTCCCTGCTCGGACCGTTTAAGGGTTCACTTCACGCACTTGAAAACACCCGCTAGCCAATGTTAATCCTATGGTACATTATTTTTCTAATATCCCGTTTGCATTTCAATATTTTTAAACGATTTTTTTGTGTTGGATAGCAGAGATCAACCTCTATTTCCGCCGTTGATTACTTTTTCAATTTTCTTTTCGGATTTTTTTTACGAAGATACTTTCACTTTCGAAACCGGTTCCGAAAGTAAAAGTATCTTCGTAAAAAAAAATCCGCGAAAAAGGCGGAAATAGAGATTGATCTCTGCTATCCAATGCAAAATAAATCGTTTAAAAATATTGAAATGCAAACTAGATATTAGAAAAATAATGCCTCATAGGATTAACATTGGCGAGCGGGTGTTTTCAAGTGCGTGAAGAGGACCCTGGGGGCCTCCCTGGCCGAGTGGTTAAGACACCATTCCGCTAATCGCTTGAGAGCGTAGGAGTCAGGTCGGCGGGTTCGACTCCCGCCAGCTCCATTGCACACACTTTGTGGAGCTCCCGGATGTAATTCTCTGGTGTTGTAAATTTCCTTGTGGCTATCTCTTCCCTGTATATTGACGATGACTTATAAGCGGGCACTTGATGTCAAGCACACAAGTCACATGTATGTTCTCAATAAATAAACAATAAACAAGAGGACCCTTAAACGGTAAAACTTCCATATCAAACAGTGACTTATTATCGCAAGGGTGTAATATTATTAGAGTTTGTTTGTGGGATAAATTCAAGGCAACGTACATTAAAAACGACACGTTTCACTCGAAAAATGGTAACTTACAGGTTTATTTCTTGCATTTCTTATAATTTTTTCAAACTATTTCACATGTTTCGTTGTTGTGGGTGATATGTTATGTAATTGCATAAATCGCAAATTAAGAAAGACATGATGGCACGTAAAATAAAAAAATTAAAATACACACTTTTTTAAGTAATCGGAATAATATATGCCGCTTCCTCGTAATAACACACTTATCCATCTTTCTAATACCTGATTTGAAAGAAAAACATAAAAATTGCTCATAAAGTACTGGTTCACAGTTTCATAAATCCGAACTCAAAATTTAGTACAACTTCATACAATGTACATTCGCCAATAAATATATGGGGACCAGAAAATTTCTTCCTTTTCTGCAGAATGTTCAATTTTAAGACATCTGACGCGATAGCTAATTGGATTAAGTTGGTCACCTGGTCAGCTTATGCTAATGTATAATAAAATTTACAAAAATGGGTAAATTGCCTTCAATATAAGCATTATCTACAGAAAATGAGGACATCTGATCCATTTACTTTGTGTTAAATAACCTAAAACTCCTATCATGTGCATCTTTTTAAAAATGCATAAAAATTTTACTTTTCTCTATCACATACCATTATTGGCTTAAATATCACCTGTTTCACGAGGAATTAATCTCGTCTGAAAACAGAAATAATTTCGTATATAGACCAATTTTCCTGATGTTCAAGTACTTTTACGAAATTATTTGTACCCGGACTTTTCCAGATTGATAAACCTCCCTGATTTTTCCCTGATTTCCAGAATCTGTAGCCACACTGTATAAGATCTTCCTTCGTGCCAAATTTCAAGATTCTAGGTCAACTGTAAGTGCTTTATAGGTTTTACTCTCAAAACATATTCGTGAAAGCATGAAATCTGCAGGCAAGACTATTGAGGGGATTTGAAATCGAATAGCGTTTTGTTCTTTTTTCAATAAATGTATTACATCTTCAGTTATAGGCGACGTTTGTCTCATGACTAGCTTTTGCAAGCTCTTACACCACGAAAATATGCTCAAAACATTAAATTTGACAGCATTATCTTAAAGATCTTTTACCTTTATCAAAAAATGGAAAACGCTATTCTATTTCGTAGTTTCTGAATAACAGCTCTTGCCAACTTCATATGTCTAAGAATAAAAAATTATAGTTTAGTAAAATGACTGACATTTATACATAACAGTTAGTTTTCTTTTTCTTATTGCAATCTGTACTTGCAACATTTACTAATCCAGTTGGGGCAGAGATCTAACCTCCCAATGGACAAAAGTCTTCCACCCTTTTGTTAGACACTAATTCCAAACTTTTGAAAACCAGCCAGTATTCACTCCCTCTCATTTCCCGATTCTCAGAATTTCACACATCAACGTCAACAACATAATTTATAAATACTATGTTGTTGACGTGTATTGTACACATATGTGCTGTGAAACTGTCTATTTCATTCTTCCCCTTATTTCGTTTGTAAGAAGATTAACATGTCAGAATAGTGAAAATTTCGCCTTGAGAACTACTGTAAACAATACAAAGAGAGGAAAGATAGTATTATTAGAAGGTCTATGATAATACAGCTTCTTAGCGTTAGTTCACCTCCTGTCCATATGCATTATAATCAAGCTAATCATACTTTGTTGCTTCTGCGAGTGTCATTTTATGATTTCACAATACTATTAATCTTAAAGGATGTCTCTTTCTTTCTTAGTTGTCAAATTATTTCTAAAATATATGTTTCATTTTGTGCGAAGATTTTCTCAGTTTCGCGCTAACATTTTAACAAATAAAATTATAAATTAATTCTATATTTTAGCAATAGTTTGACAAATAAGAAAGAAATACACATCCTTTAAGAACAATAAATTATATTCGCATAAAAACACATTATTAAAGAAAATGAAGGATAAAAGAAACTGATTAAAACCTTCTAAGCGTTTTGCCCGTATTTTTCCGTTTCCCAACAACAACTTAAATCGGATGTAGACAAAAAAATTTCTAACAAAATTGTATTTTAAGATATATGTAAAATAAAGAGATATGATGTGTATATTAGAAACAAACGGGGAAAGAAACTTTAAATTATTTCAAGTTTTACAGATATTTTTATGAAAATGCAAGAAAGCTCTCAGACGTTCAGAGGGTTAAGAAATTTATCAAATACACATATAAAAAAATTAGAAATTCATAGGTCTAAAAAATTTTCTTTCTTGCCGTGGGGAATAGGGCATTAATGTGAAACTGATTTGCATTACACAGTTGTTTACGGATTGTTTGTTTGAAGTTTGCATCGGATTGTAATTTTGGGACATTTTCTCGTGTGCGATTATTCACGTTTTTTCAATATTCACATTCGTAAATATCAACGGAAATTCATATTAGTGATCTCGAACGTTAAACATTAAATAATGATTCTAAATGAAGTTCTCTCGTATGCGAATATTCGCACCCCTTTCCAATATTCGCATTCGTAGACATCGACGAAAAATATTCGAATTCGCGTTCCTGAATGTCAAAAATCATGTAGGGATTAAAACGAGTATTCTCGTATGCGAATAGTCGCACCAATTTCCAATATTCGCATTCGTAGACATCGAGGAGAAATATTCGTACAGTCAAACCTCGTTAACATGAACACGCTTAACGCGTACTTTTAGCACGAACTGTTTCCAATTGCCCCGTCCAGTTGTATGTAATGTATTTAAGTTCGGATAACACGAACTACTTTTAACATGAACAAAAAAAGTTTCCCCTTGAGTGTCCGCGTTAACGAGGTTCGACTGTATTTGCATTGCCGAACGTCAAAAATCAAGTAATAAGGAAAGGGCATGTTTACAAGTGTCGAAACTAGCCTTTTTGGCGCCCAGGGCAAACATGGATTTTGGCGCCCAGGGCAAACATGGATTTTGGCGCCCCCCCCCCTCCTCTGAAAAGAAAATTTCCAAAGCAAATTTTTTCTAAGTTTCTAAAATTTAAAGTATATAATCAGATAATCTGTAATACTGAACTAAGTATTCAGCTTTGTCAAATACTGATTCATTAAAACCTTGAAAATGAAATTGAAAGGAACCGAAAAATATTCCGCTTTATACAGGTTTTCATCTTAGGAAGTATAATTACTGATATTCTCAGGGGCGGATTTAAGGGGTCGCGATGGTCTCAATCGAGAGAAGCCCCCGCATCCAAAGGGCCCCCAAAATCCTCTTTTGAGTTCAACGAAAAAATTATTTTTTGATCAAAGGATTTCTTTAGCACTTTTTTTTTTAAATTAGTATTACTACATAATTTTCATGTAATTTAAATTGAATATTTTTTATACCATTTGCTATTCCCAGAAATGTTTTAGTTATGTTTAAATGTTTTTCTTTGTCTTCTTTTCTATTAGCAATTATCAGAACTGTGAACGGTTGTGGAGGGTTGGGGTGAGACTCAAACTTGGATCTGAGCTGAAAGGAACCCTGTTACTGTTAGAGACTTTTATGACGATTTAATTACACAGATTCAGAGTCCAATTAAATCAGATCTGATAAATCTAAATCTGGATCGTGACACTGGGGCCCCTGATTTAGGGGTCGCCCACACTTGGTATGCTGTTTACATAAAGCTGATATTTGGAATACATTTGACTTTGTTACTGATTATAATCGATATTTTGCATTTTTAGAGTACGATAAGATTAAAAACAAAAAGAAATTGAGCTTGTCTATTACAGGGGCACACGATGTATTTGCCCCGGAAATTTACATCTGGATCTAAAAAACTAATTACAGCAAAAGAATGGGGCGGTAAAACACGTAAGAATGGAAAAAAGACGATTTTTTTTCTTTTTTTTCTGCGTTTTTACAAATGCTATATTCTTAAAAAAGAAAAAAGGGGAGGAGAGGTTACTATTTTATCTTGCATATGTTTCAGCTCCTTAGTTTTAGTGTCGTTAGCAATAGCCAACCTCGCGCACTTTAAAGCCGGATCTGTATGTAAAAAAGAAATTATAACAAATGGTATGGCAGCATTTTTCAATTATCTGGAAATGACCAAAGGACGAGAAAATAATTTGGGAGGATAAAGGCAGGGGTGGCTGTGGTTTTATTAGTCATAGCAACTTGGGTATGGTTTTCTCCCTGCACCCCTAAAAATGACATTTTTTTTTCAAAAAAAGTTTTAACAAAGAGTTTTATTTTGCGTATTTTTCAAATTATCCTTTCAAATATTATTTGTTTTTAGTATCCCAGGCAGTCGCCCAACCTCGTCTCCTATAATAATACTAGATTGGATCTGGATAAAAAAGTAATTTCAGCAAAAGTAACAGGCCGGCATATTCCAGTTGTCGCCAAGGGCGGTAAATGCTTAGAAAACTTTCGCAAAAAGACGAGTAAAAAACTTTTTGAAAGATAAAGCCAGGGGCGGCTCTGGCTTTACTAGCCATGGCGCCCTGTACGAGATTTTTTACTGTACCTCTACAAATGCTATACTTAAAAGAAAAATATTTTACTGAGAATTTTACTTTGGGCATTCATCCCCCCATTTGTGTTTATTGTCCAGTGCAGTCACCCCTCGCCCATGACAAAATGGAAAAATAAGAAAGCTCCACGCTGTGAGAAAAAGGAAAAAATAGAACAGCCTTCATGGAATATTTTTATCTAATAGAAGAGTCAAAGTGAGGGAATCGTTTGCCAATTATCCATGCTGGATAGTGCAGTACCGTATCCAGACGACGTTGAACAGTGTCATATACAGACATGAGTAGGGACTGACCTTGAAAAATGTTAATGATTCTCCTAAACCACAGGAAGAGATTTAAATGATAGACGGCATAGAAATGATACATTTGGAATGGGAGAAAGAAAATAGCCTAAGAGAACAGTTCGTTTTTTATTCATTTGCTATCTTGTATTGTAGACGAATCTTTTTATCTATTTGTCTCTTTTAATGCATTTGGTTCAGTTTTTTCTTTTGGATTTTCCGGCTGCATTTTATACAAATTTCATATATATATATATATACATTTCTATATCAAACAACAAACAAAACCTGAATTTGGCGCCCCCTTCGCCTTCTGTTCTGCTCGCGCCCGGGGCACGTGCCCCCTCTGCCCCCCCCTTAGTTTCGGCCCTGTGTTTACAAACAAAGACTTCCGTCAACCAATCTAAAACTGCATTTTTGTCGTAACGATCACTGCAGGAATCGACATGGCAACATAGACCAATCATATGATAGACGCGTTAAATGTAGACCAATCAAATCGCCCGTACTCATGTGTAGATTAGGAGCCATAAAGAACGGACATGTGTTTCTTGCTAACCAACAGCAATTTGACCAACAATGACGTCAGGCGCCCTTTCCTTATAATTAAAACGAATATTCTCGTATGCGAACATTCACAACACTTTTCAAAATTCGCATTCGTAGACATCGACGAGAAACCCAACAAACACGAGATTTTTGGCCACCTGTTGTAAACGTTGTGGCCAAAAAAGTTTGCGGCAATTTGTATCCAGCCATTAATGTATTTTAACTGAAGCGCCCGCACACCGGATGTCTATCGCCAAATCGTTAACGGGCAAATAGCGGGGAAACTTAATGCAATTTCAGTGCCCAATAGCGAATGAAAGTACGTTTGCGGCCAAGATATACAAATCTATCATTGTTTAAAAGTCAGTGGCCCAGTATAATCTTCTCGACATTTTTATTATAAGAAATAAAAAGTATCTTTACTTCACATTTTATAAGATGATTTTCGTTATTTTAAACCTGGATTTATGTGAAACTATAAAATATGCTGCATTTAAATATTTTATGCAATAAAAAATACACAAAAAGTACCCTTCTTTAATTTAAAGAGTTTTTATGGGAAAAAAATCATAAAAACTGTTAATGTTTTTGCTTTTAAAGTATGCATTAATATCTTTAAATGAATATTTTTTGTGAGCACCTAGAATGAAAATGAATATTGCAATCTTTAGACATACATATTATATAAACATATTAAAAAAATTAATGATAAATGGGAATTTATTTCAATTTCAATTTCAATGAAAAAATATTTGTCAAAAGAAATAAATGCCACTTTGCCAAAAAGCAGTTACGAGAGAAAAAAAAAAAAAAAAAAAAAAAAAAAAATTCTTTTTTTTTCTTGGGGGGGGGGGGGGTGATTTTATATTATCTGTATATTATCTATAAATCAGTTCCAAAAAATAAGTTATTTTCATTTTTTGAAACACTCAAAATTTAGATTTAAAAGAAAAAAAAATCTTAACTATCTTAAATAAGCAATAATAGCAAATACCGATCCCCCCTCCCACTCCTTTCACACGGCAAGTCGGAAAGAATGCAGGGAAAGATAAACTAAGATTTCCCCTTTTCCGACACATTTTTTTTCCCAGTGGGGATTTTTGTAAATATATTTTTAAATGTTTTCCGCTTTGTAATAATCAGCATTGAAAAATTTCCACTTTTAAAATTATTTAATATTGTATGAGAAATTTTGAAGATAAAAAAAAAACCTTGAAAAAAATAAATCTATTGAAATATAGCTTTTTTTCTGCGGTCTCGTAGGGATTTTTATGTCTTTTTTGCAGCGTCATCGCAGCAATGTTTACATTTTCCTTGCCTGGCATCGCATCGTGTTCGTGGCGTCGTCTATGTCTAAGTCTCGTCATTCACTGGTTTTTGGATATTTAGATTTACAAATTAGGTAAGATTATTTTTCTATATTATTCCAAGAGTTAGTTAAAAATTAGTTTTCATCATTCTCAGGGATAGATTTAAGTTCAAGATAAAGAAAGCTGAGAAAAAGCATCAGCAATTGTATAAAATTAACTGCATTGCTTTGCTTATTATGCGACTTAATTCTACAGAAGTGAATAAAAAAAAAAGTTCTTTACTGATCTTACATCTGCCCTGAATATGCTATTAATAAGTTGATTGTAATTATATATATATATCAGAGTAAAATGTGTCCGTAATGAACAATCTCGGAAGTTTTTGGTTTATAAAAAAATTCAGCTTTTATTTTTTTCATAATTCTCCGTTGCCTGTTTTATAATTTGCTTTATTGCTGACAATCTTAAACCAGTCAGGAAGCAGAAAGTAATATTTTACAGCTCCAGTGTCTTTCAGTGAAATTTTACTTCATATGTTAAGATCTGGTTTTAATTAACTAATATATATATATTCTGTATTTTCTGATGATACTGGCATATTTTTGTTTTGATAGTAATAGAAAACTTCGAATTTTTAGTACTAATTAATGACCATTTGTAAAATTTCACTTATTTTTAAGATTTTAATAAAGTAGGTAATTTCTTTTTAATTCATTAATGTGATTTTTAATTAATCATGTCATGGCAATAGTGCCCAAAATGTTTTGGTTTAGCCGAAAAGCTAAGTAATGTGATTTAATTTTTAAATTCCACTTATCAGAGTGTAATAGGAACACAACTTGGTACTTTTCTGTTATACCAACACATGCCAAAATATACGCTAATCTGCCATTTATTTTTACCCTAACCGTGTAAAGAATTTTTTATTGCAAACTGTACCAAACATTCTGATTGGACTATTTATTGAACGTGAATCTTTTATTTTTATTATTATTTAATCGTAACCTCATAAAACATCTTAACTTGCTACTTTTCAAATAGAAAATATTTATTAAATTATAACTTGCATTTATTATTGACACTGAAATGAATTTTACCATTAAGCTGTTACTTGATGATGTAGAAGCGGCAATAAAATTGTTTTAGGACTTTAGATACATAAAAAAAAAGTTTTTATCAAAAAAACTCATAAACATCTTCATTTAAAAAATGAAATGTTTACAGCAGAACAATGTAAAGAATTTTTTATTGCAAACTGTACCAAACATTCTGATTGGACTATTTATTGAACGTGAATCTTTTATATTATTATTATTATTTAATTGTAACCTCATAAAACATCTTAACTTGCTACTTTTCAAATAGAAAATATTTATTAAATTATAACTTGCCTTTATTATTGACACTGAAATGAATTTTACCATTAATCTGTTACTTGATGATGTAGAAGCGGCAATAAAATTGTTTTAGGACTTTAGATACATAAAAAAAAAGTTTTTATCAAAAAAACTCATAAACATCTTCATTCAAAAAATGAAATGTTTACAGCAATCCTAAGAGACATTTACAATTTCAAGCCTGTAGTTTAAATAAAGTTTTATTTTATTACCTTATGTAATATTTATTTGTTCTTTTATTTTAAGTGCATATTTGTATTGCAATTTTCAAACGTTTTATTTTTAAGTGCTTAAATTCGTGCCAACAATGTTATTTTTGTTTTCAAATGATTCGTTTCATGTTAATTTCCTTTTGTACCGATTATTACGCTTAGCGACAATGGTGTTGGTATAACAGAAAAGGACCCAAACTTTTTATAAACAGTTGCTTTTAATATATTTTCATGTTGTAAATATTTTTTTAATAACAAACCAGATTAATTTTTAATGGGTTTTTTTTTCTTAATGAAAGCACATAATTTGTTTGAGTACATTTCGGTTAGCCGGGCACCAGTGATATATATACAAGTATTGTATATATACACATATCTATGTATATGCACATATGTCTGCATATACATATATATACATACATATATTTATGTACATATATGTATGTATATACATATATAGGTATATACATTATGTATTTATATATGTTGATATATATCACTGGCACCCGGCTAACCGAAATGTACCTTTTTTTGTTTCAAAGTATTGCATCGTCCCTTACCCCTCATGCAAAAACAAATTTGTCTTTAAGGACGTCTTCCTTTTTAAAACTTGTTTTAAGCCTTTGTAAGTATTTTTTTTTAACCTCATCTCCCCCGAGTCTGAAATTTTCTTTCTGTGTTTGTGACAACATACTCTCAAAGCATGCAATTTCTTTCTTGGAATCCAAAATAGTTGCACACTGTTATACTATACTGTTACATTTTTTTTTTTTTTTTTTTTTTTACACCCATCCAAAATATTAAGAGGAGAGAGCCTGTCTGATATTACACTTTTAATTTTATGTTAAATAAAACATTGGGTACTTTTCGGTTAGCCAGGTGCCAATGATGTGTACAAATACATACATGTATATATATCACTGGTGTCCGGCTAACCGAAAAGTACCAAACATTGTATCAATTATCTTCCTTAATTACTTTCCTGGAATTATAATTTATCTCCATCTTTTATATTATGTTCTGCGGTGTTTTTCTTTTTCAGTACCATAATTTCAGTAAAAAGCGCTATAGTGCATATGCGTGTAAAAATTTAAAACAGTCTAAGTGCACAGCACTTCTGCTGGTGTGGCTGATTCAGTAATTTTTTTTTCTTTTCCTCCCCATAGCAATATTTAGATAAGATGCCATTTTATTTAATGCAAATTATGTGTGTGTGCATGTTGAAATAAGTTTTGATTTAAAAGAAGAAGAAAATGATTCACTGGCATCAGTTATATACATTAATCAGTTGTACTTTTTCTTTTTAATTTTCTAGTTGAATATGATAAATGTTTAATATTGCAACCTATTACAATTTATTTTCATGTTTTTTCAGGAGACTGTGGTGGCGCAGTTCAGAGATGGCAGCAGAGATAGATGGTCTAGAAAAGATGACTATGCAGCATAAACTCGTTTGGCATTCAAGCAAACGTAAGTTGTCAATTTACTCAGTTTGTAATGCAGGGCTTTTATCTTAGGGCCCATTTTGAAAAAAGTAAAAGTTATTTGTGCGAAATTTATTCTTTTTTTTTTTTTTTTTTTTTTTTTGTGAAAGATAACATTTTGTAATGAATATGAAATTTAGTTACTCCAATTTGAACCAAAAAACAAATTTGTCTTTAAAGACTTCTTCCTTTTTAAAACTCAATTTTTTTTAAGGTGCCTGTGTTATTTAAAAAAAAAAAATGGGAAGAGATCCTGTTTATTAAAAGGTATATTGTGAAGGGACCTGCTTTACTAGGAAGAATTTTGGGATGGTCCCCTAAATAGGCTGCAAATTTTGTCTGTATTGATCAATTTACATTAGCAAATTTAATTTCACACATTCATAAAATAGAAGTGTACTCTTGTATTTTAGCTGCATACAGTTGGTAAACGTTAAAGCTCTTTACAAAGCTTTCCAACCTTTGCACTTTAAGTGTAAGATTTACACTTTTTAACCGTTTTTTACAGCTAGAATGTACTTATTTTTTACTCTTAAAAGTTATAGAAAAAAAAAAAAAAAAAGCTATTAAAATATTTTTCTTCTTTACATGCAGTCAGCCATTCATTCAAACTGTTTATTTTAACATGTACATTGTATAAAATGGATCCCTTCACAAAAATCAATTTGATAAAATGGGTCCTTTACAAAATTCTTTATATAATAAAACAGGGCCTTTCACAAAATTACTTTTAATAAAATAGGTCCTTTCACAAAATTCTATTCCATAAAAACTTATTATTTAATAATTATTTTTTGCGTCATTTTAATTTTAAAGTGTGTAATTTGTAAACAAACAAATTCACCAGAGAGGAAAACGTCAGCAAAAAAGTTTTTATTAATAAAATCTTGGTTTGAATTTGAGTAACTGGATTTCAACTTTCGTTACAAAATGTTATTTTTCACAAAAATATAATAAATTTCACAAAAATAACCTTTACTTTTCCTTTTACTTATTCCTTAACCTTTACTTTTACTTTTTGTATAATAGCGGCCCCTGGGGATGAATCGACAAGCGACCAAGATTTATCACCAAATTATAAATCATCAGGCATGCCGGTAGACTTGAAATCCGTAGTCCCTGGGACCCAAACACTTCCAAAAAACTGGGTCTTTTTTTTTTTTACAAAAGTGGGTCATACTTTTATAAATAAGACAGATTCTGCATATTTAATACAAAATATGCCACTTTTGAGATTTTTAAAGGGGGGAAATTACACATCCTAAAGGACCCATCAACAATTTTTTTATGCATCCTTTCTCCAGTTTTTTGCTTAAATGATGCGCAATAGCACATCCCTGCCATCACTGAGCATGTATGACATTATAATATGATCTGTTATTACTTTAAATCATTACTTTCATGATGTATACATATGACATGTCCATAAATCATATATGATGTAATATGACATATAAGACAAATAATATGTATATAATGATGTATATGGGTGTTTGGAGTAATATGTGTATATATGATGCATATATAAGTTTTTCAATGATCTTGGTGAAATCAGAACTGGCTGAAACCTTAGTATATAACTGTAATTGTGGAGGCCGCTATAATAAGAAAGTATCAAAAAAGGGTATTGGCTTTACAGTTACTTTTCACTTTTTCATAATGTACAGCTAAAATGTTATTTTGTGCTCGCAGTGAAAACATTTTTTCTGAGGCAGGCGAAATTTACAATAATAAAAGAAATGCCCATTTAATTATTATTATTATTTTTTTTTATTATTAATTTTTTGCATTTACTGTATTTTCTGTTTCTACACACTGCTTCTTTATCCAAAATCATAGTCTTTTCCAACAGTTCTAAAAATGACTTTTTTTTTTTTTTTTAATATAAAACTAAACTTTAATTTTGCATGAGGTTTTTTTTCTTTATCTGTTTCTATGTGTTATAGATAATTTTTTTATGTACCGAGTAAATAGTTTTTATGAAATATGGCATATATTATACATTTATATTCAAATAACTTTTTATAGATCACTTATTGTCTTTAAATATGCTTAAAAAATGAAATTCTTGCAACTACTCGGCTGAAATATGGCTGATTAACGAGTATATACCAAGTACTTGGTACAGCTCTAGTTTCTCATAAGCATGGCTCTTTTCTCAATTTTCATAGAAAATCAATATCAATGTTTAAAAATGAAAGCTGTGTGTTTTAGAGATTGATACAAAAATGTGGAGAAATCATGATACAAATATAAAAAGCGAGAAGAGGGCTAAAATAAAATGCATTTTTAATATATAATATGCCAATATATTCAAAGTAATTAAAACTTAAGTTTAATTGTTGACTCCAGTTGAACATTAAAATAATTATTCATTACATACATTGCCACTTTTTATCTGGTGTTCACAATTTTACCAAGTATTTTTTTTTTTTAAATCTTGTACATGATCATGTACTGATACTATTAGTTCTGTTTTTCACTTGAGTGTGTGTGCAGTAATGTTTGCTTCAGTTTGCCTAATTTTGATATTATAGTGCAGAAATTTTAACATGTGCAGGGTAAGGTGTGTTTGAATTCAAAATTCATTATACATTACAAAAGAAAGAAAACTGACAGGAAAAATAGTAAATAGAAGGTTTTTTTGTTTTACTTTAATAAAATTTTGTATTATGCACGTCACATACTTAAATTTTTCTGGTGAGTTTCAACTTACATATGTAACATAATTTTAGAAAGCAAGTTTTTCAAAATGATTTATTAAAATGTTGTTTAAAAGGAAATCCTCATTTCTATCTCTTGTGTGAGTTTTATAGAGTTTTTACTGTGTTTTATATATGGGAAAATATAATTAAGTCATTGTTAACTTTGATTTAAAACTTTTAAGACAAAAATATTCTTGTCACCTTGATTTAAAATTAATTACAAAGGAATATATAAAATGAGTACACAAATTACATGTTTCATAAAGAAGTTATTTAATTCATGTAATTTATAGAATTGAAGAATACTCAATACATCATTAAAACTATAATAAAAAAGCTGTTAAATGATATCTTTTAAGTGACCAAAAAATCATTTTTTAAATTTAAGGTATTTTGAAAATATTCTTATGTTTTGCCCAAAATTATTTTGCAAATGTAAGATTCTGGAGAGGGGTTGAAAGCTCAAATCTATGTTTTATAAATTTTTGATTTAAATCAAATATCAAATCATAAACATGTGGATTTTTACATTGCTAACTAAGCATAAAACCGACAGAGTGAAAAATGCCCAAGCCTGGAAGTTTGGTTACGCTTAGTTAGCAATGTAAAAATTCGCATGTTTATTATTCAGTAATTTCATGTGAATTTCACTGCTGAAAATTAATTGAAAAAATAATGAAAATTACTCAAATATCAAGTTTTTACAATAAAATAACTGTGGCATATTATAATTTTTTATGCTGAAAAGAACTTTTCCTAGTATTTTTATTTAGTATCCAAAATATAACTGTTTAATTTTCATTCATTAAAAAAATTGTATATGTGAAAAAAATATTTAACAAATACCAAAATTTTGGGCTTATACATGTTTAAAAATAAAATTTTACCTATATCTACCAGTGCGGCATTTGATAATCTGAAGATGTGGTTACATTAATGGGTCATGGGAGTGTTCAACATTGGCTGAGGACTCTGTTTCCCTTATGGTATCCCGGCTACGGAGCCGTTGTTCACTTCCGCGTTCCGCCCAAGTGTGTTGGGGTGGTGTCCTCTGAGTTTCGGCTCCTATAAGGGGAGCTGATGCATATCCATTCTGTTTCCCAAAATAACCGCCATATTGCAACCCAGCTCAGCATTAGGAAACCGCCTGAGCAGGTGTTTGCCGTCCCTGTTACTGTCACTCGCCGTCCACTAGTATGGTAAGCTAACCGGTTTTAGCTTGGTTTTTGGTCTGTTGGGTTATTAAATGGCGATATGATTCAGTCTGTAGTATGGGAGCTCTAGGCTCCACCGTATCATCACAGCGACCTCTGTCGTCATTCATTTGGAAAATGGTGATGAAGCGCAAGAGGCTTAAGCCCCTGCTTCTCCCCTGGCTGAAGAGCACCACCTTAGAGGTGTCCGGGTAAACCGGCCCTTTTTGGTAGTGACCTCGTATAGGCTCACGAGAGCCTGGAATCGGCGGTGAAGTACGACTGCCTTCGGCAGCCATAGCTTATCATATCTACCAGTACAGTCAGGGCTGCCATTTGCAACTAAAATGCTACTAAAAGCGACTATTTTCAGCATCAGGCAACTATGGCTACTATTTTAGCCCAAAAGCCTTCAAAAGCGACTATTTTAGAGGAAAACCAGAAAAAAGGAGACTATTTTCCAGTCCCAGCTACTATTTTTGTAAAAAAAAAAAAATCTCAGCATTGCAAATTTTTTAACCCAATACCCCAATCTAATATTTCCGTATAAATTTTTTAAGTTTTTTATGCAATTTTTAAAATATGTATAAACTTCCATTTGAAAAAAAAAAAAAATACTCTTTCAATATAAATGTAGTGCAAAGATACCAACATCCAAATTTCAGTGGAAAACTAATTACTGATTTTTGGTTTGGCTACCACCCATAACACCCTTATGCTTTACAGTATATTTGTCCAATTTTTGATTGTTTTTAAAGGCATTTAACCCTTTAACTGTCGTATGAACTACAAACGATTAACTGTAGATTTGTTCACTATGCTGCGTGAATTGTATTTGTTTCTAACCTCGTATAAATGCTTCATTTCAAAAATTTAAATTAATAAACGATTTAAAATAAATGCTACTTAGAAATAAGAAAATCTTCTTTTCTATCGCAGTTTTTCAATTTAATAACAGATTTTAAATATTGAGAAAAACATTTAGAATATATTGCCTTTTTAACACTTTCCAACCTAGTTGAAAAGTGTTTATGACTTCGGTTTGTCTGCCGTCTGTCCGTGCTCTAATTCCCGTAAAAATGCTCGGATTGTCCTGCAATTTTTATATGTTATTGTCGTCATCAATAGCATGTTCCCTATTTCAACTGAAGTGTGTAGCACTTATAGATTTTTTACAGGGACACTCAAAAGAATTCCATTCCATTACAGTCTATGGGGAAAAATCATTTGCGGTTTATTTTATGATTTTACACAATTTCAAACTCATTGTAATTGATATATGTCACTAAGGTGCATTACAAGAAGTTTAATATGGAATAGAGTGTGCTTAGCACTTACAGTTACTTTACAGGGACAGTCAAAAGAATTCCTTTACATTACGTCTATGGAAAAAAATCGTCTGCGGTTTATTTAAATAATGTTTCACTATTTTAAACGCATTGAAATTTATATATATCACTAAGGTGCATTACAAGAGGCTTACTACAGAATATTGTGTGTATAGCAGTCACCGTTCACTTACAGGGACACACAAAAGAATTCTCTACTGTCTGTTAACAATAATTCCTGGAAGTGCGTTTTAAATTGCTGAACGCGATTTTAAATTTAACTCACTTTTTGTCCATTACTTGGTGTGTATAAATTCTGTAGATCATATACAGGGCAGCACAAAAGTTCGCGAACACATTTCCGTTTTTTGACAGAAACTCCAGAAGGAGAATTTTAAACTGCGCTACGCGTTTCCTAACTAAACTAAAATTTAGCATCCTATGTAGTATATATTCAAATCTATAGATCATATACAGGGCTGAATAAAAGTATTTGGATATTTTTCCGAATATTGTATATGTTGGAAATTCCTGAAATTAAGTTTTTAAATATGTTATGCGTTTTTTAAATTGTTTACTTAGATGTTATCTTTCAGCTTATTAAACGGTAATGGTTTGTAAAATTATTTGGTAAGCGTTGGAAAGTGTTACATAATCTATGCTTGATGCATGATTTTTCGTTCTTTTTTACTTATTTAGATAGCTTTATTTGGCCCATTGGTGTCTATAAAATCAGACTTTATTTTTTTCGGACAATTTTACTATTTTATTTTACAAAAATTTCTTCTAAAGAATAGGTTAGTATGTACACTTATTTTCTTTATCAAATGCATCCTTTTTTGATAAAACCACTTTCAATTGGTTCAGTTAATTTTTGTTTACAAAATGGAATTAAAATTGCAGCTAATAACATGCAATAAATATTGTATTGTTTTTTAATGTGTGTGATTTTATAATTAAAATACAAAAAGTAGAAAATTTGGATGGTAGTAGGAAAAATGTTGATTTTCATGATGTTATTTTTATGGGAAATAAGGATTCTTGCCCCTCTTTTCTTAAGTAAGCATGCAACTACTTTGGCTACTATTTTTGTGCAAATGCTACTATTTTGGCTACTATTTTTTTCATTGTAGGCTACTAAAGCAACTATTTTGTATGCCATTTGGCAGTGGCAACCCTGTACAGTGTATACGAAGCATTCGTGTTTATTATTATTTTTTTTCCTTGGAAAAAAAACCCCAGTCATTTAATGTTGTTGAGTGAACAGCCGAAAACAATATTAAAATTGCTTTTTTCATGGGTCTGCAATAATAATCACTCAAAATATGTTGTGCCCCAAAACAGAATATTTTACAATGTTCTGCAACGAATCTTCAGCTGATCAAAAATGTTCTGTGGGAATTTGAAAAAAAAAAAAACAGGGAGATGTCCTTGTATATGTATATATAGGAGTGCAATTTCATCTTTTATAGAAATGCAAAAGACGTTTCATAAAGCACTGACACATACACACTAAAAACATGTTATTTTGGGTTAAGATTTATTTTTAAAACTGTCGCATTGACAAAGAATTTACAGTTCTGTCAATAACTATACAAAAGATATATTTTGAGATATCACCTTTATAGAGGAAAAGTCTGGAAATTTGGTCCATACATAGTTATAAGTCCAGCTTTTAGAACTTTTCTAACAGATTTATATCCAAGCGGAGGCCCATGGCATTTTCTTTTGTTACTGAATACATGTTATTAGTAATATTTTTTGTAGCAACTTCACTGTACATGAGATTTCAAATTTTTTATTAGTAATGAATATAGTGTTGACCCTAGAACTAAAGCGTAGCCGGATGGAAATATTTTTAAAACAGTCACACTGTTCTCCAAAAGAGCACTCTTGCATCCTGTTCAAAAGATATATTTTGAACTGGTTTGTTTATTATCCCCACTTATCAATAGAATTTTGCGATATTTTCCCATGACCAATTGACTAATTTTGCGACCGACTGACAAATGGGATTTTTTTCATGACCAATTAAAAAATTTCACAATATTTGAGATTTTTCACTCGATCGACAGGCGAATTTCACCATTTTTTCTCACAACCGATCAATATAGGTGAAAACTGGGAAATCGGATTAGTAGCCAGTGACCGGTAGACTCGGTTTCATTAATGGCCACTTTTTAAAGTACTGACTGATGTTTCAAATTTTCTAGATAAAGTATAATCATATAGAAACACATTTTTGTATAAATCAGAGTTTTATACCAGCGAAGTGTTCATGATAAAAATAGGGAAGAAGTCAAAATTCAGGAAAATTTCCTTAAAATCAGAAAGTCTATCACATTAATTTTTTTAGAATATGTTCATGGATTATTTGTCAGGGGTGATTGTGTTCCAGTTATATACTGGAATTGCAGTATTTTTTTCTTTTTCAATACCAGAATGCCTTTTTTTTTTCGTATAGATCGGTCATAGGGAAAAAAATCTCGAAATTCGTCAGTCGGTCAGGAAAAAAAAAAAAAAAAAAAAAAAAAAAAAAAACCGTAAATTTCGTCAGTTAGATGCGGGAAGAATATTGCAATGATCGCCAATTGGTTGCAGGAGAATATAGCTAAATTTGTTAATCAATTGCATGAAAAAAATCTTGAAGTCTGGAAATTCTTTAGTCGGTCGCATGAAAAACCCCCGCAAATTTCGCTAGTAAGCTGCAGGGAAAAAACACGTAAATTTGCTGATTGGCCGCAAGAAAAAACTGAACAATTAGCCAATTGATAGGAGGGAAAAAAAGCGTGAAATTCGTCAATCGGGTAGGAGGGAAAATTTGAGAAATTTGTCAGTCAATCCTAAGAAAAAAAATCCCCAAATTCTGTCGTTCACAAGGTGAAACTTGTCCGTTGATCAGGGAAAAAAAATCTTGCAATTCGTCGATCGATCATGGAACAAACCTGCAAAATTTGCCAGTCGGTCAAGTGAAATTATCATGAAATTCGATCGTCAGGGGTAAAAAAAATTGTGCTATTCGTCAAACAAATGGAGGGGGGGGGGGGATCGCAAAATTCTTAACACATTCTTGGGGGAAAAAATCTTAAAATTCGTCAGTCACTCAGGGATTGCAATGGAATTTGTAACTGGGAAGTGACCGCATAGGGGTGGCAGGCAATCAATGACAATTTTTTAATCGCCACAGGGCAAATGGCAAAAGTTTCAAGATTTTTTTTTCTACGACTTATTGAAGAATTTTGTGATTTTTTCCTGTGACTGATCGAAGAATTCTGTGATTTTTCTTCTCGATAGACTGATGAATTTCACAATGTTTTTTAGATTTTACCCTTGATTGACAGGTGCATTTCATAATTTTTTCTTGCTACCAGTGAACGATTTTTGCGATTTATTTACCGCGACTGGTTGAAGAGTTTCTCGATTTTTTCCGACAATCCACTGACGAATTTCATATTTTCTTTTCTCAAGCGCCTGAAGAATTTAAAGATTTTTTTTCACGATCGACTAACGAGTTTCGTGATTTTTTTTCCTGTGACTGATTGTAGAATTTTGAGATTTTTTTTTTTCCCCCGACAATCCATTGACTAATTTTAAGATTTTTTACCACGATTGGCTGATAAATTTGGCGATATCTTTTAAATGGCCAAAAAATCATTTTGTAAACTTTTTCATATTAAAATTTAGTTAAATTGTAATATTTTAACAAAACTGTATTAAAAAAGTTATCATAAAAAAATCTTCGTTTATTACCAATTGCATAGGAATTGTTCATTTTTATTAAAATTATTTTATTCAAAATTGTTATTTTACAGTTTGTTAAAACAGTTTAGCAGAGTTTCATGAAATGTAAACATCTTGTACAATGGGTCCTTCAAATTACTCAAAATTTTGATGCTACAGCTCATGTGCTTAGAAAATGTTTGCTTTAAATGTTTTAATATTTGTTTCAAGAGTGATGATTCAGTTTTGTGATTATTGTGACACTTCTGGAAATATAGTGCATCTAATCTGGACTTACATTTAATAAAAATTAAATTAATTTAAATTTTTGAAATGTAAAATTTAATAGAAAAAGATTGAGTATTTTTTAAAGTTTTGCAGAAATGTGTCAAATAATTTTTGTTAACAGGGTTTTTGACTTTCATGAACTTTGACAATACTTAAGATTACACAGATTTATGCTAAATAATTTTTTTTAATTTATGCTATGTATGTAGAAGAAGAAGGGAGAAGGTGATAAAATTATTTAATCTTCTGACCTCTAAATTAAGGATTTTTTTTTTTTAATATGTTGTCATATAAATTAATTTGGATTTTGATTATATGTATAATTTTTAACAAATTAAAAATAAAGCGGATTCTTTGGAGAAAGGGACCTTCTTTAATACTTTCTTTGACCCTTTTTTCTTAAGAAACTTTAAAAAATGATATTTAAATTCAAGGTATTTTTAAAACATTTTTATATTTTGCCCAAAATATTTTGCAAATGTAAGATTCTGGAGAAGAGCTGAAGGCTCAAATCCATGTTTTTAAATTTTTCCTTTAAATCAAATATCAAGTAATAAAAATGGTGATTTTTTTTCATTGCTAACTAAGCGTAAAACTGACAGTGTGAAAAATGTTCGAGCCTGGAAGCTTGGTTACGCTTAGTTAGCAATGTAAAAATTCACATGTTTGTTATTCAATAATTTCGAGTTAATTTCACTGCTGAAAATTAATTAAAATTACTCAAATATCAAGTTTTTAGAATAAAATAACTGTGGCAATATTTGTTTTGGAGTAATTAGTGTTTCCCCTAGACGTTTTCGAGAGGGCGCAGCACCCTGCCCATTTTTTTATAGTTGTAAATGCACCCTGCCCGTTTTTATATAGCTGGAAATGTGCCCTGATTATTGTGGATTCGCAAGAATTTGCTTTCGCGAATTTCACCAAAATGTAGCGGGAAAATATCACAAAACTCATCTATCGGTCGTGAGAAAATATCGCAAGATTCGTCTATCGGTCACAGTAAAATATCACAAAATTTGTCACTTGGTCGTAAGAAAAATTACAATATTCAAAAATCTCGAAATTCGGCAGTTTGTTGTAGGAAAAAAATCAGGAAATTTGCTTATTTGTCGCAAAACCTCCCTCCCTGCACAATTCGGCAATTGGTAGCAGGAAAATATTCTGAAATTCATCAGTCAGCTGCGGGAAAAATCACGAAACTATTCAGTCAGTCATGGGAAAAAATAGCGAAATTCTTCCATTGATCGCATGAGAAAAATTGCTAAATTTATCAATCGATTGCGGCCAAAAATAGAGAAATTTATATATCTGTCATGGGCAGGGCATTCGGGGCACGGGTCCAGGGTCCCCGATTTTCAGGAGTCCCCAAATGCTACTAAAAAATTTTCAATTATTGGCCAAAACAGTTTTAACTGTTAAAAAAACAAAATTAAAATGGAAAAATCTGTTTGTCAGAGATTGTCTATGATGTGTCAAAGCAGGGTTGGCAAGTTTCTTCCAAAGTGGAAAAAACCGGCTGGAAGAAATAGGTTTCTTCCAAGTGGAAAAAATGGAAGAAACTGTTTTTCTTTAAGAATTTACCATATAAGTTACAACTTTGTAAAATACAATAAAAATAAATGTATTTTCTAATAGATAACCTTACATAAATTTAATTAGACTTATAAAAATTTAATTATGTATGATAAACTGATAATTACACCAGTTTTTTAGCCAAGATCACACACCTGTCTAAAGCTTTCCAATCATTGTGTACCTGAATAAAATAAATGGGACTTTTCTAACACCATGCCAAAATGTATGCTAATGTGCTATTTATTTCAACCCTGAAGGTGTAAATATTTTTATTGCAAACCGTGCCAAACATTGTGATTTGCTATTTATTGAACATGACACTTTTTAATTATTATTATTATTACTTTATTTTACTCTGTAACCTCGCAAAACATCTTAATTTGCTATTTTTCAAATAGAAAATATTTAATATTAAGTAGTAACTTATATTTATTGTTGACACTAATGTGGATTTTACCATTTGGCAGTTACCAGATGATGAGGACGCTGCAATAAAATTGTTTCAGGACTTTGGATACATAAAAAAAGTTTTTATTCAAAAAAAAAAGTATGAACGTCTTCATTCAAAAAGTGAAATGCTTACTGCAATGCTAAGAGACATTTACAATGCTATTCCTGTAGTTTAAATTGAGTTAATTTTATTAATTTATCATATAATATTTATTTGTTCTTTTATTTTAAGTCTATATTCGTGTCGATTTAATAAAATAGTTCGTGAAAGTCTGTAATTTTCAAATGTTATATTTTTAAATGCTCAATTTTGTGCCAACATTTTTTTTTTTCCAATTGAATCCTTTCACATGAATTTCATTTTGTGCCAATTATTGCACTTGGTGACGACAATGGTGTTGGTATAACGGAAATGTACCAAATAAATTTATCCAAAATACACAAAATCAATTAAATGTAATTCAATTCAAAAGAGGCACATTTTTTTTTTATATATATAATTTAAACTTCTGACTTCTGTAACCAGTAGTAAATAGTATGTGGATCATTTACCTATTGTAGAATGAAACTCTTTTAAATAAAAGACAGTGCTTTGAATTTACGCCCATTTTATTAAGGAAACTAATATACAGTAATTACTGTATTGAAGGATTTCATTAAAATCTCCATTTTTCTTACTACAGTGCAACATTGTATAACAAAACAGAAGTAATTTAGCTTTAAGATGCTGCAATCAATTTCTCAACTTAGAATGGATGAATGCAAAAGATGAAAAAAATTCTTATCCCTGTAGAGTTTATTTTTAGAACATTTATCTTTTAAATCAGCATGCTACGCTAGTATACATAATTACAAATTTGTTTGTTTTAAGTTTTGCACAATAGTTTTTAAAATATTGCATTTTTATATGATAAATAAAGAATTGGTAGGTTTTTATTTTTATTTATTTTTTTTTTTTTTACAGAAATTATATAAACAATAAAAAAATACCCCCCTACCTCTAAAGTTGTAAAAAACATAACCTGTAAATACCTGCTGAACCTGAAGTTTGTTATTAAAAAATAACTTATTTTTCCATAAATAATATTTTTAATATTAATTAAAATTTCCAATTTAAATTTCATATAATTAGGTTTTGAATTTAATTCTTTTATATAGTTAATATATTTTAATTTTGAGCATCTGTTTTGTTTTCTGTTGGTTTCTTCCAGTTTTTTCCATTTCTTCCGGTTTTTTCCAGTTTTTTCCGGAAGAAACCGAACCCTGTGTCAAAGTAACTTCATTTTTTCTTTATTGTCTTTTAACCCTTTGAGGCGTGGTGGGATATATTATATCCCACCTAATTTTAATACGATTCAAACCAGAAACTTTGAATTAAATTTTACTTTTTTAACTTTGACGGGGAAAAGTTGAAAAATTGCTCTTCCTTATTTTGAACTAAATTTAGGTGAGAATTGAAATGCTATTGTTTTATGAGTGATAATATCAGATTTATAGCTTGGAGGTACACAATGTATTTTCCTACTTTACAAAGCCATTTTGAAGGAAATGTTATGTGAAAATATAAAGTGAAGAAAATAAAGAACTGCTGGTTTCTAGCAATACAAATTCTAGAAACATTGACAAAGTGAGCAATTCGACTTTTATGAAATGAAAGAAAGAGCACCCATACATCATATGTAAAGAATATGAATTTATATATTTGAAGTTATTAGAAAGAATTTATAGAAAGCCTGTTTTTATTTTGTTTTAGTGATTAACACAGAGATAAAGTATTTAATATATACAGCCCCCACCCCCTGCTCTTAACACATAAAAATAAAAATAATATTATTGTTAACATGGTTGCAAAAAGAAATGAGAGAATATGATATAACATAAAATTGCCACCATGAAATGCAGTTTCGCACCTAGGAAAAAAAAAAAAAAAAAAAGGAATTAGGCGTCATTTGACAACGCTGCCTTTTCATGAGTTTTTGTTAAAAGCAAATATAGGTATACTGCAATAAAATAGTTTCATTGTGTACAAATAACTTGAACTACAAAGCTTTTTGTAAATAGTTTTTTTAAATTATAACTTCTGTTCCGATTATATTTATAAATGGCTAATTAATAAGTGGTGTTTTTAAAGTAAGGCATTTTAATTTTGTTTTGTAAAATTTACTTTTTGTTTTTCAGAAGAAGAAGAATAAAAATCTGGAAAGAAAAAAGTTCTCTGTGAAGATGACTGTAGATTTTCAGCTCTTGTTTATCAACTTAAATTAAGAAACATCAGAAATTTAATTGTAACAGGATTAAATTTTCTTGTAAATTATTTCTGATAAATTTTGAGCATCTTGTAAATACATAAATAAATGTTTTTTGGTTGGTTTGTTTTACATTTGTTGTGAAAAATAAAATTTATATGAAAAAAAAGCATGCAGTTCTAGTGTTTTTAAATATATATATTTATTTATGCAAGTGATGTTGTTAAAAAGGATGTACTATATATTTTCCCCTTCTTTCTCATTCTAAGAACATTCCCCCTTCTTTTTACAGGTTAAGATATAATTCAATAAAAGTGTTTTATGTAGGCTATATTTTAAAAACTGACAGCCTGATAAACTGTTTTTGTTGGTTGATTATAAATTAGCATTGCTTGGAGATCAGGTATTAAAAATAATTTGCTGTATAAAAACTTTTGTAAATTTTAATAAAAATTTCATCATAATCTCATTAAAAGTTGAGATTAAAATTTTAATGTACATAATATTGTATGAATCAGTTTGAAATTTTGTTAGTCAAAAAGTCACATACCTCCTGCTGGAAGGAAAAATATTTTAAAGATTTCTTTATTGGTAATATATTTAAAAAAAAAAAAAAAAAAAAAAAAAAAAATCAGTACTCATTACTTGCTAATCTTTAAAAAATAAAAACAATGATATATTATTATTTATGAGTAATGTTTAGTCCATTAAAAAAAAAAAAAAAAAGATTTAGTGTATGAATGGTGAACCTGCCGTGTTCTAGAAGATCAACTGCCACTACTATTTTGAAAAAATATTAAACTTATTTAATAAGAGAAATTTTAAGATTACATAAGAAGGAAAATAGTGACAATTGGCTTTCTGTCAATTAGTAATATTTTGTAAATATATATACATTGAAATTTTGTTCTATGATGTGTATAAGGGGGGAAGAGTCCTTAACAGACTAAAACATTACTTTATAGGAATACTGCTACATTTTTCTGATATTATATGCCAAAGAGATGGAGATAGTGAAATGACATTTTTTGAACGGACCTAATTTACATATATGTATAGTTACATCATTAAAAAAAATTCTTAAATTTCAATGATCAGTAATGTCAACATTTTACCAATTTTATAAAATAGAGTTCCTGCGTTTTTGTTTTATTTTCAAGCTGGATAATTGGAAGAAACATCCAGGTAAGAAATTGTATTATAAAAGCACCAGTGGACCCATGCGAAGATTTCACACTGCAGTCTAATACTTTTTAGCAATATCTAATACTCTTTAGATGCAGGTTTAAACTTGTAAAGGAAAATTAAGGACTGAAACTATCTTCAAACAACATTAGTCGAGCCAGAATATCATCTCGTTTATTCCATCACAGTTACAGTAAAAACTGATCGAGCATAGCAAAGACAAAAATATGTATATATCTATAGTTAATTAACTGCTTTAGAGGATGACATCAGTTTCGGAAAAAATATGGGACAAAGAAAAATAAATTGAGCATTTCAATTTTGCTTTTTAGTCATAAATATAAAATAAACCCGTGCAGCAACTATGTCCCACATTATCTTTTTTGCAGTATTTATTTTTTATAATCATTTTAAGCATTATATAATGTGGTATTTTATTTTTGTGGCCACACTAATTTGAGGAAAGCCTTTCATTTCTTTTATGAAAACAATGCAGATTTAATTTTTAATCAAAAAATATGTTTTACCGAGATGTGAGTGCAGTATGTCAGAAGCTGGTTCAAAATCCTTTCTTATGGCATCTCGTTCATTGTTTTGCATTTCATATTTTCTGAGAAAAGGTGATGTTGATAACAGAAATAATATATACTAGTGGGCCTGTGTGAAGATTTCACACTGCAGCCTAATATTTTTTAGCAATATCTAATATATTTTAGATGCATGTTTAAACTTCTAAAAAAAAAATAAAGCCAGAATATAATCCAATTTATTCTTTCACATTTTACAGTAAAAACTGACTGAAAATATCAAGAGCGATATATATATATATATATATATATATAAATTGTATTTTAACTACATTAGAGGGTGACATAATGTTTTGAAAAAAAAATAAATTGAGCATTTGAATTTAAATTTTGCTTTTTTATCATAAATATAAAATAAACCCATGCAGCAACCATGTCCACTTTATCTTTATTGAACATTTTTTTTATAATTATTGTTGTGGAATTTAATTTTTGTGGCAACAGTAATTTGTGGAAAAACTTTCATTTCATTTCTGAAAACAATGCCTATTTAATTTATTACTTGCAATTTTAACCAAAATACATGATTTAAAAAAATGTGAGTGTACTATGTCAGAAGTCGCTCGAAAATCCTTTCATATGGTATCTCATTTAACATTATGCATTTTTTATTTGCTTCGAAAAATGGATGTTGAATATAATCATTAGATAACAATTTTCAATGGAAATTCTGGCTGGACAATCCACCTGGTGAATTAGCTTGAAGAAACATAAATTGAAACTACTTAAAAATTTACTCCTTTGAATAGAATGTTTAAACCTATAATTTAATTAAAAATTGAAGAAAATTAGTTTTTTTTTTCGTATTCTCACCATCATTGGTAATTTAACGCTCAATATATATTTTACACCTTGTGTTATCAACTTTTTTTTTATTAATTACAATTATGGCTTTTGCAACTTTTTCAGAATAACATTAAAAAATAAATCATAACCATATGGCCTTTTATTCCGATCTAATGAGATGAGTGGATACGGCCAATTTTTGCCTCCGTTGGGACACTTTTTTTTTTTTTTAAATTATTATTATTGCTTCCAGATTGAAAGTATTCTATACAAGATCTGAAACACTTTCGATTTTATTGTATTTTGACCTTTTTAATATGGGGTGCTTATAACACCATTGCAGTTTTTAACTGAAAAATATTATAATAAAGTGAAACATGTATGCATAAAAGTCAGGTTGGTGTTATGAGCTCTTGTTAAGAAAAATATTCCAATAGATTAATTTTTTTTTTTTTTCAAATTTTGAATAAAATATTTAGAGTTTTCAGACAAAAATTATGGACCAGTAAATTTAGATTCTAAAGTTTAAAATAACTTAAAAAAAGAAAAAAAATTGTCCCTGCCAAAGGAGTAAAAATGGGCCTTTCTTGCTCAACTTTACTTTTTTGAGGACCATAAAAAGTATAATTCTGGCCAGCTTCCATTCATGATATCTAATAGTGGCATGAATATGGCTAGCTTTGGGCTATCATTCATTAATGATGCCCATTGATGGCGACAAAGTGGCTAGCTTTCGGCATGCATTCATTAATGATTACCATTGATGGCAACAAAGTGGCTAGATTTCGGCTTGCATTCATTAATGATGGCAACGAAGTGGCTAGCTTTCGGCTTGCATACATTAATGATGCCCATTCATGGCAACAAAGTGGCTAGCTTTCGGCATGCATTCATTAATGAATAGCATTGATGGTATGTGGATGGCTGGCTTAAGGCTAGTTTACATTTATGATGACCAATAAATTAACATTTATGGCCAGCTTTGGGGTAGCTTTTATTCTTAACAAACGCAGGTGGCATGGCTGTGGCGATCTTCTGGCTAGATTTTATTCACGATGATCGTTAATGGCCAAATTGTGGCTAGTTTTCATTAATAATTGCCACTTAAAGTATAACTGTGGCCAGTTTTAGGCTATCCGTCAATTATGATTAACCGCTTGTGGCACAATTATGGGCATCTTAATGTAGTTATGGCCAATTCTGTTGCGGCCACATTGTGGCCGGCGTGACAGTTTTTTTAAGTTGCCGTTACGGCAAACGATTGCGGCCCCTCATCTACTAGTTTGGGCCAAGGCTAACGTAGCCATCAGTGGCCCGCAAGTTCTGTGTTAGTTGGGAATATTCGTATTCGCCTTCCTGAATGTCAAAAATCATGTACCGATTAAAACGAGTATTCTCGTATGCGAATATTCATACCACTTTTCAATATTTGCATTCATAGACATCAACAAGAAACATTCGTATTCGCATACGCGAATATAAAAAATCAAGTAGTGATGAATAAGAGCATTTTCGTACGAGAATAATTTCACTTTTTTACACAATTCCTAATAGCATTCACAAATATCCGCCTACGGGAATTATATAAATCTGACATATGTTACTGCGTTAGCTTTTTAACACTTATTTATCAATAAGTTCAATATTTATTAATACCTTGTTCTTTTTCCGCTGTTGTTTTTTCTGTTACTTTTTTCCGATTACTTTTTCCGGTTACTTTTTTTCCTAGATTCTAAACTACATTTCTTCTTCTTTTTTTGCAAAATAAAAGATTAATGGTCATTTAAAAATGTACATAAAAATGCAGCAAAATGATAACATGAGATAGAGATATTTTGAAGGAAATGTTTGTTAGCAATACAAATGTGAAATCTCGCCCTACCAGACCCCATTTGTTATCATATCTCTGCCGTGTTTTTAATGTATGTTGCAGTAATATTATAAAAAATCAAACTCAACTAAATTGTAGCGATTTTTTAGAGGAATTTTGTTTAAGTATATAAGCAACCTATAAAGTCTGAACAGTATTACAATTAAATATAAATATGAACAAAAAAAAGGCAACAGTTTGGATATCGCCAACAAGTACAAACTTAATTATCATATATAAAAAAGAATGATCATAAAAAAGTATGTCAATAATTACATAAAAGAGAGCGAGAAAAATTACTCATATAAAATTTAGCATAATTCTTTCTGCTGCTTTCCTTATGAGAGAAGATCCTGCTGGCAGACTCAAAATGTAAATGAAACACAAAAGCAACTTCATAAAGTATATACTTTCCCGCGAAATGCAGCTAATACTCGAAGGGTTTCAAACTCACTCCCAAGAGGATTGGTTTTGTCTTTATCCTTTAAAAAACAACAGCAGTTTCTTACGCAAACTTTTAAATAGATACTTGCTACTAAGTTCACGATCAAAGTTGAAATTTCCATACCAGAGCGTGTGAATTCCTCGACATTTTTTAGAAACGTACAGCGAATGCTTGGTGAACACGTCACCCAAACAAAACCATCTAATTTGAAATTCTTATTATTCAAAATGTATTATATCTTAAAACATTGAAATGTTGTCCACCGCGTTATTTCATCTTCTTTATCTAATATCTCTTTGAGTAATGTCTCTTTGAGTTGAAGTCCTCAGCAAAATCCGTACACTTGCAGCCGCAGGCCGCGGTGATGATACCGGGAACACGAAATTGACTATTCAAGAATGCTATGCTATTATGAATGTTTATCAACAAATCTTGATTCGCGCAATAGAAATCAAACGTAAAACGATTTGCACTCCTAAGGCAAGTGAGAATCCTGAAAAATACAATCACTTCTTCGATTGTCCACAAATGAAAATAAGACTTTATAAGGAAAGGGCATGTTTACAAACAAACAGTTCCATCAACCAATCTACCACTGCATTTTTGTCGCAGTTATTATTGCAGGAATCGTCATGGCGACGTAGGCCAATCATATCACTGACCATTTAACGTAAGCCAATCAAATCGCTCCATCTCATGTATACTGTAGGAGTTGTAAAGAACAAACAGGTTTTTCTCCCAAACCAACAGTAACTTAACCAACAGTGACGTCAACTGCCCTTTCCTTATAAGCGCACAGCTGCAATGCTTTATACCGAAATCACTACAGTCTACGAACCAGAGAATATTTCATGTATATTCTTTGTACGAACTATCAACTACTAATAAAAAACATGTAGAAACATATGTGTTTTCACATATGTGGAGATAAAGGAACTAGCATTCGTACACGTCAAAGAAGCGATTTGTAGCGGATCTTTGTATTGGAAAAAAGAGGTTAGATCTCCAATTTTTTTTTAGATTTTTACATGCCCCATATTTCAAGTCTGCAACTTCTCACCTAAAGAAGATCTGTATTGTTATTTGACGAGCATTATTGTTTCCTAATCCCTTCTTATTGTGAACAAGGCATCATCTTGGTGAGGGAGTGAAACATTTCTCATAACCTGTTTCTTTGTTACTATTTTTACACTGGGATTTCTTTTTAAAACTAACACAGTTGGTGAATTTCACTTTTAGTTCTGGCAAAGAAATCTTGTAGTTATGTGATATAGTATTATGATCTGGAATAGCACAAAGCTAAGCCATACAGCGTGAAATTAAAAGAAGCGTATAATATGAAAGATCGCTTTCAGTAAGCAGAAATTTGTGTTACGCAAATATTTTGATCAAACTATTAGTTATATATCAAAATGACACTTCAATGCATTCTAACATTTTATGCGTTATAAACCTTTTTATAAAGTACGAAATGACATGGAATCATATAATCAAACTCGGATATAAATAGCAAAATTTTCACAAAGTCACAAAAAGATTATAAATTAATTACATCTTGAGTTGTAAGCACACTTATTATCTCGAGAAGGCATTTTTTGTTTATGATCCCGAATTTCCGGGTGCTTTTGCGTCCGGGAATTCGCTTTAAAACGCCATCTTTGACAGCATTAAAAAAAAAAAAAATCTTGTCTCTAGCGAGGGAAAAAAAAGACCCAGTTTGATGACATAGATTTTTAATGAGAGCACTTGCCAGTTTGATATGGTTCCGTGCAAAAATTAATAAAAATATGTGTCAGAAAGTAGCCAGTTTGGATTTAGGAACAACTTTAATTTATTAGTTTTGCAAGACAAGAAAATGGTTTTAAAAAAAGATTCCCACCCAAAAAGCGGACGTTTTGAATTTTATTAAAAAAACATGCATTATTATTTATTATTTCGAATTCTTACGACTTCTAGGGTACACCTTTTTCTTTTTAATTTCTTAAAGCTCAACATAATATTTTATGTCAGAATGTAAGAATTTTACTAAAACCTTTTTTACAAAAAACAAGCACTAAAGGTAGAAAAAATGTTGTAGTACCACTGTTAAAAATTTGCAGCAAACTGTCCAGTCATTCGATCGTTTTTTGAAAAAACGGTTACGTAACCGTAATTTTACTCTACTCTGGCGATAATACTGTCATAATACAGTTAAATTGCGGTTTTTTAACCGTTTTCTACAAAAACGGTCAAATGACAGTTTGCTGCATATATTTAACAGTGTAACAGATTTAACAAGAAAATGCAAAAAAAACATATATATTTATAAGAGATATTTTTTTTCGAATCGATATCGAAATCCGGTGTTGCCAGATGACTAAAAGTAAACATTAACCTGAAAACTTGAAATTATAATTGAAATTTCCGTAGTTTTTCGCCAATACTTGTCCTCAAAAAATTCACCTAAATTTTCAAAATTCCCCAATCTTGCAACACTGAGTGCAAATTTAAATTATTGAAATGAAAAATGTAGAAATAACAGGGTGCGTCAGGAAAATGTATACACACTTTGAATGATTATAACTCCAGTTTTTATTCACATATAACTAATATTGAAATTGCAAAAGAATCTACATAAAATGTATAACTTTTCGTCCAAACGCAGATGTTCAAAATGATTACCGTTCTAGTCAATACACTGCTGATAACGGCGGGATATTGATTAACAAACTTCAACAAACATTTCATTTCGTGTTGTGGCGCCTTCTTGCGCCATTGCGGTTCCGGGAACGTAGTCCATGAACATCCGTTCGTTTCAAACTTATATTTTATACGATGAACAGTAAGTCGCATAGGTGAATCTGCCTGAAACTCCCTGCGATATTGTTTTTGTACTACTGCTACATTTTTATACTTACAGTAGTATTTTAAAATAAATTTCTTTTTTCAAAGTTAATCTAGGTCCTTTCTTTATTTTCAATTAATTACACTTTGAAAAGAAAGAAAAATTAGAAAGTTATGACGCCGTTAAACAGTGTATGTATACATTTTTGTGACACACCCTGTATTTCTGGTTATTTATTTAAACAATATACCAGGAAAGTTTTATTTCTAAAAGCAAAACGGTTGGGGGGGGGGGGGGCGTAAATTCCACTCAGTAAAGCAAATGATAAAATACAAATTTCAATCAACATGCATTCCAATTTACTTATGGGACTACATTCCAGATACTTTTCGCATACTGTTCGTCAAATGATATATTAAAAGACAAAAATATATGGAAAGATAAGCTGCGTGTATTTATTTACACATGAGGCTGCTATTCACGTCAAATCAACAAACAACCTTTCATCAAAATCTCAGACAACATAAAATACACTTACCTTGAAAATTCGTCGAGTTGTTTTAAATTCACACAATCGAAACAGACACACCAAACGAATGTCTTCTGAAAAGTTTACATTTTGAGTTACATGAAATACGTTCATGTCCATAGTTTAAACATAATGTTCATAATCACAAGACGCCACATGATTGATCCCTTAACCACTCGGCTGCGGAGCGTCATTATGTCGCTCTGGAGTGAAGATGAAAAATGCAACTTGCCTCTGTCCATAGATTAACATACAAGATAGGACAGTTACAGAAAAATCTGTAATGGCAGCAATGCTAGCATCACTATTGACAAGGGGGAAAAACTAACAAACTTTCGAAATTTACCTATGTATATGAAATCTGTTTATGCTCTTATGTTTTTAATATCTATTCTTTTTTCTTTGAGGAAGACGATTCTCTTCAAACTGACCATTGGTGCGTTGTTTACGTTTATTTTTAAACGACTTCATTTTTATTCTTTCTTTTATTATTCTTGAAACAATATTTCTTTAAAAAAAAAATTTCATTATGTCTAAACATGTTAAAGTATGTAAAGCAAAATCTTGTCTGCATACAAATCGAGGTTCAAAGCTATCGCTTTTCGCTTTTTCTACTAAGTTGAAAACGTAAACATGTGACATTTAAAGAAAGACCATAACAAGGTAGACGTTCAGAAACAAAAACATTCCGTGTTTGGGAAGTTTATTCCCCATTGTCACTACAGAGGCTGTGATCGTCATCGCGTTACTATTACCAGGGCTACACTACATACCGGGTTTGCTCATTCATTATGATGACGTCACAAAAGGTGGCTGACTAGGAGGAAAGACATACAGCGATTGGCACAAAACGATGGGCGCGTTGCTTTGGACCAATCGCTGGTCGCGGTCAGCCACCATTTGTGACGTTTTGAGAGTGAATGAGCAAGCCCGGTATCTAGTGTTGCCTTGCTATTACTCTCTATGATCGCGACCTACGTTATACCGCGGCCTACGTTATACACGGCCGGTGCATGACGTTTAAAACGTCACATGGAGTGGATCACTTTTATACGGTGATTGGTGCAAAACGGGGGGCACGCCGCTTTGCACCAATCACCGTGCAAAAATGATCCACTGCATGTGACGTTTTAAACGTCATGCACTGGCCGTGTATAACGTAGGTCGCGGTTATACACGGACGGTGCATAACGCGAGGCTAACGAAACAGACAGGCTACCGTGGTGCATTTCACTTATCTTTTTTTACAGACCGCTAGAGTGACGTGATGCTCTTTTCGTACACCTGCATTGGTGGATTCGAGCAACACGTGACTCCCGAAGTCTGTAAAAAAAGATACGCGTAAAGCACCGCGGTAGCCTTTCTTTTTCGTTAGCCTCGTGCATAACCAAGGCAACACTAGATACCGGGCTTGCTCATTCACTCTCAAAACGTCACAAATGGCGGCTGACCGCGACCAGCGATTGGTCCAAAGCAACGCGACCAGCGATTGGTCCAAAGCAACGCGCCCATCGTTTTGTGCCAATCGCTGTATGTCTTTCCTCCTAGTCAGCCACCTTTTGTGACGTCATCATAATGAATGAGCAAGCCCGGTATGTAGTGTAGCCCTGGCATAACGTTTAAAACGTCACATGGAGTGGATCCGAGGCTAAAGAAAAAGACAGGCTACAGCGGTGCATTCCACTTATCTTTTTTCACAGACCGCTAGAGTGACGTGATGCTCTTTTCGTACACCTTCATTGGTGCATTCGAGCATCACGTGACTCCGGCGGTCTGTAAAAAAGGATACGCGTAAAGCACCGTGGTAGCCTTTCTTTTTCGTTAGCCTCGAGTGGATCCGAGGCTAACGAAAAAGAAAGGCTACCGCGGTGCTTTACGCGTATCTTTTTTTACAGACCGCCGGAGTCACGTGATGCTCGAATACACCAATGAACGTGTACGAAAAGAGCAACACGTCACTCTAGCGGTCTGTAAAAAAAGATAAGTGGAATGCACCGCGGTAGCCTGTCTTTTTCGTTAGCCCCGGAGTGGATCATTTTTACACAGCGATTGGTGCAAAACAGTGGGCGCGCCACTTTGGACCAATCACCGTGCAAAAAAAAATCCACTCCATGTGACGTTTTAAACGTCATGCACCGGCCGTGTATAACCGGGAGACACGTTATACCAAGGCAACACTAGATACCGGGCTTGCTCATTCACTCTCAAAACGTCACAAATGGTGGCTGACCGCGACCAGCGATTGGTCCAAAGCAACGCGCCCATCGTTTTGTGCCAATCGCTGTATGTCTTTCTTCCTAGTCAGCCACCTTTTGTGACGTCATCATAATGAATGAGCAAGCCCGGTATGTAGTGTAGCCCTGGTTATACATGTCCGATGCATGACGTTTAAAACGTCACATTTATTGGATCATTTTTTCACGACGATTGGTGCAAAACAGGGGGTGCGTCGCTTTGCACCAATCACCATGTAAAAATGATCCACTCCATGTGACGTTTTAAACATCACATGAAATGGATCATTTTTACACGGCGATTGGTGAAAATCGGGGGGCGCGCCGCTTTGCACCAATCGCTGTGTAAAAATGATCCACTACATGTGACGTTTTTAACGTCATGCACCGGCCGTGTATAACGTAGGTCGCGGTTATACACGGCCGATGCATAACGTTTAAAACGTCACATGTAGTGGATCATTTTTTCACGGCGATTGGTGCAAAACGGGAGGCGCGTCGGTTTGCGCCAATCACCGTGCTAAAATGATCCACTCGAGGCTAGAGTTGCAAAGGGTGGAAAAAAACGGGTTTATTCCCGGGAATAAACCGGGTTTTTTGGGAGGGAAATATTGAAAATTCCCGGGAGTTTTCAGAAAGTTTTAGATATGGAATTTTTAATTTGTAAAAAAAAAAAAAAAATATTTTTACAAATGTAAACAAAACCAAAAACACAAATGCAGAAAAATACCACAGTTTACATAAAAACTTACGACATAAATGGTTAAGCTGCAGAAATATTAAGTAAGATAATTAAAATATAAGTAATTTGATATTTTAATCGTGGATAATTAAAAAGTGCGAGAGGAAGGTGACAGGTTCATCTTGCCTGACATGAATATAAATATCACCCCTGTTCTCTGATTCAGACAATGTAAACAGAAACGAACAAAACTAATAGAAATTAATGCAAAAATGCACTATCTCACAAGCAAATTAATATAGAGTATGCCTGAATAGTAAATATGCCAGCTAACAGAAATTAAACAATTTAAATTTTTAAAGAAACATTCAAATCTTTACAAATTCACAGTTACCATTGTTTGAAATCAAATGAGTTATAATAAATCATAAAAACTTAGAGCACAAAATCCCAAGTTTTGTGAATTCATAATGAAAAACCTATTTTATACTTTTCAGAACAGTGCTTGAAATTTCTTGAAAATAAAAAAAATAAACTGAAAAAGACTAGTTTTGCTTTCTTTCAAAACTCCCTCAAAATTTCCAATATTCCCCAAAATTCCGGGTTTATTCCCAAAAATTCCCGGGTTTATTACCGTCCCTCAAAAACTGCGGGTTTTTTGCAACTCTACTCGAGGCTAACGAAAGAGACAGGCTACCGCCAGGGCTACACTACATACCGGGCTTGCTCATTCATTATGATGACGTCACAAAAGGTGGCTGACTAGGAGGAAAGACATACAGCGATTGGCACAAAACGATGGGCGCGTTGCTTTGGACCAATCGCTGGTCGCGGTCAGCCACCATTTGTGACGTTTTGAGAGTGAATGAGCAAGCCCGGTATCTAGTGTTGCCTTGCTACCGCGGTGCATTCCACTTATCTTTTTTTACAGACCGCTAGAGTGACGTGATGCTCTTTCCGTACACCTGCATTGGTGGATTCGAGCATCACGTGACTCTCGCGGTCTGTAAAAAAAGATACGCGTAAAGCACTGCGGTAGCCTTTCTTTTTTGTTAGCCTCGATCAGGGCTACACTACATACCGGGCTTGCTCATTCATTATGATGACGTCACAAAAGGTGGCTGACTAGGAGGAAAGACATACAGAGATTGGCACAAAACGATGGGCGCGTTGCTTTGGACCAATCGCTGGTCGCGGTCAGCCACCATTTGTGACATTTTGAGAGTGAATGAGCAAGCCCGGTATCTAGTGTTGCCTTGCCTTGATCCACTCCATGTGACGTTTTAAACGTCATGCACCGGCCGTGTATAACGTAGGTCACGCTATGATAGTGTCCTATCTTGTACGTTAATCTATGGTTTAGAAGTGGGTTTGGCATCGATATTGAAATTCTATAAGCAACAACAGTTCTTCCTTTGTGAGGTACTAGTAAATTCATAAAACACATTGATAAAAATTTTAAATTATCAGACGAAGGCCTATTTTTGCCCAATTCTAATTGCTGTCGTTTTGATATCGAAAAAGTCGTTGTTTCCATGACAATATTTTTATTTCATGACAACCCTTTTATCCATATTGTTGTCCCCGATACCAACGCGACTTTTTGATATCGAATTCGTTCAGACAGCGCTCAGAATAGGAAGCTTTGATTTTACTAGATTGCCTCTATATGAGAGTGGCAACAAACAGATATAAAATTTCGTAATTGAGACTATTTTGGACAAAAGCGAATCACCAAGCAACTTGGTGAGCCTGCCATCAGGGCTACACTACATACCGGGCTTGCTCATTCATTATGATGACGTCACAAAAGGTGGCTGACTAGGAGGAAAGACATACAGCGATTGGCACAAAACGATGGGCGCGTTGCTTTGGACCAATCGCTGGTCGCGGTCAGCCACCATTTGTGACGTTTTGAGAGTGAATGAGCAAGCCCGGTATCTAGTGTTGCCTTGCTGCCATCATCGTCAAGCTAATGTTCGTTAACTTGTCTCATTCGCATAATCGAACCTGTCCGTACGAGTATCGCCAGGGCTACACTACATACCGGGCTTGCTCATTCATTATGATGACGTCACAAAAGGTGGCTGACTAGGAGGAAAGACATACAGCGATTGGCACAAAACGATGGGCGCGTTGCTTTGGACCAATCGCTGGTCGCGGTCAGCCACCATTTGTGACGTTTTGAGAGTGAATGAGCAAGCCCGGTATCTAGTGTTGCCTTGGTTATACACGGCCAGTGCATGACGTTTAAAACGTCACATGCAGTGGATCATTTTTGCACGGTGATTGGTGCAAAGCGGCGTGCCCCCCGTTTTGCACCAATCACCGTATAAAAATGATCCACTTCATGTGACGTTTTAAACGTCATGCACCGGCCGTGTATAACGTAGGTCGCGGTCTAAGAACTGTCTGAGCTAGGGCTCCTATAATACAGGCTGAATCATCAAGCATTTTGATGCCACTTACCGTTTGTTGCCCATTTATGTTGCCCCACGTTATGTTGCCCATTGCTGCCTATGAGGCGAGAAATGTTTAAACGATTATCGAGTGAATAAATCGCTTAAAATGGACGGTTGTTTCGCATAAAATTGTTCTAATCTGTCAAGGAATGGATTTAGAATATATAAAATCCATATAAATGAAGAAAGGCGGAATAATTTGTCTATAAATGCTAGAAGAATAGATCAGGATTGAAGAATTTCGCCAAATGCCGCGCCAACCAGATCACTTGTATACAATAAACCGGTTCTTCGAGTCCGATATGGTATATTGCAGGACGGGTGAGTTAAAGAGGAGAAAAAAATCTTATTCACCCCCCCCCCCCCCCCGTCTAGAAAATCCACCTTATTTATTTTTTGGATGGGTGGAAGGGGGGGGGGGTATTTAGATAGTTAAATTCATTTACTGTTGTTAAAAAGTGTAGAAAAGGCACTTTCTTTAATCGAAGTTTAAAAATTTTACACTTTACACTTTGAATTTTGCGCGGGGGGGGGAAGCGTAATTGAAATGATTATATATTTCTTGTTTGAAAAAAGTAACAAACACATAAGAAAAAAAAAGAGATTTTTAATTTCTTCAGCTGCAGAAAGAAGGAGGGGGGGGGGGCAGATCTTTTATTGTGTTTTTGGCGGGAAGGGGAAAATTTGACGAATCATTATTTATTTACTGTTATTGTAAAATTACAAATAGGGCAGAAATTTTTTTTAATTAAAGAGTTTTGAAAAAACGCATTGCAAACACACTGATAAAACTTTATTTGTTACTATAATAGGTGCAAATGCTAAAAACACAGTTTTAAAGCATTAAAACAATTTATGATGTAAAATCAGATGTCAAAATACCTAAGCGCTTTTGGCTAAACATTAGCCATCATCAGAGGATAAAAATAGTCGAAAAACTATATACCTTGTTTCTATATAGTAACAAATAATTTTTTACCAGTGTGTTTGCATTGTATTTTTTCACGTTTAAGAAGGTGAATTTGACGTTTTTACTATATGGAATTTTCTACATATTTTTAATTGAAAGAGTTTTGTTTAATGTGGTTTTCAAATTCCCTGCTCAAGAGCGCAAAATTTTTGACATATTTTCTGACTCATTTTTAAACGAAAAAGAATAAAATTGGCAGAACTGACTGTTGAAGTGATTTGAAATCGAATAGCGTTTTCTAGTTTTTGTCAAATAAATTACTTATCGAGTAATAAGCGATCATTGTCACGTGACGACAAGCTTCTCCCTTTCTCGCGCTGCCGCGTCGGGAATTCGATTCAAACCGTCCACTTTGAAAGTATTTTCTGAAAGATCTTAAGAAGAGTTGCTAATTTTATGTGAGTTTGAACAAAAATAAATTCAAAAATATGTCAGAAAGTAGTTTCTTTGGATTTAAAAACAGAGGGGAGGAGGTGAGATCAGTAATTTCGAAAAGGGGGAAATTAAATAATTGGTTATTTATTGTTGCAATAAAGTAATAAATGAGTAGACAAAAAAAATAAGTTTTACAAATTTTAAACTTTTACGTACAGGGTTGGTTGAAATTTTTGAACTGTAGGGATGTGGGGGGGGGGGAGATCGAGATAACATTAAAAGAAAACAAGAAATTATTCGAAACGCGGAAGGTTCTCATTATTCATCATCATTATTGTTTTTTAATAAGGTTGGTTGGGTTGGGTTGATTATTGACGGCCAATTATCTACACTAGGGATATAGGCCCGGGGGGAGTGCCCTTCGTGGGGGTCTTTCTAAGGGAACCTAATCCGTATTTACGCAGTTTTTTAATAAGGATTATTTTACGTGCGATTAAATTATAAAAACTGAATATCTAACATACGAAATTTATTCTTTAATATCAGCATTTTAAGACTTTTATTAATAACAAATTATATCACAACTTAACTTCATACTGAAAGTAATAAAAATATAAGAGTCCAATGCATGTGAATATATATTTTCATATTAAATCAAATTTAGAATTAGTTAAATTTATATTGTCATTCTTAATTATTCCTGTAAATGAAAGCAATAAATATTAATTGATGAAAATGAATTTTTAATTTTAATATATAATTATACAAAAGCAAAATTACATGTTTTTTTACTTTTTAATGTATGTCTACCTGTAATGTATATCTCCTTAGTATGGCGCTATTAAATATCTTAGCTATTTATTCTTATATTTTTGCATATGATTAAGTAACTAAATTCACTCGCCATCTACGCGATAAGACGCCAAGTCAGGCGTCCGCTTGGGCAATTAAATGGAGGCGTGAGTCAGCCCGGTATATAGGAGCCTTAGTCTGAGCATGCCCCATGCGTGTATTTCGCTCTCATATAGAGGCATCCTAGATTTTATTACCAAGAGTACAGCGCCTAGAATACATAGTGCGGAAACCGGCTGTTCCAGTAATGATTCAAAAAGTGCTAAAAAATTGTAGCCGATAAATGTGCAACGATTCTGTACGATAATAGAGCGATCGCAGTGACATCTGCTAGCTCTTTTCAACGTAAACATTGTATATGGAAAGGGCATGTTTACAAACAAACACTCCCGTCAATCAATCTCCCCCTCTTGTAACCAATCAGACAAACTCTTCCCTGTCCATACACCAATCAAATCATCTTTTGCCCTGAGTGACGTCAGAATTTTGACCTGAGTGACGTCAGCTGATTTTTACTCGAGGCTAACGAAAAAGAAAGGCTACCGCGGTGCTTTACGCGTATCTTTTTTTACAGACCGCGGGAATCACGTGATGCTCGAATGCACCAATGCAGATGTACGAAAAGAGCACACGTCACTCTAGCGGTCTGTAAAAAAAGATAAGTGGAATGCACCGCGGTAGCCTGTCTTTTTCGTTAGCCTCGATTTTTACTTATTTCAAAAAATTAGATATCATATCAGTTTTGAACAGTTATAAGTTGATAATCAAGAAATGACATAAAATAAATTGCAGAATATCTTTTAAGAGGATAACTATATATCATCATTGCTAAATCGCTTCAGCAATGAAACAGAAAAAAAATTTGTTTTTGCAAAAATGTGAAAATAAAAATCTGGATATATTTAGCATGGATATACTATATATGGATGCAGCACGACCAGCCGAAGGTGACAACGTTGGCTGTGTTGCATGTCGGGAAAAACGATGTCACGCGATGTCACCTGTTGGCTACTAAAAGTTGGCGGTTGGCGATGCGACCGTAGCAATCCTTTGGCAATATACCAAATATTGAAATTTCTCCCCACTTTTGTTTGATTGATGGGCTTGTCTCTTTGTCCTGGGGACACGGGGGCTGATCAGTTATACAAAAGATGTTTGTACTCCAGAACACTGGCATTCTTGGAGAGAAAATTTTCTTTTGACAATTTCAGAAAATGGTATTTTAATTTCAAATCACCAATAGAAAAAGTTTCATTTCCAAAAAATGATAAGTTTAATCTTTACCAATAACAATAACGAAATTTATTTCATAATTTAAATGTAGATTTTACCCTAATGATTCGCATCTGATTTATTATTTCGAGTTTCCTTAAATTTTTATTAAGATAAATAAATTTGTTTAAATGTTACGCTGCACAAAATATTGATACTTTAATTAGGGAATTTTCAGGGTTTTTTTTCATAGATTTTTTATTAAAATATTTGAGTTGTTTTCAAAGACAGAAAATATTTCATAATTTAAACAAATAAAACGACGGAAATAATTTATTGGTTAATGTTTCATGAACTTTGTATCCTGAGAAAATATTTATAAAAATCTTCATTAAAAAAATTATATTATCAGGAATCTGTTTTAGGAAGTATTTGAGTCTTTTAAAGGCTTATTCACAATTGTTTTCATTTCAAATCAGGACTCTTCACAAAATTTTTCATCCCAAAACAGGACACAAAACTTTTCACCTTAAAACAGGACACTTCACAAAATTCTTTGTCTTAAAAATAGACCTTTCACAAAACTTTTCCCTCTCCAAATTGAATATTTCACAAATTTAATCATTTAAAAGTAAAATTGGACTGTCACTTTTACATATATAAAGAAAATATGTGTATTTTACATACACATATCTACTTTAAAATGTATAAACAAGAACCTGAATATACCGATTATTTCAAATTCACAAAATTGACTAGATTTTTCACAAATGTAAAAAGCTGTTCACAATTTTACAAAAACAGGACCCCGGGGAAAAAAGTCTGGACAGATCGCTGATTATATTTTAATATTTAAGCGGGTCTTGTATCTTTTAATTAACCAGGAAACAGATTTATTTAATTTTTTTCACATATTAAGAGTATTTTCAAATTGAAACTTGGTACTTTCTGACACATTCCTGAATTTATTTTTATTCATAAACGCATAAATTTAACAGGGTAATAAGATATAGTTCTTATCGTCCGAACTCTTTGAAAATGTTATGAGTTATAAATTTAATATTTTGGAAGCCTGAGTATAATTTTCCTGCAAAAATATGGATATTTAGTTATAAAAACATGATCAAAAGCCACTCACTATCCACATTCTAAGCAATTTTTTTAACAATTCTAGTCGTCCACATGTTTCGAGATTTTTATATGTGATGTAAGTCCAGTGTACAAAGATTGTATTAAAATACCGACATTTAGTTATTTTTAGCGCAGGAAAGAAAAAAACTGCCGTCGTGAGAAAACAATAGCTTATAACTCAAGATGCAATTCATTTATCGAACATTGAACAAAACTGTTTGGTTACAAATCACTTCCTGCAAATATCATGCATTTATATTTAAAAATGAATCAGGAAATGTGGCAGAAAATTTCGCGTTGTTAAATGGGAAGATTTTTTTTTCAGAACTGCCTTTAGTGTTTTGGCTAAGTAATGTTTTTCAAGATAATTTTCTTTTTCTTAATATTTTAGTTAAGAACAATTGTTTTTCTTATGATATGCATACGTATTGCGATATAAATAAGTCTATATCACTATTATAGCAACATTGCTTACTAGACACAACTGTAAAATGTATTTAGTATTTATCATTCTCAATCCCCCTAAAAAAGGAATAATTATCAAAATTATAATATTTTATTACAGTGACCTACAATGAAAAATCTAATACTGCATTTTGATCAAATCATTTTCTATGTATAAACATTTATGAATTGCTTTAGGAAAGCCAAAATTATGTATGGAAATACAAAATAATAATGTCAATCTCCTTTTTTTTTTTTTTTTTTTTTTTTTTAAGTGAAAATTTTGATTACTGTTTACAGATTTAAAAGTTAAATTTAGCTCTTAAATTATTCAAAATCTGCAGCAATAGAAAATGAATACTTTTTAATCAACTTTGATTATTAACAGTATTATAATCTCAGTAATTTAAATCTAATGTTAGATAGTAGTAGAATTGTAGAAAACATATGACTTCTACAATATTTATATTAGCTCTACATTTTTAAATTTTTTATAATTAGTTATCTTTATAAATATAAATCTTTATAAAGAACGTGGTTTTATGTAGTGTTTAATAACAAAAAAAAAAAAAAAAGAAAAGAAAAGAAAGAAAGAAAAAAATTAATAAAAATGTGCGAAAACCCAGTAATTTTTAAATCGATTTATTATTTAATATTTTTCCCCGACTTTTAATAAGACGGCAATGCTTTTTTTTTCAGTTTTTTAGTGCTGCTATTTCATAAATAATACGTGAATGATTTTCACTTAAATTAAGTACAAGTAATAACATTAAACTAAATATTTATTTTTCTAATAATCACTCAATTAACACTGAAACTTCTAAATAGAAGTTTTAAATGCAGAAGGACAATGGTTTATCATCTCAAGCAAAATTACTTTTACTTTACTGGTCGGTTCTATCAAAATGAGAAAAAATCAAACAGAAGAATACGCCAAAGTGTGATGAACACCCTATTATTGCACAACTGCTATCAGCGAAACTACCCATGATTCCCCGACACACTCGATCTGTCGTAGCCTGTGTTAAAAAGCCTAGGTGCTTCATCCATTTATAATACATCCATGATATTTAGCCTATTACTGAAAACAAAATAGATAAAAATAAAGAAATATCTATTCAAAGAAATTTCTAAATCACTAATGCACGTACGCACACGATTTAGTTCCCCTGCATGTTGTATAATAATGCAAATTGATTATTATTATGGAGCAGATGTGTTACACTCATGCACCGATGTTTGGCGACTTTTTGATTGGCGCGATTTCTAAGCCCGAGCCAAACCAATATCTTAATACAATAATCAAGTTACCATTAATAAAAAATAAATCCCCAAAATTTTGCGACTTTTTCCCTTTTTATAACTGATTTTAAAAAAACTATGCGTGAGGGTAGGACATTATAGCCTTAATCTTTTCCACTCTTCTAGCAGAGATTCATCCTTTGGTACGCTAAATAGAGATAGTTTGCTGTTCTTGTATCGAGTATTATAACCAGGCACAAAACAATGCGGGCTAAGATGTCATACACTCACGCACAGTTTTTCTTTTTTTTAAAATCAGTTATAAAAAGGAAAAAGTCGCCAAATGTAGGGGATTTTTTCCTTTAATGGCAACCTAGCTATTGTATTAAGTTATTGGTTTGGCGCGAGCTTAAAAATAGCGCCAACCAAAAAGTCCCCAAACATCGGTACTTGAGTGTAACACATCTGTTACACAATGCGTATCACGCTTTTTAGCCATGATCACTATCTTTCATAATTAAGCTTTTGAAAATCACTATCTAAGTCACAGGAAACAGAATATAATTTAAGATTTAAAATGCTTAACACCAGCCGAAATGTTTTCTCAAATTGATTCTTATACAATGTTTACGTTGAAAAGAGGTAGCAGATGTCGCTATGATCAACCTCTTATCGTTTAGCATCGTTGTACATCTATCGGATTCAATTTTTTAGTACTATCAGGGCTATACTAGATACCGGGCTGGCTCATTCATTATCATGACGTCACAAATGGTGGATGGCCGCGACCAGCGATTGGTACAAAGCGACGCGCCCATCGTTTTGTATCAACAAGGCAACACTAGATACCGGGCTTGCTCATTCACTCTCAAAACGTCACAAATGGTGGCTGACCGCGACCAGCGATTGGTCCAAAGCAACGCGCCCATCGTTTTGTGCCAATCGCTGTATGTCTTTCTTCCTAGTCAGCCACCTTTTGTGACGTCATCATAATGAATGAGCAAGCCCGGTATGTAGTGTAGCCCTGGTATCAATCGCTGTATGTCTTTCATTTTGTCGTTTCGCTTTGTACAAATCGCTGGCCGCGGCTAGAGCTCCTATATTACAGGCTGAATTCTACCGCCATTTAATAACCCAGCGGACCAAAAACAAAACTTAAACCGGTTTGCTTGCCGTAGTAGTGGACGGCAAGTGACTGTGGAACACCTGCTTGGGGTTTCCTACAAGGCTAACGAAAAAGAAAGGCTACCGCGGTGCTTTACGCGTATCTTTTTTTACAGACCGCGGGAGTCACGTGATGCTCGAATCCACCAATGCAGGTGTACGAAAAGAGCATCACGTCACTCTAGCGGTCTGTAAAAAAAAGATAAAAAAATTGCACCGCGGTAGCCTGTCTTTTTCGTTAGCCTCGGTTTCCTAATGCTGAGCTGGGTTACAATATGGCGGTTATTTTGGGCAACAAGATGGATATGCGTCAGCTCCCCTTAGTTGCGGCCAGCCACCATTTGTGACGCTGTGATAATGAATGAGTCAGCCCGGTATCTAGTGTAGCCCTGGTACTATTTTGCAGCCAGTTTCCGCAATATTTATTCTAGGCGCTGTACCAAGAGTTCTGATTCTGATGGTTGTTGATACGAATTTCATACCACTGGTGTCGGAGACGAAAAACTTTTTATTGCCATGGAAAAAATGAATTTTTTAATATCAAAATGTATATTGACAGCATTTAGAATCAGATTCTGAATTCTATCGTTACATTTCGATGTCGAAAAAAGACATTAATTTCTTTGAATATATACTTTTCTCTAGAGTATCAATAAAATAGTTGCTATGCGCACACAAAGGACATGCTCAGATTGGAAATTTTGCTCAAACTACGGCAACCCACATTACAGAACTGGACAGTACTAGCTTGGATGAATTTGATTACGCGTAAACCTACATTGGCTTGCGGCGATAACAATTAGCTCGCCATGTTTTCATTATTATTATTTTTTTTAAGTTAAGTTGACCACTAAGTTTTACTTCCCATATGTCACTACTCTGTTAAATAAAGGTACTCAAACATTTCCTAATTGTTTTTTTTTATATATATACAAAAGGCATTTTGCCTTAACAACAGAATTCGAAATCAAGTTTTTCGTTTGTTCGTGGCTTTCTTTCTTTCTTTCTTTTTTTTCTTTTTGCAACTTTTTTATATTTTTTTAGCACCGATGTTCTTTTTTTTATTATTATGATTTTTGTCCGTCGTCTTCAGAAATGTGTTATCCACTCAAAATTAAAAATGTATTCTAAAAATTAGTACGGTATGCCGATGTCATAAATATGGTGGCATCTGTGCTATCGCTGTCGCTTTTTATTGCTCATATATCGCTTCTGAATATCGCATAATGTCTATTTTTACATCATCGAATAGGTAAATCATGTACTTTGAAATAAAATGTTTTTGAAAACTATAGGTCAATTTGGCTTTTTTGGTTATTTTCCAAGTATGATTTTTTAAACTTCTCATCAATGAATATTTGTTTGATTTGTGCTTGGTAATATTTCCAAACCCTGCAAGCCTGTTTTTGTGAAACCTTCTCGGCCAATCCCATTTTACTGTTCGGATACCACTACTCTGATATATAAAATACCAAACCCAGAATTATCAAGGCAACACTAGATACCGGGCTTGCTCATTCACTCTCAAAACGTCACAAATGGTGGCTGACCGCGACCAGCGATTGGTCCAAAGCAACGCGCCCATCGTTTTGTGCCAATCGCTGTATGTCTTTCCTCCTAGTCAGCCACCTTTTGTGACGTCATCATAATGAATGAGCAAGCCCGGTATGTAGTGTAGCCCTGGAATTATTGCATAGAATTTTAGACTTTTTTGTGAAAGTAAAGTAGAGATTTAGATAAATTTTAAATTACTGTGTTTCATACGTTTCCGTGTGGTCTTGAATTATTCTGTATTCCGAATTTTTAGTAGAATTTTCATTCAGGTTTCTTAAGAGTGGTTTTTAATAGGGTACCTTTATATCAGAGTGGTGACATACTCACAGGGCGCACGCTCAGACTGTGTTAGACAGACGCGTTTGTCCAACCGTGACCAACGAAATACACGGCCGGTTCATGACGTTTAAAACGTCACACCTAGAGGATCATCTTTCCACGGCGCCGGCGTTTCGCACAAAATGATAGGCGCGTCTGCTTTGTACCAATCACCGTGTAACGTTTTAAACGCCATGAATCGGCCGTATACTTCGTTGGTCATGGTCCAACCATGACCTACATTATACATGGCCTGTTCATCACTTTTATGAGGGTTAAACCAAGGCAACACCGGGAGACACGGGGACCGGGAGACACGTTATACCAAGGCAACACTAGATACCGGGCTTGCTCATTCACTCTCAAAACGTCACAAATGGTGGCTGACCGCGACCAGCGATTGGTCCAAAGCAACGCGCCCATCGTTTTGTGCCAATCGCTGTATGTCTTTCTTCCTAGTCAGCCACCTTTTGTGACGTCATCATAATGAATGAGCAAGCCCGGTATGTAGTGTAGCCCTGGTTAAACTAGATACCGGGCTGGCTCATTCATTATCATGACGTCACAAATGGTGGCTGTCCGTGACCAGCGATTGGTACAAAGCGACACGTCCATCATTTTGTGCCAATCGCTGTACGTTTTGTCGTTTCGCTTTGTACCAATCGCTGGTCCCGGACAGCCACCATTTGTGACGTCGTGATAATGAATGAGCCAGCCCGGTATCTAGTGTAGCCATGCTTTTATACAGCGCCTAGAATACATAGTGTTGAAACCGGCTATACCAGTAATGCTGAACAAATTGCTAAAAAATTGTAGCCAATGAATGTGCAAAGATGCTGTACGATAGTAGGGCGATCACAGCGACATCTGCTAGCTCTTTTCAACGTAAACATTGTATTGCAAAAATTTAGTAGCTATCACATGTATTTTGAACAGTTATAAGTTGATAATCAAGCAATGAAATAAAATAAGTTGCCGAATATATTTTAAGAGGATAACTATACAGGGTGAATCTAAACTCTTGGGCAAAACTTTAAGGGGTGATAGTACACATCAAGACAAACAATATTAAATAGGAAACTAAGGGTCCCAAACGTCTTCCGAAGGAGATAGGCGCCATTAAAGTTTAGGGTCCAAAATTTCAAATAATTATAAAAAACGGAAAAATTGATCGATTCGTTAGTGGTTTTCGCTAAAACTATCCTTTATGTTAGTATTTTCTTGAAAATAATTTTTAAAGAAAAAGTTAAAAAAATGTCGATAGAGGGCGCTTTAGACTTTGGAGTAACGAACAACTATTTTTTACCGTTATTTTTTATATCTGATTAAATGCTTTGAAAAGCTTAGACTTAAAATTAAATTTTGAGCTCAAAATCTGAATCATTGGGAGTGATTAAGTAGCGCAAACTGAACTGTGTTCCGGAATTGAAATTTGAACCCCTTCCCTTGAACACAGTTCAGTTATTCCCGATCTTGGTGTCGTAGACCAGGCAGAAACTACTACTCCCTACACGTAAAACAAACGATAGAGGGATGACAAAATTAAATAAAAAATTTAAAAATAAATAAATTTTAAAGATAAAGTTCAAAAATGCCGATAGAGGGCGATTTAGACTTTGGAGTAATGAACAACTATTTTTACCGTCGACTCCGACTCCGACCTGGCTGCGAGGATTGCCGTCGTAGCAGGCGATATCCGGGAGATGCCCGGGGTATTGTTTTGAGGCACTCTTTCGAGCAGTTTTTGTGATTCCTCACGAACATCATGCGTGTGCCATTTTCTACGTGTCAACCTTCATTCATATTGCGCACTACATGCATATATCAAATTGTTTCTTTTAATTTTGCGCGGAGAAATTGCTCACGTTTGTTATGAATAAATTTTCTATATATTTTGTCATTACTCTATCGTTTATTTTACGTGTAGGGGGTAATAGTTTCTGCCTGGATTAATTTTAACACAATTATTAAAATTGGTAAAGAAATCATATGAGTTGTAATTTTTCAACTGCACGAAAAATGTCCGGGCCAGGATTCGAACCTGGGATCTCTTGGCTGAAGCTGCCATACTCTACCAATTGAGTTAACCCGGTTGAATCTGGATTGCATGAACTGGATGAATTACGCCCTCCAGATTCAACCGGGATAGCTCAGTTGGTAGAGCATGTCAGCTTCAGCCAAGAAATCTCAGGTTTGAATCCTGGCCCGGACATTTTTCGTCCAGTTGGAAAATTACAGCTCATATTGTTTCTGCCTGGTCTACGACACCAAGATCGGGAATAACTGAACTGTGTTCAGGAGTTGGGGGGGGGGAGGGAGGTGTTTCAAATTTCAAATCCTGAACGCAGTTCAGTTTGCTCTACTTAATCTCTCCCAAAGATTCAGATTTTGAGCTCAAAATTTAAGTTTAAGTCTAAGCTTTTGAAAGCATAGATACAAAAAATAACGTGAAAAAATAGTTTTTTGTTACTCCAAAGTCTAAAGCGCCCTCTATCGTCATTTTTTGAACTTTATCTTTAAAATTTATTTTTAAGAAAATACTGACATAAAGAATAGTTTTAGCAAAAACCGCAAACGAATCGATCAATTTTTCCGTTTTTTATAATCATTTGAAATTTTGGATCCTAAACGCCTATCTCCTTCGGAAGACGTTTGGGACCCTTAGTTTCCTATTTAATATTGTTTGTCTTGATGTGTACTATCACCCCTTAAAATTTTGCCCAACAGTTTAGTTTCACCCTGTATATGATCATTGCTAAATCGCTTCAGTAATTAAACGGAAAAAAAGGATTTGTTTTTGCAAAAATGTGAAAAGAAAAATCCAGACAGCTTTAGCCTATTACTCCAAAAAAAGGAGAGAGAGAGAGAGAGAGAGAAGATGATAAAAATAAGGAAACTTTTATTCAAAGAAATTTCTGAATCACTAATGCGCATACCCACATGAATTAGCTCCGCTAAATAGGGATTAGGTTCGCTAAATAGGGATAGTTTGCTGTTCTTGAATCGAGTATTGCAACCAGGCACAATACAATACGTATCACGTTTTTTAGCCATGATCACTATTTTACATAATTTTAAAACTTATGAAAATCACTATCTAAGTCAGAGGAAACAAAATATAATTTAAGTATTTAAAATACTTACCACCAGTCGAAACGTTTTCCCAATTTGATTCTTATACAATCTCAAGGCAACACTAGATACCGGGCTTGCTCATTCACTCTCAAAACGTCACAAATGGTGGCTGACCGCGACCAGCGATTGGTCCAAAGCAACGCGCCCATCGTTTTGTGCCAATCGCTGTATGTCTTTCTTCCTAGTCAGCCACCTTTTGTGACGTCATCATAATGAATGAGCAAGCCCGGTATGTAGTGTAGCCCTGACAATCTTTACGTTGAAAAAAGCTAGCAGATGTCGCTGCGATCGACCTCTTATCTCTCAGCATCGTTGTTCATTTATCGGATTCAATTTTTTAGTACTATTTTGTAGCTGGTTTCCACACTATTTATTCTAGGCGCTGTAACTTTTAAAACGGCACATGATGTAGATAATCTTTTACACGGTGATTGGCATCATAGATTAACATACAAGATAGGACACTATCAGGGCTACACTACATACCGGGCTTGCTCATTCATTATGATGACGTCACAAAAGGTGGCTGACTAGGAAGAAAGACATACAGCGATTGGCACAAAACGATGGGCGCGTTGCTTTGGACCAATCGCTGGTCGCGGTCAGCCACCATTTGTGACGTTTTGAGAGTGAATGAGCAAGCCCGGTATCTAGTGTTGCCTTGACACTATCATAGAGCGCAATGGTAACACGATGACGATCGCAGCGCCTGCAGTGACAATGGGGAATACACTTCCCAAACACGGAATATTTCTGATTTTTGAACGTCTATCTTATTATGATCTCTCATTTTTTTAAATATGACATGTTTACGTTTTCAACTTCGTAGAAAAAAGCGCAGAACGGGGGCCTCCGTGGCCTATTGGTTAAGGCACCACTCCGCTAATCGCTTCATAGCGTAGGAAGCAAGGCCGGCGGTGTTCGACTCCCGCCAGCTACATTGCACGCACTTTGTGGAGCTTCCGGATGTAACCAGGGCTACACTACATACCGGGCTTGCTCATTCATTATAATGACGTCACAAAAGGTGGCTGACTAGGAGGAAAGACATACAGCGATTGGCACAAAACGATGGGCGCGTTGCTTTGGACCAATCGCTGGTCGCGGTCAGCCACCATTTGTGACGTTTTGAGAGTGAATGAGAAAGCCCGGTATCTAGTGTTGCCTTGATGTAACTCTTGGTGTTGTAAAATTTCCTTGTACTTTCTCGTCAAGATTTATGTAATTGTTGAAGTCATGTATGTTGTTTCTGTGAATTAAAAAAAAATGTATATAGATCATTCGAGACGGCAGCCTTGTAGCTATAGGTCTCAAAGCCCACCTCCCTTCAAAGCGCAGAACGAAAACTTTGAATTCCTATTTGTATGCATGCAAGGTTCTGCCTGACACATTTTAACATGTACAAAATGTTTGCAAAAGAAATGTTGTTTCAAGAACAATAAAAGAGAAAATAAAAATGAAGTTGTTTAAAAGAAACGTAAACCACGCCTCAATGGTCAGTTTGTAGAGAATTGTCTGTGTCGAAGAGAAAAGTAATAGATATTTAAAACACAGAGCATCAACAGATTTCATACGCATATGTAAATTTCGAAAGCTTCTTAGTTTTCCCCTCTTATCGCTAGTGGCGCTACCATTGCTGCCATTACAGATTTTGCGTAACTGTCCTATCTTGTGTGTTAATCTATGATTGGCATAAAGCGGTAGGCGCGATGCTTTGTTCCAATCGTCGTGTAAATGTGATCCACTCCGAGGCTAACGAAAAAGACAGGCTACCGCGGTTCATTCCACTTATCTTTTTTTACAGACCGCTAGAGTGACGTGATGCTCTTTTCGTACACTGGCATTGGTGGATTCGAGCATCACGTGACTCCCGCAGTCTGTAAAAAAAGATACACGTTAAGTACAACGGTAGCCTTTCTTTTTCGTTAGCCTCGGATCCACTCCGAGGCTAACGAAAAAGAAAGGCTACCGCGGTGCTTTATTCATATCTTTTTTTACAGACCGGGGTAGTCACGTGATGCTCGAATGCACCAATGAAGGTGCACGAAAAGAGCATCACGTCACTCTAGCGGTTTGTAAAAAAAGATAAGTGGAATGTACCGCGGTAGCCTGTCTTTTTCATTAGCCTCGGATCCACTCGGTGTGACGTTTTAAACGTCATGAACCGGCCGTGTACATCGAAAAGTTCGCGGTCCAACTCACTAAGCTCCACAATAGTATGGAAGGCTAACTTCCTATTCTGTTACATAGAATCCAGCGGTCTGCCCATGAATACAATGCCATAAAATTTTGGAGGAAAAGTATTTGGCAAAACACAGATTTCCTCCCATAGAGTAGTATGAGGTAGATATTTTAAAATTGGATTTTCTTTTTAAAAATATGACTATTTTGCTACAATTTTCACTGATATATATTGTTTATTGAAAAGACTACAGATTGCATTTAAATTCATAGCAAGTATTTAATTTGATATTATTTAAAAATAAAAGTTAATATAAGAACAACAAAAACAATAAAAAAAATTGTTAGGTATTGCTCATAAAAATATGAAAACGTGCAGCGATAACCAAAAGCGATAAAAAGTATGCGTAAAAGGTTGAAAAAATACCTCCAATTTTAAGAAAAGTGCAGGATTTCTTATATCAAGAGTCCCTTGCGCGCATTGCAAGTGTGTGCCATCGTGACCTAAAGTCCAATTTTTTAAAGGATGTCCTAAATTAATCATAATTTAAAATAATCGCATAAATGTATTCCATTTTAAGTTCTAATAAAGTGTTGTACGATGATGAGCTTTTTCAGACTGCTGTATTCCAGAGTTGGAAAGATTCATAAGCTGTCATCCATTAATTAAGTAATGCAAATTTTGTGGGGTTTTGACCTCTCCATACCCCTATGTCACGTTGGGCACACTCAAATGATATCTTCCCCCTGCTGTGACATCCCATTTTCTGTAACTTAATTTAGAGCTAATTTTATGCAAAAAATTTTATATATGACCTGCTACCAGTGGCGGCTCGTGATTGGCTTTATTTGGGGGCACTAAATGCATGTTATTAAAAATGAATGTTTTTTACTGTTATTAAACAAGGAAAGGATTTCTTGTAAAAAGTAATGGTATCACAATAATATGTGTTTCATGCATGCATTTAGTGCCAGTCACGAGCCGCCATTGCCTGCTACCAACTAATATAAATATTATAAGACCTTTAAGTTCTTGTTTGCTTTCACTTAAAGCTATTGATTTTTAAAATATACCTCATTCTTGAATTTAAGAAAATGTATCAAGTTTATAATACTGCTTGAAAATAAGGCCTACAAAAATAGTTTTCATATAGTTCGTCACAACGTATTAATTCCTTCCCACATTCTGTCGCACCGTGTCACACTTTGTGGATCCCCTCCCCTCCTTGAATTGTGATGTAATTAATGCATGACATCTCCAAAGTCCGATTAATCTGTAATGTAAATACAGTTTAATGTCTTAGGATGTATGTGGATTCCAATTCCCATTACATGTAATAGTAATGACGAACTTGCAAACACATTTGCATAACAATCGTAAACATTATAATTATCACTATATTGTTATAATGGTAATTGAGACATTATACTTACGATTATGTGCAATGGTAATAGTAAAGGAGAATTTTCAAATTAGGATAACATTTGTAATTTTGAATTGCATAGTGACCGATATCTTTGAAATTTTTGTAATTTTTTAACTACCATTAGGTAGAATTTATAGATTTAAATATATATTTTTATTACATACCATCTGTTGACAAAATAAAAGTTTTTCGCTACCAATAAAAATCAACTATTATGTTTATATGAGTAAGAAAAGTATGAGATAATAAAGTTTAAAAAAACAGAATATATGAAATGGTAAAAGAACGTGTGTATGAGACAATTACAAAGGCTACATTACATAATTTATTGATTTACTAAATAATATTATTAAATAGTGCAATTTTTTTAAATTATTTATTTTTTTACTTAAAGACTTATTTATTAAAAAAAACCTAATAATAATACGTAGCAGCTAACGAAATATCACTACATCATATAATCTCCAACTACACTGGCGGAAAAAAAAATCCCAACACCAAGAAAGACTTGTGTTAGATAAACGAAATTTGGTAGGCGTGTTTATACATCTGAAAGATGACATCGATTCAAATTTCGCGCTTCGCGCATAAGTGTGGTGCTAGTAGCGCCACTCAGAACTTGCTAATCAGGTTTGCTTTAAATGCTGTAAAGCTGTAAAGTTCGTGAGCGTTATTTATCTTCAAAATTTGACGTATTGAGTTGATGTTAGCCAAAAATGCCTTTAAGAAGACGAAGAAGCCATTATCAACAACTCACCGAAGTTGAACGAGGTCGTATAATAGGGCTACGAGAAGCTGGATTTTCTTTCCGCGATATTGCAGAAAGACTTGTCCGGAATGTATCCACTGTGCATGATTGTTGGGAGTAGTGGTGAAGGGAAGGTACAGGCTCAAGAAGACCGGTTTCCGGGCGGCCACGTAGCACTACTGAGAGGGAAGACTGCCGTATTCGACGTACGGCTGTGGCGCATCTTACTGCGTCTGCGGAAGAAATTCGAGCTGCAGTTGGTACCACAGTGGCATAACGAACTGTTAGAAACCGGTTACTTCAAGGGAAGCTCCGAGCCAGGCGTTCTGTAGCGTGCATTCCACTGACTCCAAGTCATTGTCGTTTGCGTCGCCAGTGGTGTCACGTCAGAGCTCATTGGAGGACGGAGTGGAGATCTGTTGTGTTTTCTGATGAAAGTAGATTCTGCCTTGGTGCCAGTGATGGCCATGTGTTGGTCAGAAGGAGGTCAGGGTAATGCCTACAACCAAACTGTCTGCGGCCTAGACATACTGGACCTACACCTGGAGTCATATTCTGGGGAACAATTTCCTATGACAGCAGGAGCACTCTAGTGGTTATCCCAAACACACTGAATGCAAATTTGTACGTCAGTCTGGTAATTCAACCTGTAGTGCTGCCATTCTTGAACAGCATTCAAGGGGGAGTTTTCTAACATGATAACGCTCGCCCTCATATACCGCTGTTGTAACGCAACGTGCTCTACAGAGTGTCGAAATGTTACCTTGGCCTGCGAGATCACCAGATCTGTCTCCAATTGAGCACGTATGGGATATCATTGGACGACAACTCCAGCATCATCCACAGCCAGCACTGACCGTCCCAGTATTGACACAACAAGTACAACAAGTACAACAAGCATGGAACGCTATACCACAAAGTGACATTCGGCACCTGTATGACACAATGCATGCACGTTTGCAGGTTTGCATTCAAAATTCTGGAGTTTACACTGGTTATTAATGTAACAGCATATCGCATTTGAAATGCATTTTCTTGAGCTTAAATTAACCTGTGATCTTGAAAATCTAATCAATTAAACATGTTAACTAGACAAATACATTGTCCAAATTTCATTACTCTACAATAATTTTTTCTTGGTGTTGGGATTTTTTTTTCCGGCAGTGTATAATAAAGAAGGAAGTTTGTGTTTCTCGGTTGTGTTCTGGATAGTAAATTTCGTTCTATTTTCAATAAAGTTTATGCGAAACTCGTACAGCGAATTTTGAATTTTTAGCGAATTTTTTCCTTCGACACTTAAGAAATTTTGCCCAAAATGATTGATTGGTTCAGTGGTTGCTTCCATTTCAGCCTCAGCTACCCTCAAAATCGTCATTTTTTCCTCTTTTTAGGATGGAGAAAATTGATAATTCTTTACAGATAAAAAAGCATGATTTTAACCGCTTGCCTGACTATCCCGAGTTATCTCGGGTTCGTATATATTACAGTTTATTATTATCCCGAGAAAACTCGGGCGAAGCAAAATTTGCCAGTACGATTTGGTTTATCATGGTTTTGCTCGGCCTAGAGAAAATGATATGAAGTATTCAGCTTTGATTGGCAGTTTGCCAAGTTTTGTTGGTTTCGCGGTTCTTTTGGTAGGACTGGTCACGTGTTTTCCCTATTGTATATTATACGTCGGCTTGTGGATTAGTAATAAGGGTGGCTAGTGGTTGGGGAAAAATACAGTAAAAAAAGTGATAAACACCAGTATATTCTTATAGAAAAATTCATGTTGATTATTCGATCAAATAATCAACATGAATTTTCCTATAAGAATATACTGGTGTTTATCACTTTTTTTACTGTATTTTTCCCTGACCACTAGCCACCCTGGTAATGTATAAAGAAGGATAGTTGCGTTGAAAAAAAAATAATGGCGATGATGCAAGATAGCGAAAGCGATGGTTTTTCAGATAGTGATTATGAAGAGGTAGACTTTGAAAATAGTGAAAGTGATTCTTCTGTTTCAATAGATCAGCAATGTTAAAAGTTTTTTTTTTATGATATATTGTATGACATATTTTATTTAATGGTTTGTGAAACAAATCACTCATTTTCAAAGGGAATCTTTTTTAAAGTTTTATTTAACAACTGTCACAAGAAATTGAGCCATGTCCGTGTATGGTAAATTAGTTTCTAAACACCTAAAAAAATAACAGAAAAAAAACTTAAGTGTAAAATAATGTATTATTAGGCATTTTAAACGTAGCAATATGTTGCAAGTATCATCTGTGTAAAATATTCATTAAAGATTTTTTTTAAATCCATGATCATAATGATAATACCATCAGTTTCATGTATAAGTTAAAAACAGGTAAGTACGAGTTATAAAATAGTAAAATTAAATAAAATAACATGCCCTATTAATTTCACATAACTTAATTCAGCGGCACCATTCAATTCAGTGTAATATTTAGTGCATTACAAATAATTTGCGAAAAACACAGGTCTGTGGATATTATTTCCTTAGACATCACGGTAATTGCAATTTAATAAAATATATCTCACGATCTGATAAAATACTGGCGCGATGTTACATAAGTCCAAAGCAATACAAAAACATTTGTTGTACCCTTAATTCGAAAAACAAAATCAGAAAGTTTAGCATTGGAAATGTATGTTGTTAAGATATTAATCCATACGCATGACATACGAATATTTTTAACTTCTCAACATAGGATAGCTTTCGTAACTTTATACATGGACGTGTTTTACGATGAGTACTACTATATTATAGCAATAATTTTATTTCAGATCCAAATTGATAAAGAAATAAAAAATGGTGAAGAGAGTTTTTTACATTCAATACAAAGTTGTTTTGTCCTTTTGAAAAAAAAGCCTTCGGCACAGAATGTTTCGGAAAATCAAATTCCTGTTCATGTATCATTTCTTACTAAAAAATATCGATTAAGATTGATATATACGAGGGTAGTTTGCTCAGTTCTTGGCCTCACACAGAGATGGAACAAGCATGACCAGTTTACAATGATGTTTGTGAAGTATGATCCTTTAGATGACATGATGCCAAGTTTCAGACGCGTGAGTTTATTGGTTATTGCTTGGCAATAAAGTAATCAAGTTTTGACATTTTCTAAAAATGGAAAAAATTGAAATTCGAGCTGTCATAAAATACTTTGTTAAAAAAGGTTTAACCCCCACGGATATACAAAAAGAGTTACATTCCACCTTAAAGTATTCTTGTCCTTCGATGATAAAAAAGAGGACTGCTGAATTTAAACATTGTAGGAAATCCATTCATGATGATAAACGCTCAGGACGCCCAAAAACCGCTACGACCAACGAAATAGTCTAAAAAATTCACAATACCGTATTGAATGATCGCCGATCGAAGATACACGAAATTGTTGCATTGCAAACATTTCGATAGACCTTGTCCACTACATTTTACACGATGTTCTGGGTATGAAAAAGCTTTCCGCTCAATGCGTGCTGCGTTTGTTGAACGTGGACCAGAAACGCCAAAGAATGAACATTTCTCAAGAATGTTCTGAAATGTATTGTCTTGCAAATTTAGAAATAAAATGAAATATTGTCAAAAATCTTTTATTTTCTTTGTCAGGCCGAGAACTTTTCTAACCACCCTCGTACAGGGCTGCACTAAAGAATTCGCACACAAGAATGTGTTTTAAATATATTAAGTTGCAAGGGGACTACATTGAAAAATAATATGAAATTATGTTAAAAATCTTGTGCTTTCACTGACAGGCCGAGAACTCAAACCACCCTCGCATTTAAGCCAAGTTGGTTAGGGAAACTCTGAAAAAGTGCCTTCTGTAGATTCTTCCAAGGTGGGTGGGGGTGAGAGGGGAGACAAGTGAAGAGGTGCTGAAAATTGCGAGTGCACGAAAGGAAGATTAAATTTTGAAATGAATAATGGTTTCCAATGCAGTAAACGTTACATTTTAATAACAAAGTAAAGTCAAACAGATTTAAACCATCTCATTAATAAACTTTATTCTTTTTTATTTCTCTTCGATTTTTTATTTGCAAATCATTCTAGTATATTTTCAATTTACATAAAACTTAACATGTTTATGCACCAGTGTTGAATTTCCCGAATAAGCATTATCTAACAGCTAAGAAATTTATTCATCATTGGTCTCTTAAACAACGAAATAACAAGCTTAGAATATTTTATGAAACACTTTCCAAGACTATAACAATTCTTTAACAAAATTTCTCTCATTAATAACGTAAATAAGATAACCTATGTAAACAATTTATGTATTCATAACACATTTGAAAACCAGATTTAAGCAATTACTGTCCATAGTCGAAAAGAAACTCAATTCTTTTGTGCAGCCCTGTATTTGATCTATAAATTTTTATATATTCTACATAGTATGCTAAAATTTAGTTTAGTTAGATAAAGCATAAAGCTGTCAAAAATTATCTTGCAGCAATTTCTGTCAATAGATGAAAATGTAATCTACATCTTTTGAACAGCCCTGTATGATATATTCTAATACGAGCAAATCTACTGTGTGTGTGTGGTTATATATACCGGGTGGTCATAAAAAAGCTTTGCCGATATATGGAGCTCTAGCGACCGGTCCGTTCAACCGATCGAGGTGAGATTTCAGATATAGTTATTCAGAGGTATGAGCTCGGGATTCTGTGAACGGCAACAAAGTGGTGCTCACTGTTACGGTTATAGGTACAGAAACTCGAAATTTTCCAATGGCAACGCCAATTTTTTTCTTTGCAAAATGCTCAGCGAAAACCCTAAAGAGCGTTGGAACCGTACGTGTATCGCAAGAAACGGACTCGTTATGCACGCACAAAAAAACAGCTCTGCGAACGGCCAAAAAAACACGATCGGGGCGCATGGAGGAAATTTGCATATGACACAGAGTCAGTACACCAATCACTGATATTACAACACAGATCGGAGAAAAGAAAACTTTTGATTACACATTTTCCACATGGGTTCCATCACAGGCAATTACATACTCCATGCGGGCGACTGTGGACAATACAGTCGAACGTAACATCGTATGAGGGATGTTTGCAATCTTACGTTTGATAGAATCTTTCAAATCCGGCAAAGTTTGCGGATTGCACATGTACACTCTAGATTTGAGATAACCCCAGAACCAGAAATCCATAGGAGTGAGGTCGGGGGATCGCGGAGGCCACGAAAATGGAAAATGGCGTGAGATGACACGGTCGCCAAAATGCTGTTCAAGAACCCTGCGAACAGACTTCGCTATATGTGGAGGTGCACCATCTTGCATCGAAACGAAGTCATTCAGTGCATTTCGCTGCAGCAATTCTGGTATGACGTAATTTTGCAGCATTGCCGTATAGCGGGAGCCTGTTACAGAGCAAGTTACAAATCCCATTGGTTTCGCTTCCTCAAAGAAGTACGGCCCGAGAATAATTGTGCCTGCAATGCCGGACCACACAGTAACTTTGACGTCGTATAAAGGTACTGGTGCCACAGCGTGCGGATTCATGTCTGTCCAGTGCACACAATTTTTGGTGTTGACGTTGCCAGTTAAGGTGCCTCGTCCGTCCATAATATGTGAAGAGGCCAGTCGTTATCTCCATCATATCGGATAAGAAATTCAAAGTCTAAACGTAGTTGATGGTCCCCCACTTCCAACATCTGGACGCGCTGGTACCGGTAAGGAAACATGCGGATTACAGAGCGCAGTAGCATTAGGACCGTTGATTTCGGTATATCCAATACACGAGATGCACCTCTTGTAGTTTGCATGTGTCCTGTAATTGCGTGATGCACTTCCTTATGGAAGTGCATCACGCAATTACATCCACCTGAGGATGTTCCGGAGGATGCATCACGCAGTATCATCAGGAACAGTTGGTCATTGGGATCGCGGTCTATCACAGGTGCAGCCAGTTTCTTCGAAATTCTTTACTAAATCACGAAGAGCTTGCGGGCTACATGGGCCACGTATTTGGCGATGTTTTCGACGGTAAACACGCAAGGTTTTCTCAGCATTCATCCCATTTTGATAATAGAGTTTTACCAATTCACCACGAACTGTCGCTGGAAGAGTATTTTGTCGGCATGTGCGTGCTCCCGACAGAAGAACTAACATTCCATCCCCACTTTTTATCCGTTTTCTACGCTGACTATGTGGCGAACAAAGAAGTACTGTTCCGTGACTGGTGTTTTGCCTCTGTCACATGCAAATTTTCTTCGTGCGCTCTGATCGTGTTTTTTTGGCCGTTCGCAGAGCTGTTTTTGTGCTTGCTTAACGCGTCCGTTTATTGCGATACACGTACCGTTCCAACGCTCTTTAGGGTTTTCGCATGCGCTGAGCATTTTGCGATAAAAAAAAATGGGCGTTGCTATTTGAAAATTTCGAGTTTTTGTAGCTATAACCGTAACCGTGAGCGCCAATTTGTTGCCGTTCACAGAATACCGAGCTCATAACTGAATAACTACATCTGAAATCTCACCTCGATTGGTTGAACGGACCAGCCGCTAGAGTTCGATATACCGGCAAAGTTTTTTTATGACCCCCTTGTATATGTAAATTTTATCTTAAAAACGGCTCTAACGATTTTGATGAAATTTTGTATCCTACCGTTTTGGGGCACCAGCAAACCATTGGGCTAGGTCACATGTTCGAGAAAATTCGATTAGTAGGTCATTTCGGGTCACCATGGGTCAGGGTCAAGCTAATTGTATGTAAACAGCGGTTCAAACAATTTTGACTAAATTTTATATCCTACCATTTTCGGGCGCGAGAAGACTATTGCGCTGGGTCACATGTTCGAGAACTTTCGATTAGTGGGTCATTTTGGGTCAACGCGGGTTGATAAAATAACAAAGCAAATAAACAGACGATGCCTTGGATCGAATATATATTGAATTACAAAATAACATTACACAATGACAAAAACATAGTAACTGAAGAACATCACTTATATTTATAAATTCGTCTGGGATTCTGCAGTCATGTTCCTGGACGTGCAAGAAAGCTTACATGAAAGTATAATCCAATAAAATTTAAGATGTAATGCTACGATTACAATTACGATACGATATACTAACATCCGCCCATAATCTAGCATTACATTAGAATAACACAGAATAAAAAATTAAAATAAACAAGCATTAAAAGTATGATACAGTTAAAACATTACTTATACAAACAGCAAAGAACCAACAATTCATAAAATTTAGCTTTAGGCAATGCCTTTGTAAACATATCAGCAATTTGCATATTTGTAGGAATATATTCAATTTTGATATTATTTTCTTTTACAACATTACGAACAAATTCTAGTTTTATACTAGTATATAACCCCGTCAAAAATGACGGATTATTGATCTGCGTTTCATTTTCATAATACTTCATACAAACAAACAGGAGGAAGATTTTATTATTGAAAGATTTGTATTGTAGAAAAGTACATTTTAAAAATGACAAATGATTTCTACAAATAAAAATGATGAGGATATATATATATATATATATATATTTACTTAGTATTAAATTTCTGAAATAGCTCAACGATTGGACAAAACGTTCAAATTAAATATTAATAAATAACCTTGTGTGAAAGTTTTTGTAAAAAAGAGTTATCAATGAGTTTCTAAACAGCTTTGATTCACCACATAACTCATTGTTTGATTACATAAGCAAAATTAAATGCAAATTACGCGGTACTATGTATTCCTTATATTTTAATTACGTACATAAAGAATCATTTTATTTACGATGGAAGCAAAATTTTAAAATCCGCCGATAGATGGCGTCAATATACTGGATTGATCACTTCAAAGCCTCACTACGACAGAAATTACCGCTATTTCGGAAAAAAAAAAGTTTACAGAAAAAATTGTTTACAGAAATGTTGATATACATGTTTTATATGAAATAGTTTTTGAAGGTTTTAAACAAAATTAAAATATTTAAAAGCTTTAATATCTCTTTGATTAGTTTTTACTGTAACTTTGATGGAATAAATGAGAGGATATTTTGGCTTGACTGATGTTGTTTGCAGATATTTGTAGCCTTAATTTTTCTTTAGAAGTTTAAACCTACAACTAAAAAATGTTAGATATTGCTAAAAATTATTAAGAGTGCAGTTTGAAATCCTCGCACGGGTCTACTGGTATATATTATTTCTGTTGTCAACATCCCTTTTTCTACACTTTTACAAAACGCACAACAATAAATGATTTACCATTCCAAAGTTTTTTAAACTGGCTTCTGACAAAGTACACTTACATTTCGTTAAAATATCTTTTTTGATTACAAATTGCAGTTAATTAAAAATTAAATCTGCATTGTTTTCAAAAATGAAATGAAAGGTTTTTCTCAAATAAATGTTGCCACAAAAATAAAATCCAGCAGTATATCGGCGCTCAACAATGATATATTAAAAGAAAAAAAAAGAATAAAAAAGATAAAGTGGACGTGTTTGCATGGGTTTATAGAGCAGTTCACATCACGTGACTTTTACCGGAGAACAATGAAATAAGCTGTAGGACACACAAATAGAAAAAGCATTGATAAAGGTAGCTATAGCTGTCCTACAGCAGCAGCAAAAACCTGTTCGTGACGTCACCTTGCACAGCTTTATTAGGTGCGTTCATAATTATATAAATATGTAGCCCCTACAGTCGTCATCTAGTTCGTCCATCTGTTCGCATATAACAGCGCAAAAACTACCCAATTGAATGGTTTGAAATTTAATATAGTATATAATAGTTGCAGAATTTTGTCGAGTTATTTCAAATTTTATTAAAATTTCAAAATCCACCGGCAGATGGCGCCACTATACTGGATAGATCACCTCAAATCCTTGCTACGAAAGAAATCACCGCTATTTCTGAAAAAACGTGTTTACAGAAACGTTGATATTCATGTTTTATGTGAAATAGCTTTTGAAGGTTTTAAACTAAATTAAAATATTTAAAAGCTTTAATATTTCTTTGATTAGTTTATACTGTAACTTTCATGGAATAAATGAGACGATATTTTGGCTTGACTGATGTTGTTTGCAGATATTTGTATCCTTAATTGTTCTTTAGAAGTTTAAACCTACATCTAAAAAATATTAGATATTGCTAAAAAATATTAAGAGTGCAGTGTGACATCCTCGCAAGGACTGGTATATATTATTTCTGTTGTCAACATATCTTTTTCTACACTTTTACAAAACGCAAAACAATAAATAATTTACCATCCCAAAGTTTTTTGAACTGGCTTCTGACAAAGTATACTTACATTTCGTTAAAATATCTTTTTTAATTATAAATTGCAGTTAATTAAAAATTAAATCTGCATTGTTTTCAAAAATGAAATGAAAGGTTTTACTCAAATCAATGCTGGCACAAAAATAAAATACAGCAGTATATCGCGCTCAACAATTATTAAAGAAAAAAAAGAATTAGAACAAAAAAGATAAAGTGGACGTCTTTGCACGGGTTTATTAGGTGCGTTCATAATTATATAAATATGTAGCACCTATAGTCGTCGTCTGGTTCGTCCATCTGTTCACATATAACAGCGCAAAAACTACCCAATTGAATGGTTTGAAATTTAATATAGTATATAATAGCTGCAGAATTTTGTGGAGTTATTTCAAATTTTATTAAAAATTTCAAAATCCACCGGCAGATGGCGCCACTATACTGAATAGATCACCTCAAATCCTCGCTACGAAAGAAATCACCACTATTTCTGAAAAAACCTGTTTACAGAAACGTTGATATTCATGTTTTATATTAAATAGTTTTTGAAGGTTTAAAAGAAAAATATTTAAAAGCTTTAATAAGCTTTTACAAATATTTTAACAGCAGAATCGGATTTGAAGCTTTCAAAGAGTCGTTCATTTGTGAATCATTTGAATTTGTGATGCTGAATGGCAACAATGTTCGTTTGTTTATAGTTGGGATTCCGATTTTTAATCTGGATTTTTAATTAAGAACTTAAAACATTATAATAGGATATGATATACATGTTTTATAGAAAAATATGCTGAACAGACATGATTTCCAGTAAAGGATATTATCATTTAGCTGTGATGTGTTACACAGGTTTTTCATTAAGCCTAACATGGCGTTTAACTATGGTCGATTCGCAAATCAGAGTGGTCGTGCCCGGAACCGTTACAGACACTTTCTTGCCTTCGAATTTTATTATAAGTAAGATGCTTCATTCTACCATAACTACTTTCATTACTGATGCATTTTATGCAAGACTGATTATCCTCTAAAATAACTAAATCCTTAATACTTACAATTTCACAAGCAATATTTTTGAACCACAACAGGTCTTGCAAACTTTTAGTTAAGGCAATAACTTCAGCTTCAGTTGACGATAATGCAACTGATTTTTGTTTATTACAACACCAGAGAACAGGCATGTTACAAAACATTAAAATGTAACCTGATACTGATTTTCTATCATTTGTGTTAGCTCCCCAATCAGAATCAACATACATAGATAATTTAGGATCAGATTTTTGCTTTTTATACACAAGTTTTAAGGACAAAGTTCCTTTCAAATATCAAAGATTTTATTTAATGCAATCCATGCAACTTCAGTAGGATTTTCCTGCATTTGACTCAAACAATTAGCACTATATAAAATATTAGGTCGTGAAATATATGCTAAATACAATAAACAACCTACAAGTTCACGGTATGGACCATTAAATGGTTTTCCATTTTTGAAATCAGATGGAATGGATTTAGGAGAAATAGGAACATCACTAGGTTTACATTCTAGCATATTAAATTTACTTAACAATTTAATTATATAAGACTCTTGATCCATTATTAAACTATCAGATTTAAATTTAATTTGAATACCCAGAAATTCTGAAACACATTCTGGTTTTGACATATGAAACTCTTTAGAGAGTAAAGAAATAACTACATTAGTTTCATTTAAATCTGAACCTGCTATAAGCATATCATCAACATACAGAGCAATAATTATTTTATGACCATTACTATAACGAATAAAAATACAAGGTTCATTATCAAGAGATTTTAATTTTAATTTTGAAACAAATTCAAGAAACCTTTCAAACCATTGTCGTGGGGCCTGTTTTAGGCCATATAAACTCCTTTTGAGTTTACATTTTAGCCCACTTTGGTCATCATAGCCTTGCGGCTGATCCATAAAAACAAGTTCATTTAACTTACCATTCAGGAAAGCTGTTTTTACATCCAAAACAGATGCATGTAAGTCTTCATTTAAAATCACAAAAAGCACTAAACGTAAAGCTGGCATACTTATTACAGGCGCGAAAGTTTCACTATAGTCTTTCTTTTTGCATAAATCCACGTCCATCGCTTTTGATAGTATATACCCATTTTCAAGAAATAGCTCGTTTGTCAGGTAGTAATTTTTCGAGATCCCAGACGTCGTTTGATTTTCATGCTTTCTATCTCTGCATCCATAGCTTCCTTCCAGTGTTAGGCACGCTCACAAAAAACACGAACTAGTTCAACTCAAGTTCAATTTCTCAAAAATGAGTCAAGTTCACGTTCAAATTCAAAATTTTTCAAACGAACTCGCTCAACTCAAACTCAATTATGAAAATGAACGAAGTTCACTAAAAACTCGTTTTTTTTTTGTTTTTTTTTAATAAATTTGAATTTTATCGTCCAAATTTACAAAATTTTGTGAACTAAACTTTTGATTATTCGATGCAAGGGTCTGCATGGGCCCGGCCCAATTTTCTTTCCCGACACTCGGTCCGAGTTTGGTTTGGGGATTACTTTTCTAGAGGTTCGGACCCAGGTGGGCCTAGACTAGATTTATTTTCCAGCCCACGTCGGGGCTGGGCTGCATTCTTCTTGAGGTCTGAACAGGCAGACATTTTCAGCCCCAGCTCATATAAAAATCATTTGACCGGCATGGCTCAGGCCTGTCCAGTAAAAATATCAGTAAAATTTGGCCCGATCCAATTTTTTTTTTAAATGCACGGATTTTTTAAGTCGCTGTTATTCCTGAATAAATATATATATACAGATGGCAGCTCTAATCAATTTATTTCCTACTATAATTTTTTTAAAGCAATGTTTGTATAGATATAGCAGCCATTTTGAGTTAATGATGACGGGCTGCTCGTCAAGTACTTATAATCTTGTTCAATCTACAGTAACATTAGTCTTTTTTAGTGAGTCTTGCACATTATTTCACGATCTAATTTCTTTTTAAGTTGTATAATTGTTTATCTATCTTATTTCTATTTAAGTTGCATATTTATTTATTTATTTATTTTGTTATTTGAACTCGTGTAGGTTATTAATTGTCTTGTTTCATATATATATATATATATATATATGTGTTGTTAGGGCTTAATATTGTCGATTTTAGGCATAATGCTGACAATATTTGATGAAATAACATATATTTACTATGAATATTCTTATAAAGCCCTTCTGTAGATTCTATAAGATAGTCATAGTTTTCCATTGTTTATCCTATCAAGTATAATTCCTGCAGTGACAATTCCATTCCTTTTTATAATGTCTTATCCTTTGTTTTTCACATGTGTTTTCATTTTTAAATGTATATATATATATATATTAAGATGGGTAGATGCATTTCTAGGCAATAAAATTAAAATACGGTAAAACCTGAGAAAAAAGAACCTGCCTATGACGGAATCCCGTGTTTAAAAACACAAAATGTTGATCTATGTAAAATAAGGATATCAGTACTTGTGAAAAGAATGTAATGCATTTACAACAGGCGATGAATTTGCTCATAGGGGAACCAGCCCATGACGGATTTTTCTTCTTTCCTACGCAATTCCACCTCAGAAGATTTTAATTGTATAGAATTTTTAAATCTCCAAGTCATACAATGTGGATGAACAATATTAATGGTAACTGTGATATCTACATATAATCAGATGCATTTGAAAAATAAATACCACATCTCAGAACACTTTAAAAAAAAATGAGTATAAACATGATATAAAAATGTAAAATAAGTATTTTTAATTAGGACTTCTCGTACAAGACACTTTTGTTTTAACCTTATAGTTACTATATTAATAGGCGTAAAAATCCTTATAGGTGTAAAAATCTATGTTCAGCCAGGTCGGGCCTAGCCGAGCCAATTGATGTTTTGCTGAGCCGAAGTTTTAATTTTTGTACCTGACTTGGTCAATAACTGTTTCCAATGGTCCGAGTTGTGCTCGAAGCACTTCTGGCCAAACTTTCAGCTTTTTTACTGGGCCAAAAGAAAAATTGTCTATGGATAGTCTTGGTCGTACTCGGCCTGAAAATTTCTTCCCTTACATACCTCTAAATCAATGTATTTTTTTTATGCATCATATCTGCATGATAAGTTGACGTGTTTTTACTTTAAAAATTTAACTTTTTATGAAATAATTGTATTTAAAGCGAAATAAAAATAAAGTTCAAATCTAACGAACATGGAAGACATATTTTCAATCGTTCAATGGTACTAAAAATTTATTTTTATTATTTTGTTTTTTATACTTTTTTATTTATACAAAAAGGTGATTGTGAATTAGAATTATATCATTAGTTTTCATTGATTATTTTACATATACAAATAAATATAGACATCGTCTCGGAAGGAATATATCTGCCAGCTGTATCTTGAAATTAAATTAAATTTTATTCGTCTCTAATTTGTTAAACAAAGGGTAAACTTTATTCATCCTAAGTAATTTAAAATAATTAAACACACAGAGAAAGAATAACAAAAAAAATTTCTAAGGATATCTCTGTTTCTCTTACCCTTAATCCCCGGAAAAGACAATTTTTGTTTTATTGTATTTATTTATTTTTACATTCATGCATTTCAAATTTATGATATGCGGTAAGACGAATTAAAAAAATGAGCTGTTTCATTTTCCGATTTGGAAATATAGCAGTAGAAACTTATTTTTCAATATTCAATATTTCTTAAATGTTAAAATCTTTTAAATGCTCTAGTGTGTTTATATGTTTTAAACAAAACTGTCTTGTACGAGGAGTTCTAAAATCATTCCTAGTTTAGTTTATTTCATGTTCTCCGTTTTAAAAATTAGCCTGGACTGCGGATTACTGCAGCAAATACATTTATTCCAAAAGTCCTGTTCCCTCTCCACTGAATTTTGTTTGTACGAGCGCTGATAAAAATTAAATGTCTGACATTAAAAAAAAGCACTTTTCTTTTTGCGTATGAATTGATAAAATTTGCACGTGTAACCTCTTAACAATCAAATAGAGATTTTCATTTGCCTGTAAAGTTGACGTATCTTTAATTCTTACAAGTTATTGCCCCTGACGACGGCCCTTTACAGGCTGCCGAGTCTCAAAAACAAAACTTTAAACACTTAATTTGACATCATTTTCTCAAAGATACTTTGCATTTATAGAAAAATGAAAGACTTTTCAGTTTACAGCTGTTTGAATGATGATTGTACAATTTTTTTGAATGTTTAAATGAAAATGAATTAAAACTATATTGAAAATTTATTTATTACTTTAGGAGTAAAATTCTTTTTAAAATCAATAATCTACTTATAAATTATAAATTTTTTTATTTCTCATTGAAGAAAAAATTGTCAAAACTGACAGTTTGTGAAAGTCCCATGGCTAAGCTGCATGCTGCATCTCCTCTTGCCCTCACATAAATCCGGATCTGTGCATATTTTCCTTAAATCCAGACCTTTTTTTTTTTTTTTTTACGGAAAAAAAATATATTTGTGAATATATGAATGCGTATTTAATAGAACACACACCGTGCCATTTTATGCCTTAACGGTGCTTTTAACACACTTCAACATAATTGAAAACGTTTATGACTTGTTTGTCCGTCTCTTCGTGCTCCAACTATGCTAAATATACTCGTATTGTCCTGTAATTTTTATAAATTATAGACGTTTAATGCGTGATTGCTATTGAAAATGAAGTGAGTAGCATTTATAGCTCTTTTAAAGGGACAGACAAAAGCATTTTATGGCTGCATAATGCATTTAACAGTTTCCAACGTAGTTGAAAAGAGTTTCTTACTTAGATTGTTTATCCGTCTATTCGTGCTCTAACTATGCTAAATGTACTTGTATTGTCCTGCAATTTTTATAAAGTATTGACGTTCAATGCAGGATTGGTATTGAAAAGGAAGTACGTAGCATTTATAGCTCTTTTACAGGGACAGACAAAAGTATTACGTTACATTGCGCACATGGAAAAAAATCAAGAATCGTCTAATGATGTTACACCATTTCAAACGTAATGAAATTTTTATGCAATTCTGATTGAACGAAATCGCTCTTTCTACAGAATTTGGAGTACAAAACATATTTTATTCATTTACAAGGTCACACAAAAGAATTCCGTTACATACCAGTTTCGGCCGTGAACGAAACTGCCTAAAAACAAATTTAAAGTAATTAATACACACATGCTCATAAATATATATAATTATTAATGATAGGTGTAAAAAAATACATTACTAATAAGTAGATATACATACATATGTGTGTATCTGTGGGTCTGTAAGTTTTAAAAACTATCCATAAATAGATAAATAGTAATACAACTTTTTTGTTTCATTACTTTACATTACAATATATATATATATATATATATATATATTCTCACATATATATATATATATATATATATTCTCACATATATATATATATATATATATATTCTCACATATATATATATATATATATTTTATAGTCTCACACGAACTATTCAATATTCGAAATTGTAAATTTTTTTTTTGCGCAATTTAAATCCTAAAATTGTGTCATTGTGTGCGGCGCGCAGTTAAAAACTCCTTTCAAAACTATTTATTTTGTACCAATTCATAAAATAACTTCAATGTTACTAATTCGCTTTATCTATGTCACTGTTATCTATATTTAAAAACGTTCTAAATCTGTAAGACTCTTTTTTTAGAAACTGTGTTTTACAAATCGATAACAAGTAGAAATCGAGATTGGATCCATCAGTTTGGTTGGAATTTTCATGCTTTTCTAGTGTATACTATTTTATAGTCTCACACGAACTATTCAATATTCAAAATTGTATTTTTTTTTTTTTTTTTTTTTTTTTGCGCAATTTAAATCCTAAAATTTTTGTCTAAAATCCGCAACTTAAAATTTGAACGGCCGCCATTTTTTTTTCAGGATAAAAAAATTGATAAACCCATCCGAGGACTATAAAATATCGTAATTTTTAATTTTTTTTCCCTTGGCAGATAAGCAAAAGAAAATTCCGAGATTCATCTTGTACCGCGCGCGGAACGCTTCACTTTTTTGAACATCCCGGTACCAAAGACCTCCAGAGGTCCATTTTTCAACTAATTTCCAAATGAAATATTGTTTTTATAACTTGAAGATATACTCTTTCATTTGCATAACAAAAAAAAAAAAAAAAAAAAAAAAAAATTCCATAATTGCGTTAAAAAAAAGAAAGTTGAAAATTTTTAGGCACTTTTATAAAAATTGTTATAACATGCCTTAAGAAGTCCACCACCTCTATTAAGAAGGGAAATGCGATAGGATTTTTTTCCTTTTGAAAAAATTTCATCACTATCATGAAAGCATATAGTACTGATGGTATAAGCTATAAAGGAGAGCCTAAAAATAGCATAAGAAAAATTCTGTATATATTTTAATATGAAGATTCTTTGTAATATAATAATAGTAATAATAATAGATTAAAAAAATGATAAAAACATGTCTAAAACCTAAAACTGTGATACGTATGTATGCAAGATTTCTTTTGATAAAAAAATGTTTCCGTTTATCAGAAATAATAACAACTGGAAAATTAGATGTGTTGACTTTGGACTGCATAAAATATTTTAACTTTGAAAAAAAAAAAAAAAGTGTGTGTGTGTGTGTGTGTGGAGGGTGGGGGGGGGGGCGAGAAAGAAAGAAAAGGAATGAAAAAAAGAAAATAATCGCCTAAATTCATTTCTACGTTTAGAAAATATATACAATATCAATTTTAAGTACAAAAACATATCCCATTTAATGTAAGTTTGAAAAGAAAATACAAAATTTGCATATTGATCTTTTTTCATTGTGATACCTTTATAATCATACTTTGCAGTTTTCACAATAAAAATTCAAATTTTTACTGATGTCATTTTCAAGGATGCAAATGCAAACATTTGTCTTTTGGAAATTTAATCCTTATTTTTTGGAGCAGGTCTTTAAAAAATATGTGTTCAAATGTATAAAATAGTATTTTGATTTTATAAATTAAAATTTACGCTTTGTTTTAAAAAATATAAAAATTTTATCGAGAAATTATGTATTTTAAGGCGAATACTCAACACATCATATATTCATATTAAAAATTCGTCTCTTTTTAATTTCATAGAGAAAATGAAATGGATCAAAGAAACAATAGTCCTTATTACCCCCCCCCCCTTCTTAAAAATAGAATAAAACTGTCACCACCATTTTAATTTATTAAACAATGTCATTGATAAAGATTCGGAACTCACTAGTATTGTTGGAAATAATAATAATAATAATAATAATAATAATTATTATTATTATTTATAAGAAATATATAATAGTTTTAATTGATGTTTGTTTAGAATCGCAATTCATCCTAGTCCCTCTTATACTCAGAGAAGATTTCCATGCTTAATAAATTTCAGCTGCTTTGAAAAATAAAAAAAATAAAATATTTTAAATCTTTTAAATTTATTGTGAAATACTGGAGATTGTACTCATTAAATGAAGTATGTGCATCATATCTCATATCCTATACGAAATGCATGTGTTTTTTTTTTGTTTTTTTTAAATCAAGTTTAAAGATCAATCAAAGAAAATAAAATTAAAAATTCATTTAATAATATTTTATGTTTTATCAATATATGCGTTCACGTCAAATATACAACTGCACTATAGAGTATATTTTAAGTATGTGTTTCTCTGAGACACTTCATGTTATTTCTATTTCAATATACTGGTTTCAGATTTTGTTAATTTATATTAGCTAAAATTTATGTAATAATAAATTTAATTTTAGAAATCGTAGCTGTTTTTGTTTGAATGAATGATGTATTCCAATAAAATAAACTATTACTTTTTATGAGTTTCTTTAGAGTAGCTATTTTTATTTTAATGAATGGTATTCTAATATAAAAAATATTTTTTACGAGATTTTTTTTATGTTTTGTGTGTAATATTTTAAAATGTCATTTTTGTTTCCTCCTAGATTATCAAAAATATTAATTTTTTAAAATGAATTTCAGTAAAATATATTAAAAATAACTTGTAAATTTTAGCTTCTTCAATGCATTTATATGAAGACACTGACATTCATCACGTAGCACCTCACGCATATCAATTTTAACTACCAACATGCACTTTCATATAACATATATATATATATATATATAATTTTTTTAAAGACATTTCTGATAGATTTGGGATTTTTATCCGTTCGATTACATGTTGGCACAATACAAATATTCAGATGTTTGAAATATATATTTGACTTTCACAGAAATTAATAGAGAAATCCGGAAAACTCTTTGTTAATGAATAATGCAAGAGTATTTGAAAAAAGCTATTAAAAATCACTAGCAACCAGTTCCTGAAATACGCGCTGCGTGGGGTCAAATGGGCTGACTCAAAAGCAACCTTGAAAATGGATGAAAGGGAAAACAAACAGTCGCTCCGAGTCAAAAACGTTTTCTTATCAGAGTATGGGAAAAAACATCACACATCTAAGGATTTTGTTTGAATCATGATATGTGAAAAGCTTTTAAAATGGATATAATAAGAAATTCACCAATTAAGAAATTCACCTGTGCAACAAAGCACAAAACAAACCTCTGGCGCCTAGCCTTGTAATAGTACCGTACGTAACGATTCGACATGGTGTTGCTTATATAATTTAACCGAACATGTACATGACTTTTTGTCCTGCACAGTGTGGAGTTTTCCTTTATATGCTTTCTTTTCTCTATTCTTTTCTTATACTAGTCTGTCTGTGACCTGCGACGAAGATATTATCTGTTCCACAAATTCTCCTGTTTCTTCAAAAGAGACCTTTTTATTCCCATGGGGATGTTTATGTGGGCTGGGAGAATCTTCAATCCTAATTATAAGTGTTTGCGGTTAGTCGGCTTTTATATTTTCATTATATTGAAACTTAAGTAGCCTCTGTAAAATAAAAATAAAAAAAGAGGAGGGGGGGGGGGGGGTTGATGTACCCGGAAAAATTATGTCATGTTGTTCATTCACACAAAATTTCAGCGTGCTGTGACAATTTGATCGCAAATTATCAAAGTTTAAAATTAGCGTATTTTCATACGAAAGAAAATATGATTGCAATGAAGAAGTTAAAAAATATATACATTTTTAAGATTTCCAAAAATTATATCTTTTTTTTTATTTAATTTATACAAAAAAAAAAAAAAAAATGTATACTTTGCCGCATGCTTTCTACACATTTTTCTTTAAGAAAAAAAAAAAAAAAAGGATTATATTTTTTATTAAGTACGTTTGATTTAAGTACGTTTTGATTTAATTTTTTAAACATGAAAGATAATAATTAAGATTTAATTTAATTGTTTTACTTTCTCATTCGAAAAAAATACAGTTACCGTAAATTGAATTTCATTTACATCTGATTAGAATCCTGCATCGAGTCGAGCTACCCGCACCCGACCCGACCAGCGGCTTGGGTCGGGCTGGCGTTATATATTTTCGTTGCTAGTCTGGTTTGGGTTAAGTTCATTTCTACTTTTTTACTGCAGGTCGGGTTGACTATCTCTTTTCGGGTTCGGATTAGATTTTGACTCTTGTGATTCGCGTTCGTGTGACCAGATTTTTCAAAAGAATATCCAAAATATTTTTTCATAATAAAAATCTATATACAGTAAGATCTTCATAATGGATACTCCGTAAAGTACACATCTAGTCAGCGAACACTTTTGCAATTCCTAATACTTATATATTTATATGCTTATATATTTATATGCTTATATCACTGAATATGGACATCTCCCAATCTACACACATGCAACATGTGTATGTGTACATAAACTATCACAAGTATCATACATGTGTTTTTGTGTGTATCAAAAATTAAATGTTAGCAATATTTTTATATTCCAAGAGAAGAAAAACGTTCTTAACTGTACCGTAAAGAAAGAATAATCTATATTCACATTTTTTATAAATTTTATTTCTCATGCAGTAATTTGAATATATGCTCATTCATACTCCAAAACATATTTGTTTTCATCTGAAACATAGTTGAGCTCAAACTTTTTGTGAAAATGCAAACATCCCGGATTCCAAAAGATCTAATTATGACTCTCAAGAATTATTCTAGGCTACCCAACCCCCAAAAAGAATATTACAATCATTAAAACCTGAAAACAGAAATTTATGTGCAACCTGACCCGATGCAAGACTCCATTCAATGATCCCGATGTCTCTACTATTCAGATGTTTTACTATATTTGAATATTAAAAAAATAATTTTATGAATATATGAATATTAAACACTTGCCTTTTTTCTATAAAAACATAAAATTGGTAGTAGATATATGAATGTAGGTCACTTTTCACAATTGAATTAAAACAGAATTTCCTTTCCTTTAATTTCGGGTTCGGGGGTTGCGGATCGAACTTATTCTTGTTGTCCGGTTCGGGTCGGATTGCGGGTTGATTTCAAATAGAATTTTCGGGTTCGGGTCGAGCTCATGGTCTCGACCCGTGCAGGGCTTTATCTCTGACCGGGCTAGGGTCGAGATTTTAACCTTTTTCCGGGCCGGCCAGTCTCGGGCGAAACTTTTAGCTGTTATGCCGGGCCGGATCGTGCCAATAATTTTTTCTCTACGTGCCAGCCCCGGTCCGAAGTTTTAACTTTTATACCGGGTCGGGCCAATATTTTTTTGTACGGTCCAGGACGGGCACAGGCCGTACATTTAATTTTTATACCAGGCCGGGCCGAAATTTTCTTTTATGGATCGGGCCTTGAATTTTCGGCCCGTGCAGACCTCTATACCTTAGACTCCATTGTACAGAGACCTCCGTTCCAAAATACTGTTCCTATCACATTTCTTACTTTATATATCTTATTGCAAAATGTATTGATTTTTTAATGGATCTCTATTTGTATGTAAATATCTGAATTATTATCAATACCATTAATCCATTTATCCATTTAAACGGCTTGGAGACTTAAAAATCTGAAAAATTCTATATCGAAAAACCTTCTAAGACGGAATCCCATAAGAGAGAAAAAAAATCGTTATGGTTTAGTTCCTTTTTTACCATGTCTGTCGTCTCTTGCAAAGTATTATTTATTTTCAAACGGATTATTATATCCATTTTGCACCGATCAAGAAATTTTTCAGTTTAAAACAGGATTTCATCATACACATATTTTTATAATTTGTTTTACAGTACTGTATATCCTTCTTCCCCCGTTAGAAATATATACGTATTATTCTTTAAAGTAAATTTTAATTGTAGAATAATGGTAATTTTAAAATTTATGTATTTTCGGCAAAAATTGTTGATCCAAGGAGTTTCTTCCTTAAACAGATTTTTGCATGAATTAGACAGGGCGGATCAATGATTTTCATACAACCAGGGTTGTTGTGACCATGCCATAAAATTTCGGTCGGTGCAAACTTCTAGGAAAAATAAAGTACAGGACCAGAAATAAGCCTGGTTCGGCTCGGCCCGAGCCTCCAGAGAAAGCAAGACTCGGGCACGACCCAGAAAAACTGATGATCAGACTCGACCCGTCTCGAGTCCATGTAGGCATCTAAATGGCATTTGAATGGGAAAAACGTGTTCTAAATGGCTGGAAAAAATTTAAATAAATTATGAAAAAAAAAATGAGTTTGAGTTGTAAATTTCGTTCAAACTCACAGATTTTTTGAGCTTTCGTTCAGTTCACGTTCGTTTATCAAAAAGTGAGTCAAGTTCAACTCACGTTCACAGAAAGTGAACTAAGTTCGCGAGTTTTCGTTCAGTGAACGCGCTCGTACCCAACACTGCTTCCTTCCATAAACGTTGTTCATCAACAGGGAGAAATTTGATCTCATCAAAAGATGAAGTTTCTTGTTGGCAAAGTAATACTTCATACACCTCATGAGCTGGATACCGAATAGGTTGTTTTCTTGATCTCTCGGATTTTCTCATTTCATCTTCTTTCTCTTCAGAATCCTCTGATACTTCAATAGTTCTTTCTTGAGCATCTGGGTTAATTTCACAATCAGTCAATTCTGAATTTTTCACTATGTGTTGCTTTGAGTTTATGGTATGCTTCTTCTCTTCATCAAATTTGACATTTCTTGATTTAGTTATGTGTTTCGTCTCAGGATCTAACAATCGATATCCCATTGAAGAATAACCTATGAAGATCATATGTTTAGAATCAAGCTTCTTACGATGAACGGAAGGAACTAACATGTAGACACTGCATCCAAAATCACGTATGTGCTTCAAATCGGAATCTTCTCCAAATTTTAAGAAATACGGCGTTAAGTTCTCAATGGAGCTGCTTGGCATTCGATTTTTCAAGTAAGCTGCTGTAAGTATAGCTTGATCCCAAAAAGTCTTAGGTAAATGTGATTCAGCAATTAAAGCACTTCCTATATCCAGGAGTGATCTATTGCATATTTCAGCAACTCCATTCAAAGCTGGAGTGTATGGAGGAGCGGGATCAATCACTATACCAAGATATCGAGTGAAATTCCCCAAATCATTGCTTAAATATTCTTTTACGTTATCGCATCTGATTTTCTTCATTGTAGGATTAGTTTTTAAGAAAACTTTCAATTCTTCTGAAGCTCCACTTTTATGCTTCAATAATCGAACTTCAGTAAATAGCGAAAAATCATCTATGATAGTCATAAAATAGCATTCAACAGAAAAAGTTTTCGGAACAATAGGGCCACATATGTCAGAGTGAATAGCAGTCAATGGAGTACTTTCTCTTTTTCTAAGTCCTCTTCCCATTGGTGTTGCACTCTGTTTTGCTCGAACACAAACATCACAAAAAGAAAGGGGTATTGGAAGTTTCATTTCCTTCAACACTTTGGCGCTTGGATGGCCCATTTTGCGATGCCAAATTTCAGAATCACTTTCTTTTGATGTGAGAACAGTTTCATAATTTGGGACAAGCTGACTAACATATTGTCCATTTGAATCACGTTATCCAAAACAAAAACGATTTCTTCCTTTTTCTATGAACACCTTTTCATTCTTGAAAATAACTGCATAATTTGCGTTTTCCATTTTTCTAACTGAAATCGACTGTCCACTTAAATCTGGTACATAAAGTACATTATTTAGTGTAATTTCCATTCCGTTTGATAATTTTCCAATAATATTTCCAACACCTTTAATTTCAAGATTCATTGTTTTCAACGCACATTTAATAGTTCCTGAAGATGGTTGTAAAGACGTGAAATATTTCTCATTAGAGCACATATGGGAAGTCGCTCCAGAATCCACTACGAATTCATTCTTTTTAACGTTCCCCGCAACAAAAGATACCGCTGAAGAAGCAAATTTTTCCTCATTTGAATTTTAAACAGCTTTACAGTTACGTTTAAAATGGCCAGGAAGTCCACATTTGAAACAAGTAACTTTCTTTCTACAATATTTAGCTATGTGCCCCTTTGAATTACAGTTTTTGCACACATATTCTTTGCGAGTTGATACAAACGCGGTATTATCATGAGCAGTTTTGGACTGCACTTTTTCTTTCTTTGAGTCGAGCAGAAGTGCTTCAGCATCTAACAGCTGTTGTGTGACAAAATCTAGAGTCAAAACAATATTCAGTTGATTTTCTAACGCAGTTTTAACATTTTCAAATTTTTGAGGCAACGACATTAGTATATAAACAATAGTATCGGTTTCACTTACTTCAGCACCGGATTTTAAGTTCCGAAATTGATTTATTTATTTCATCAATGTGACTTATCAAAGACACAACACGATCCTTTTTAATAGTTGCTAACCTCTTTCTAATTAAAATTTGATTAACTGCACGCTTGGTATCATATGTTCGGTCTAATTTATTCCATATGTTGTGCGCAGTATTTTCTTCTTGCAATGACGCAAGAACCCCATCGCTTAAAAGCGATAATAATAAAGCATAAGCCTTTTTCGATTTTAAAACTTCCGCAGTTTCAGTTGTCGCGTCATTGTCTAAAAAAGTATCCAAATCTTTCGCCGCAAATATGGCTTACACACGCCTTTTCCAATCAGAGAAATTTCTACCGTCACCTTCAAAAAGAGTAACTCCGTACAATTCTTTCTGACTTCCCATCGCTGGGTAAAAAAACAGAAACAAAAGAATAAATTTTCTCTCTCAAAACCACAGCAATAAATATGAAAAGGGACTAGCGTCGCTCTGTCTACAATTTTAACCACGCTCTTCTGATAAAATAACAAAGCAAATAAACAGACGAGGCCTTGGATCGAAAATATATTGAGTTACAAAATAACATTACACAATGACAAAAACATAGTAACTGAAGAACATCACTTATACTTATAAATTCGTCTGGGATACTGCAGTCATGTTCTCGGACGTGCAAGAAAGCTTACATGAAAGTATAATCCAATAAAATTTAAGATGTAATGCTACGATTACAATTACGATACGATATACTAACATGGGTCAAGTTACTTTTATCTGAAAAACGGCTCTTACGACTTTGATTAAATTTTGTACCTTACGCTTACGAGTTTCGGGCACGAAAAAATCATTGATCTAGGTCACATGTCCGAGAAAATTCGATTAGTGCGTCATTTTTGGGGTCACTGTGGGTCCAGCTAATTTTATCTAAAAAAGGTCTCAGACTATTTAGACAAATTTTGCATCCTATGGTTATCGTGCACGAGAAGACTGTTGGGCTAAGTCACCATGTTTGAGAAAATTCCATTAGTCGGTCATTTTGGTCATGGGTCATGATGGGGCAAGCTATTTTTATCTTAAAAAATGGGTCAGAGGATTTGACATAAATTTAGTATTCTACAGTTTTAGGGAACGAGAAGACTCTTGGGCTAGGTCACGTGCTCGAGAAATTTCGATTAGTGGGTCATTTTGCTCATGGGTCATTATGGGTCAAGCTATTTTTATCTTAAAAACCGGTCAGACAATTTGAACTAAATTTTGTATCCTACGGTGTTTGAGCACGAGAAAATCATTAGTCTAGATCACATGCTCGAGAAATTCCGATTAGTGGGTCATTTTTGGGTCACTGTGAGTCAAGCTAATTTTGTCTAAGAAACGGCTCAGACTATTTTGACTAAATTTTATATCCTACGGGTTGAATGAATTACGTCGATCGGGTGCGTAAAAATCATGAATTACGTGGATCGGGTGCGTAAAAATCATGAATTACGTCGATCGGGTGCGTAAAAACCATTAATTTATCGATCGGGTTCGTAAAAATCATGAATATCCTCGTTCGGGTGCGTACAAATCAAGAATTTCGTCGATAGGGCGTGTAAAAATCATGAATTTCATTATTCAAGAGAGTGAAAATCGTGAATTTCGTCGATCAGGAGCGGAAAAAAATCATGAATTAGAACGATTTTCGCTCATTTCACACTTTTAAATTTCGAATTTTATTAGAATTTGTTCTTAGAGACCATTCACATCATATAAGTAACTACCATGCCAAATTTCACGTTCCTAGCTCCTCCAGTGTAAAAAAAAATCGAAATTTTAGAACGTTTTTCGCTTTTGCACCCCCCTGGGGGTAGTGGCACCGACATAAAATATAGCCTATGTTGGAGCAAGGATTGTCACCATCAATGTGCCACCATCACTTTTGAAATCGCTTCAGTAGTTCCAGAGATTACCCCCTACAAACAAACAAACAAACAAAAAAAAAAAACAAAAAAAAAAAACAATCTTTACTACTTTATAATATTAGTATAGATAAGGTTTTTCGAAGTTTCGGTGAATCTTACTTTCAAGAACTGTTACATTAAGAAAGATTACATGAAAGGATGTTCTAGAACTGCTTTACCTTGTAATTTCTTTAAAATAAAAATACTTTTTTTCAGGGGCACTTTGCTCCTTCCTATCTCATTATTTTTACGTTGGCAATTTCCAATAATATTGCAATTTCAGAATTTGAGTGTTATTTACGAGTACGTTTTATACAAGGATTTCATCAATATAAGCATCTCGTCTCGTGGTAATGGTGATTTTATCCTGCCGTAATAATGATACTTACCTGACATCTGCAAATCTCTGTTGCAAAATTTAAATGGAATCTCATATGTAACAAATATATTTATGTATTAGAAACTCCTCTTACGAGATAGAGCTCATTTAGAAGCGTAAATTTTTTTATTTGGAAAAAACAGTTGTGGTAATTACTCCATATATTTAAAACAGAGCTCTTATCTACAGGGTATTCGTACGCTCTTTTTCAAAATGAGAGAGGTGATTGCACCCATGAAAATGGACAACTTTTGCATAGGAAACCAAGGTTGCAATACGCTTATTCAGTCAAAAATATAGCGTGTCTCACTACAAGTTGAACGTGCAACACATTACTATAGAAGAGCTTTACTACAGAATTACAATTAAAGGTGTACCGTTACCGTGTATATCTTTAATAAAATGAACATATTTATTGAGATTTTAATAAAAACTAACTTTGAATGCATTAAATGTTATGACATCTCAAGAAGAAGAAAAATTTCACTGTAATTCGTTGAGTGATATCGTTTGTATTGTCAACTACATTGTGGATTTATGAGCTTCTCCTTCAGCAACGTTTAGGGGTGAATGGTCACCATTTACAATACTTCTTTTGATGTCATAAATCAGACTAAGCCCTGGTTTCCTTTAAAAAATCTTCAGACTGATTAGTGCTTCTTTTATTTTTTAGAAAGACTACGTTGACAGAAGAAGCAAGCAGTAATGACACTAAAATGAGGTTTTTTGTTAGAAATATTTTTATTTTAGTTTAATTGTGTCAAATTAGCGCGATATTGAGGATTTTTTATACGCTGTGAAATACAGTTGCTAGTCCTCTGATAATGGAAAAGAAAGACTCAATTACGTATTATAGCAAATATGTATATAAAAATTAGAAGGTAAAATGTTATACAGGGTGTTTTTTTTTAAACTGACGCTATTCAGAGCCGCCTTTAGCTCGTTCTAATAACTGGATTGATACAAAATTTTGTGAGTGGACTAAGAAAACCATGGGGAAAAAGATTCCAACAAAAAAAAATAGTTCCAATCACCGCCGATAGGGGGAAATGTGGCGCTGTACATTGAAAAAAAACATCAGAAACAGACAAAATTAATAATTTGGATAAAATGCCATGTTTTATTCATCATTTACACTTTCCCTTTCGTTGATTGCAGCTGAAACATCCATTATCACTTTTTCTGCCACCGGTTTACGTCCTCTGCCTGACCGAACTGCTAGCGAGCCTGTTTCTTCAAATTTCAGAATCATTGCTTTCAATACATTAACGGATAAATGTACTTTGCGAAGTTTATGGCGTGTTCTAAGCAAACGAAGAGCGGCTGGTGCATTGCACTGGTTACAATAATAGAACTTCACAAGTAACGCGCGCTGCGGTAACGTGAGATTCATTTTCAATTTGAGCTGAAATTGTTTCTCGGTGTTTTTCGCATGCATTTATAACTTAAACTACTGTCGCTTGCGTAAGTAAAAATTTGCATTTTCATTTATTGCCCGTATTTTATGCTAATTCTCAGTTGCATAAATTACCACAGCGCCACATTTCCCCCTATCGGTGGTGATTGGAACTAATTTTTTTTGTTGGAATCTTTTTTTCCCATGGTTTTCTTAGTCCATTCACAAAATTTTGTATCAATCCAGTTATTAGAACGAGCTACAGGCGGCTCTGAATAGCGTCAGTTAAAAAAAAAAAACACCCTGTATTTTCGAACAGTTTCACAAAATTCTACCAAACATTATTCAGATATAATTTGGAATGTCTGACAAATTGTATAGACAAAATTTCAAACCGATCAGATTTATTTAAAATTTGCCTTAGTGAAAATTAAGTATTGCTAATTGATTCGTTGAATACCAGAGTGGACTATCTCACATTTTGGTGAAAAATGATTTTGAAGTGTTAACGCATGGTATGTCATGTCATCTATTGGCTGGATAATGAATTTTATTGATTTCGAAATTATTCAGCTGATAGAGCCAGTTTAACAGATATCCCAAAGTAACTTGGATATCAAGTTGTAAGTGCAAGAGGAGATCAAGTAACTCTGGTCCATTCTGGCACTGTCATATGCTTGTTGAAGAAGTTTAGTATCCTCTGGCACTGACAAAAATGGTCTAAAAGAGTTGGAGGAAAGCATTTTTCTCGAAATCACAGCTGGTGCGGTTGGTCCACTCTTGTTTTCAACGCCTCAATTCAGTATTTAAATGAATTACCTAAAGCCATTATTAAAGCCATTTGCGATTTTTTTCAAAGAATTTTTAAAATCGTCTAAACACCCATGTAAGAGAATTATGGCATTAAAAAATTTTATACATTTTTCGTAATAAACAACAAAATTAAACTCCGAATAACATAAATAATTCTGAATACCATACCAACATATGTACCTAATTTCAAGTTAATCGCATGAATTTTGCAATAGTTGCTATAATCCACTATTATTGGTATGTACGTCACGGAATAGACATACATACGAACACGGAAAACTTTTCGGCTTTCCCAGTGATGTTTCGAAAATTATATCAAATTAAAGATATAAATATTTTTTGGATCGTACTGTGTATATGCATTGTATACATCGTATATACATTGACACGAAATTTGAATATTAATATGTATATATTAATAATATCATTGCAATAGTGTTCGTCGTTAAAAATGACCTTATATATATCAAAAGAAAAAAAAATGATGCATGATTATTCTTTTTTCAAAAATTTATTCATTTTTGCTATATTTGTGTGTATATGTATGTTAACTTAATTATAAATTAAGATTTTGAGTTCAATGATTTTAAATGCAAATATTAGTAGAATAACTGCAATAATTTTTAGTTAATCCATATCGTACCAAGCATGGAAAAAAATAATATTTTTTTTATACAATCTTAAATATGTGTTTCTCTAAGCCTAACTATACATATAAAATCAAGAAACTTGCCAAACTTTCATTAGTTTGATCGGTACAGGCTGTCCTAAAAATAGGACAATGATACAATCCGCTGAGGTGGAATAGGAGAAAGCATTTTAGGCATAGTCCAACGTTACATTTTTGACAAATGTTGGTTTTGCTGTACAAGTTTTTAGCTGACATCTTCTTTGTCGTAATTCTGAGTTTTTTAAAATAAAATGTTCATTTTTAAGCTTTACAAAATATTCATTAACCTGTTGAGCACCCAATTTTCTGCCAGCTAGTTTCCTTGGAACAGACAGTTGAATAATAAACCATCTTTCATTTGAATTAAAATATTCAAAGGAATTTATATACAGTTCGCCTACAGTGCTGTCCTATTTTTAGCACGATGAGGAGATATGGGTTAAGTACAACGTACTTAGCTAAATACTTTATACATAGAAATCGTATTTTTTGTTAGTACAAATTCCTACTGAAAGCGAAATCTATAACGGTTACAGAAATAGTTAGAATAAGCACGAAAAAATGTATACACACATTCTATATTCTGTTTTCATATACGAATGAAATGATATGGGTGACATAAAGATTGTGAATTACATTTTAAAACTTGATTAAACTTTTAAATACATCATCATTATTATAGATACTAATTTACAGTTGTTAATATTGTATATTACAATGTAATATTCCCCGTATTATTCAATTTTTAAGCATTATGTGCATTTTACAGTGTGAGAAAATAAATTAAGCAAAATAAAATTCCTCTAAATAGCATCTTTTTTATAAATTAATATTTCAGGCGTTCAGAGTTATCAAGTCCATAAATTATAGTTTTGAGACAATCAAAGTTAAAGTTTATTAGCACTAGTTGAATCCTAAAGTGTTTTAGAGGATAAATTTTTTTATCGTTGTAATAGGAAGACTAACTTAAATATAGGCCATAATTTGAAAATTCATAAACAATAATTAAGGTGGCAATTCAATTATAAATCAGAATTTACTGGACTTGATCCACTGTTTTTTACATAAAGTCAATCAAATGAATGCGACACAGTGAAAAGGGGACTTGGTTCACTATGCCTCTAAAAATATACACCATTAACAAGTATTAATCCTCAACATACAAATTTTTTTATACTTTTGGACTTTAGCTCTGAACGCTCCATTTAATAAGAAAATATGCATTTAATTGTATGGCTCAGAAGTATTAAAACTTTTTCTTTCTGATATATAAGTACAGATGGCAGCACCACATATTTGTTTTATCCCGAGAAAGTTTGATGCTTACCATGCTAATGAAAGTTACTATGGATGAGACATAGTTGTAAAACCATAAAAGCAATAAAATTAAGTTTAATCACTTCCCTTTATAAAACAATATTTACTTAATAACATTTGACGCTTCATTACGCCACATTAGGTAATTTTGTTTTCGTTCTTTCCGGTTTTTTGCTTGGAGTTGAAATATTAATAGTGTAAAGAATTGTATCCCATATATCCTTATTAAAAAAAATAAAAATTCGACATAGAAAAGTCCCGCAACACGCATACATTATAAAACAATTTACAACTTTTCAGTTGTTATATAAACTTTTCATAACTTAGGTTTTCTTTATTAAAAAACATATTTAGAAAAATAATTAAAATACGTCAGTTTAGACAAATAGTAATATAGCAAATATTAAATGAATTTAAAATTTTATAATAATATTTTTAAAAATATGGTATGTTGCAGTATATTGTGGAAAAGCTTTTAGATACCATTGCGATCTCGACAGGTTGCGAAATTTAATGCGGGAATTGGCAAGACTGTCAAAAAAAGTCCAGATTTTTTTTTTCAAGTAAAATAGTAAATGTGGTTGAATGTGAAAAATCTAAATTTCATAAAAATTCATTTAGTAAAAAAAAAAAATTACTCATCAATGATAAAGCAACTTAATTTTAACATACAAATCTTTAAAGGAATTATATATGAAATGTTCATTTTCAATTAAAACTAGTCGTTGGGGGCCACCGTAATACTTACCCATCATACATATGCATAATATAAAATATGAAAATAAAACATGTGTAAACTAGAGCTCCTATAATACTATTATACTATTATACTATACTCCTATTATAGGAGTCTTAGTGTAAACTATTTATAAAATGCATTGCAATTCGAATAAAATCGTGGCTTGATGACGTCATCAACTTTAAATTTAAATGCTCTATTACTGAATTGCGTAAAAGAAACATCCTTATAACTCCAAAATTGATAATACGACTATAACTAACGGTTTAATGCGTCGGATTAAGCGTCTCATTTCCAATTAAAATATATCTTTGAATTGTAATTTGAATGAAATACAGGGTCATGAAAAATCGAAGAGTGTGGAAAATATAATTACAAATATATCGGTAACTCATTATCCGATCGACTTCATGCTTTATGCAAAAATTATGTTTTTTTATGTCTTTTATATTCACTCTTTAAAATAAATAATTTCGAAAACTGTTATATACCTTTTATCAGAACGAATATTTCGAGAGTAAAAAAAAATTGGTTCCGGATAATCGAGGTTACTGAAATTCAATAAGCTTCTTTCCATTATTACGTACAAAGTACATACCAAATTTCCGGTCTCTATCTCAATTTTTTTGGGAGACAGAGCGTTTACAAACACACACACAGACAGACGGACGGCAAAATTGTTTTTCTAAAAATATGTTTTTCGGAATTTCCAGTGTCTGAAACGTGTAAATCCGTCAATTTTTTTTTTCCATTTTCAAAACGATTACAAGACTTACCCTATACTATGTATGATGGGTAAGTAAAATATTCTTCCATTTCAGCAGGTTTAAGTTTTAAAGCGATTCGATAAAAATGGGAAAATGTAGGATCGGAAGGATAGATGTAGAAACAAACTGAAGTCGTGGATTTTCATCAGTTGACATATTAAAATTTAAATAACTTAAAAATGTGAAACCACCTAAAAAACGGGAAATGAAAACATATATTAGTATATCACGTGTTCTTCAATGCACTTTGAGAAATAGAAGAATATACATATCCAAAATAGAGAATATGTTGTAGTATATTCCATTAACATATTTAAATCTGACAACAATCTGAATATTATAATCAGTTTTAGAATGCGAATCGAAAGATGGACATTCAGAAAAATCTACTGTTCTAATACTAGTAAAATATTATAAGAAAGTTCATTTTTTCTACAATTAAATGAGGTATGTAAATGAACAACTTAAAAGAAAAAGTAAGTTAGTAAAAATCAATTTTACAACTATTGCTGGCCCATATCCGGTAATGGGTACGAAATCTTTTGTGTAGTCCTTTATGCGATCTATAGAATTTATACACATCATGTAATACACTCAAAATTAGATAAGTTTAAATAAACCTTTTAGTTTTAACGCAACATAAAACGCACTTCCAGCATTTGTCGATCTTAGCCAGTACTGTAACCGAATTCTTTTGGGTGACTTTGTAAATGAACGATAAATGTCATGCACTAAATATTTTTTAGAAAACATGGTGTTGTGCACTTCATTGATTTCATTATATTTCATGTATCGCAACGTCGTTAAAAAGCACCATACACAATTTTCCCCCATAGGTCACAATGTAATGGAATTCTTTTGTGCGTCCCTGTAAACGGACTATAAATGCTACTTTCTCTATACTCCTGAGAAAACATATTGTAGACCATCTCAGAGATTCATACCAATCTCATTATATTTCAAATACTGTAACATCAATAAAATTCACCGCCAACGATTTTTCTCCATTGACCCTAATGTAGCGGAATTATTTTGTGTGCCCCTCTAAAAAAACTATAAAAGCTAAACACTTCATTTACAATACCGAAAATTATGCAGTAATCCTCAATAACATATACAAATTTTATGGCAAACCTCGTATATTTACGATAGTTAGACCATGAACAGACAGGCAGACAAACCGCATTCATAAAAACTTTCAAACTATGTTGGAAAGTGCAAAAAATCACAATTTCTTTTCCGCTAATATACTAAAATTTCTTTCATTCTAAAAACTCCTAACATTTTCAAAACTAATCATTCATATATGCGGGCATTTATTCAATTTCATTTGGGAGGTTCTCTAAAACGACAGATTTGTCTCGATGCCTGTTTTACTTATAAAACATACCGTTCGACATGTGAATAACATATTTTAACTTCTTCGTTTTTATAAAACTTTTGAATTACTTGTAGAGAGAAAATATTTAGGAACAAGGCAACTGGTGGGCAAATTCATAAACTAGTATCCCGTAAGGCATGGTGACATCACGGCGACGTCACTGTGAAGTCACACTGTGACTTTGTGACAGTCGTCGTGACGTCACGTGACGTCAATGTGAAGTCACTGTGACGTAAATGCGAGGTCGTTATGGCCGTTTTCAAGGCTTTCTGTGACCTCACAATGTGACTACTTTGTGAAGTCACCGTGCGACTTCAATGTGCAAAATGTGACGAATCTGCATCGGATAGGGTGACCAGATTTTACCCGAATCCTATACGGATTGTTCGGATCAAAATTTTTTTATGGTTCAAGTTTGTGACGACACTGCACCGGGTCGGGTGACCAGATTTTACCCGAATACAATCCAGAAACTTCGGATCGATCTTTTTGGATTTCTTTGGCTACAGAATAGATTTGGATTAGTTGTCGTGTGACCTGATTTTCGTGAACCCGATCTGACCCGAGTCGGGTTAATGTTTTTACTGTAAGTCTTGTTCAGAATAGAATCTTGCATACGACCAAGTAACCAGATTTTATGAGAAATTGTGTTACGATACAATTTCTGATGTCGGCTCGGATCTAGAGTCATGCACGAATCCGGTTATATACTTCTTGAACATGATTGAATGTCTACTTGAACATGAATGATGGTTGACTGAAACTATATTTACATTCAACCCGTAATCTTACCCTAACCCAACAACAACAACAACAAAAATTCTGTAGGCCCACAACCCGACCGAACCTGATAAATGATTTCGCATAGATTCGGATAACAAGATTTCACCAAATACGGATAAGATCGACGATAAGGATTGGATCGGCAATCATTTTTTTTATGCAACTCGTATTCAAATTAAAACTTTTGAATCAAATTAAGCATCTGATTGGGAAACCGGCTAATGTAGCCGTTAAACAAGAAAATTATAAATGTAAAAAACGCATACTAATATAAAAATAATAGATGAATCCATTAAAAATTATAATAAAATTAAATATTTTAATAATATGAAATTCTATTGTGCAAATAACCACTTTTAAAAATAACTTCGACTTCCATTTGTTTTATGTAACCACCAAAAATGTTGACAGTAATTAAAACTATGCTATTTTGCTTTTAAGTATTGAAGTTTTTAAATGTGTATACTTTGCCATATTTCCCCTCGCTCAGTATCACGAAACTTTCTGATACATTTATGAACAAATTTTTAAACGCTTGGCACTTGCATGCCTGATTATTAAAGCGATTTGGAATGAATAGCGTTTTCCATTTTTAGATAAATGAAATGCTTAAGAGCAATTTTGGTCACGTTTTTTCCGTTTCTGACGCTGCGCGTCGGAAATTCGGTTCAAAACACCGGCTTTGATTGTGTTTTCGAAACATCTTTTGTCAAAAATGGAAAATGCCATTCTATTACATATATTCTGAATAAGAACACCTGCCAATTTCATGTGTTTCCGAATAAAAATGAATTCAGAAATTAGTTATTTTGGATTTGATTACAAATTTAATGAAAATAAAAGTATAGATTTTTAAATAAGCATTGTGAAAAATTTATATTAGGAATCCATTTAAATAATAGATCTACCTATTGTGCGATATTATTAAATAATAAACATTGTATCAAGCAATAAAACATTTTTCGAAGCAAATGAAATTTAAAACTTCGGATCATAAACGCAAAGAAAAAAAAATATTTTTTTTTTCTTTACAAATTATTTTATTTATAGTTTTTGATAGAATACTAAATGCAGAGCTTAAATATCAATTTTTACTATAGAAAAAATTCGATAACATAACTGGAAAAATTACCTTAACTGAATAGCTGTTTTATTGTTTCATCAATATTCATTATTTTTGTGCACCTAATATTGACATATCTTGACAACTAAATTTGTAATGAGTTAAATTGTCGCAATTATTTCAAATATACCAGAAAATTATTTCTCAAAACCTCCACTAGCTAAGAAATTTTCAAATTGTAAATCAAATATTAATAGTTTTAAACATTGCAATGTTTTTAATTACAATGAATAACTATGAAAATTGAACTGAGAAACGCAAAATATAAATACATTCCTCGTTATAAATAACACTTTACATTTAGAATATATATTGTTAGTAAATACTTTAAGCTTTTTTTCCAAACTCTCTATTTAAAACGATTTAAAACATTAAAGATAAAATTTTATACAAGTGATTAAAAAAAAAAAGATTTAAACATCTTAACATTTAAATAATGCACTATTAATGTACCATTACTAAATATGCACTATTAACAAAACTGCGAAGACATTAAAAGTTACCTGCTAATCTATAAGTAAAACCACCAGTTCTAGGGATTAAGTTTTAATGGTCGTTGACTGCTTCCTTTTCATTGAAAAATGAGACTCAAATCCACTGCTTTAATTTTCAAAGTGTCCAGCTTAGGTGTGTTCATAGATCTGAGATATCAAATATCACGCAGACCTTAATAACGCACCCAGCATAAGGATAGGTTAAAATGGATGATTCACTTTAGAACGTTAGTTTACTTTCACGGTATAAATTCCACAATATACTTCCAGAAACTTAAAAGAACACCACACACTCTAATCCGCCGATGAAAATAATCGTCTGCCCTCAACATCTGCGATCATGATCTGCGCAGTAATGTTTACCACAAAGTAACATCTAGCAGGTGTTTCCAGAAAAAGAATAGAAAGAAAACAGTTAAATAAAGACATTTCAAATGCTTTATAGTTTATATGGCTGACAAATAACTTCTAATAAAACTATAATATTCTGTTTTTATATGAGAGAGTTTAATATTCTTGGAAATAAGCTGTGAAAATTTAAATTTTTATATATTTTTTAATCAGTTGCATTTGTTTTAGGCGTCCAAAGTAAACATAAATTTTAAATAAAAATGGATTTAATAGTCTTTATAAAATAATTACGACATAAATATAAATACTATTCTGCAATCAGATTTCCTAAATACGATTTTTTCATTTTTTACACTCTATTGAAAAGAGCAATATATTTAACAGAGGTGATATCTTATTAAGCACTGACCAGTTTTGGAATAAATTGCTATAGGAATGACATATACTTTATGACATATTTTTAATTCGTTTTTGTTCGGAAACGCATGAAATTGGCTTTTGTTTTTAATCAGAAACTCTGTAATTGAAAGACTTTTTCCATTTTTTAGTAAAATCAGAAGATCTTTCAGAAAAGAATGTCAAAGTCAGCGTTTTGAACCAAATACCCGACGTAACAGGGAAAGAAAAGAGAAAAACCAGTCGTCACGTGACACGAATTGCTTATAACTCGATAAATAATTTATTTATCAAAAAATGGAAAACTCATTTCGATTCCAAATTGCTTCCATAGTCAGTCCTGCCCATTTTATGCCTTTGCGTTTAAAAATGAGTCAGAAATTATGTCAGAAAGCTTCGCATTGTGGAGCAGGTCAGTTGAGAACCACCTTAAATATTCAGTACAAGAAAAATCTTGAACGCGTTCGACGGTCACCCCGAGCACCCCCGATGTCGAACTCGCAAAAATGGTGTCCTCACTTTTTAAACAGAAAGCTGATGATTGGGTTGAGTGGCCCCTCAAAATAATAAGAGATTGGAGATTTTTAAAATATTTTTAGTATCACAAAATTAGCAAATGAGTTCTATGCGGTGGTAGGAAAAAAAATTAAATGTTTGTATTTAAAATGCTAACAAATCTCTAAATCGCAAACAGTTTTATTAGAATGGGAGATCTATTTCTGAATTACTTTCCGCCAAAACTTTCCTACGTTACTAAATTTCTATTTAAGGATTTTTACCTGTGTATTATATAGTATATTTTGTTAAATATCAACATCAAATTCTCTCATGAAATTTAATTTCATGAAAATGGCAATGAAAATTGTAAAAAAATATCTGCCTCATATATGTAGACAAATATTTATTTATTATTTTATTTTGGAAATACAATATATTTAAATAATGTGTGACAATGTTTTTATTAATGATTTAGGTACATGACATAATTCAATTCTATATTTTATGAGTTTTTTTCCAAATTCTCTCTCCGATCACACCGTGAAGTCACAGAGTGTTGGCATTTTGGTAATAGGTTTTACGTGACTTATGTGACTTGCAGTGACGTCATTGCAACGTCACAAAATTTTTTTAAGCTGTCAAAAAGTAATTTTCTTCATGCCATAAGATGTTCTAAAGTTTATTTTAAGTTTTCTTTAGATCTTCAAGACGTTCACATTTTGATCACAGTGTGACGTTACAAAGTGGTGTCATTTTGGTCACAGATGTGACGTGACGTTCGTGACTCACAGTGACGTCACAATGACGTCACTGTGACTGTGCATGCTATGCGGGATATAGCAGAGTCTCGAAAGTACGAGGTAGCTAGAGCTTAGGATTTTAGTGTAAACACGGATTATCCGGAAAAGTAGAAAATAGCTAATGATTTTAATTTTATGCAGATCATCTTGCAACACACAATTAACACATTGACGGACAGTAGGAACAAGTGAAGTTCGAAAACTGACACTATATGTTTTTGTAATTTTTAGAATATTAGAAGTATAGTTTTACTCTTTCTGCTTAAATAAACTTAATTTTGATTCATTCAGCACCTTTAATTAGGTTGCACTACTCCCTTCACAACCACGTCAGGGTGGCTAGTGGTCAGGGAAAAATACAGTCAAAAAAAGTGATAAACACCAGTATATTCTTATAGAAAAATTTATGTTGATTATTCGATCAAATAATCAATTTGAATTTTTCTATAAGAATATACTGGTAATTATCATTTTGTTTACTGTATTTTTCCCTGACCACTAGCCACCCTGCACGTGCATACTGAAGCTGCAACTCGTATAACAGGTGGAAAACGAACTTCAACCTAAAAAATTGCTTCCAAAACATGACACTGGGCTTCTGCTTGTACGCCGGTAAATGCACATTTGTTCTGCTATAGCCGTAGTGTCTAAAAACGACCGTTTCATTTTGGACGGCTATTGCCGTCATGCCACATAGTGAACTTCGCTTTGACGGCTATAGCCGCAAGTGTCCGTCAACGTGTTAAGCTTCATATTTCTGTTCTACACATAAAGATTATTTGATTAATACGCATAGATAATTCTGAAAGACTTTTGACTTCGAGACTTTACTGTAACCAACTCTTAATTTAACATAATGAAATTGTGTTCAGCTTGAATATCTATATCACAACTACACAGCGTATTTCAAGCCATTCATTTTTTTAGCTGTTGCAGTGTTTGAAAACTTTTGGATGCTCCTGTATAGGAACTAAAAATTCTGAACATAAACAGCACCTGTGATAATATATTTAGATTTCATAACAATTCTAACTTCATTAACAAATTTCGAATACAGATGGTTGTCGAATAGACACGTGAACTAAAATTTAATTTATAACTACTTATCTAGACGCGTGCTAAAATTTGATTTATCTTGTAATAGAACATTGATACCCAGCATTTTGATGCATTTGACTTCATTTTTTGCGAAATATAAGATGCATTTCAATGATTCATTTCCCATAGAGAGTAATACAGAATCAGCAGAAATGAATGACCGGATTTTAAATAAAAAATATTACACATATTACAACCAATGATATATGAAAATAAAGAAAACATTCCAATTTCATTTTTCAGTTACAAATGTTCGATGTGTGAATCTTTCGAACACGACAAACATCTAATCTGTTATTAAATTCGTTCGACACATTTTGCAGTTTTACACTGACAACAGTTTTCTTTGAACAAACAGGCGTTCTTTGAGTGTTTTCTGAAATTGTGGTTCATAAACAAGATTTTTCATGTAACCCCACATAAAAAAATCACATGGCGTAATATCCGGGGATCTTGATGGCCAAGTAAATAAGGGTAAATCACAGTTACTCGCACGTCGAATCCAGAAGGGAGCAACGAAAAAAAACAACAACAACAACAAAAGAATCTTGGAATGTTTTCTTTATTTTCTTATATCCATCCCGTATTATAGTATGTGTAATAGTTTTGGAAAAATGTTTTTTTTTTAATCCGGTCTTTCATTTATGCTAACTTTGTATAATGTAGTTATTCCCTGCTTCCACATATATAACATATGTATGCACAACTTTCATGAGGTTGGTTGGTTATGAGTGCCTGTTAAGGGCACTAAATTCGAAGGAAGGCATGCTGTACCCAGCAAGTTAACCCTTTAGCCGCGGGCGATGTTTCCATTTTCTTATATAAAACCGCGGGCTACTTTATTCATCACTTATAATAGTTATAAAGATTGAATGCCACCGGGATTTACAAACAAATTTATTTCCAAATAAGTGAAAGTAGTTTCTTCATGTACATTATAAAACCAAAGTTTTATTTCAAAAATTCCGGTGGGAATGTGGCATTTATGGATTCAAAATATTTCAAAAACCGTAGAACTTTCCGAATGACCTAATATATGAAATGATATGTGTATTATAATTTGTAACGAATCTCTCTATATCTAAATAAAAGACGATAGATTCAATGAAGAAATAGAGTCTCCCGATGCTTCAGTACTATACAAATTGTAAGCAACGTCAAAATAGCGTCCCCCGTGGAATTGTATAGAATAAGTGAAACGCGATAGGAGCGTTTCCCACGGCTGGAGGGTTAATGACAAAACGGTTTAAAATCTTTGCACGGATGATTTAAAACAACTTACATAATAAAGAAAAAATATTTATAACGTACATAAATATTTCTAGCTTTATTAACATCTAAATGGGGCCATCGTCCATCATTGTTGATTAAAGATGATCTAAAGATCAGCATAAATATACAGGGTGATTCGGGACTCCTTGACAAAACTTTAAGGGTTGATAGAACACGCCTAGACAAGTTTAAAACACCTTACAATGCATGTTCCTAACTCGAGCAGTGAAGTTCTACAGGGCGCTTTCTGGTTGTGGAAAAAACATGTTTTCTACACAATATCTAACAAATGATTGCTGATTTTATTTATATATAGTGTTACTAACTAGGAATAGAATAGTGTTACTAACTAGGATGCTAACCTGGATGTAAATTAGAAGAAATAAAGAAATTGCGAAGTAAGTAGCTCAAGAGAATGTGTGTGTGAGGGGATCTTAAATTGAACAAAATTTCATTCCGTGATTTTGAGAGTGAATCAGAACTCATGGTCAAAATTTTAAGGGGTCATAAAACATATCTAAATAAGCTATTTTTTCCATAGATTGCATGGACGTATTGCAAGCGGCGAACCGCTAGATGGCGCTGTCATTGAAGACACAAATTCCTGGTTTTTCAAACACATCATCATTTTTTCCGTGGATTGCAAAAAATGATGGCTGGTTTTACTAATAAGGAAAGACCGACACGCATTTCATCCATGGTGCGGCGGTTGTGAGTGCTCTCTGCTCTGAAGGTTTTAACCCTTTCGCGACGAACATCCTTTACGGAATTTTTAATCTTTTACCACCGGGTTTTTAAAACAGAAATTCTCGCCTAATTGAATCGCAGAAATGCTACCATTAAATAAGGCAAAACTTACGCTAAAAAATAAAGCCTTATTGAAGGCGAGAGAAAAGAGATAAAAACTCCCATAAAAGAGATTCTAGAGGTAAGCCAGTAAGAAAAGAGACCAGATACCAGTGTACAGAATGTCAGGTATGACTTTGTGTTGTCCCTTGTTTCAAAAACTATCATACAAAGACTAATATTTAACTTTTTTCCATTTGCCCGAGATAACTCGGGATAGTAAACTAATGTTAAAACTAAATGCTTTTACACCTGTAAAAAATTAAAAATTCAACTTAAAACCTACATATTTTGTTTTGTATCGTTTCCTTGTATTTAATAATAAAATAAAAAAATGTGATGATTTTTTGCAATTTTTTTCAAAAAAAATTGTAAGGGAAGCGGTTAAAAGGGAAGGGTGGATTATTTAGCATCCTTTTTATAATTAGATTTTTTTAAATTGCATATTTTTATGCGTTTTTTAACCTTTTTTTCATGTTTTGTAGCGTATGACGTCACTTCATGCCTCTAGAAATCAAACATCGTTGGAGGGCAGTTGTGAATGGTGGCTGATAGGATTGTAGGCACAGCGGGAAGTCAACCGGGCAATTGTGATTGGCAGATGAAAAGGTCGTCAGCTGATTGCAATTCGAACATCGAGTTGTGAATTTTTCGCGATTTGTTTTATGCGGTTTTTAGAGTTTTTTCATGTATGTGACGTCATTTATGTATTTGATTTCAGAAATTAAAAACGATAACTTACTGTTTATTTTATGTAATTAAAAAAAGTTATTTTGTTTATGTTTCAAAAATTAATGATAATTCCTAATATTTTAACGTTGTTGGTTTATTTCTGTGTGTGTGTGTGCGGGGGGAGGGGGGGAGAGTGTTCGGCTGTAATTTAAATATCGCGTTTATGCTGTGATAGAAACTCCCTTCTTCCCCCCTGCCTCTAAAATCAGAATTCTTTTATCATTAGTCCGATTCAAGAGAAACCTTTTCTCAAGTCCCCCAGATACTGGATAAATTCGGTATCATTTTTTCAGCCCTTGGTTACCACTATCTCTGAACATTAATCATCAGGGAGAAGTATTTTCTATGGGTCCAATTTCAACGAGAGTTCATTCAACTTAATACGAACTAATTAAGTTATAGATAACTAATTAAGATACAGATTTTGCGCCACCTGTCGGTAGAAAATGGAACTAAAAGATTTTGCAGCGCGTGCGCAGCACGCCTGCTATACTGTGTCCTATGCAGCAAGGACACGTGCCGAAGTTTCGATCGGAAAGAGTTTTATTCAGAACAGAGTGCACCCTCTAGCGGTGGGGAGTGAAACTAAAACATTTTGCATTTAAAAATTTATCCCATTCAAACAAAGACCCGATTTTAACGAGAAATGATTCATTCAACTTTACATGAATTAATTAATATATAGACAACTAACTAAGACAGATTTGGTGTCCCGTAGCGGTGGAAAATGGAACTAAAATATTTTCAGAGCGTGCACAGGCGCGTGACCTTCAATATTTTCAGCGCGTGACCTTCTATACGTTGCCATAAGCAGTAGGGACCAATTGCCGGAGTTTCGTTCGGAAAGAGGCGTGTTTAGAACAGAATGCACCCCCTTGCGGTAGAAAATATAACTAAAATATTTTGCATTTAATCTTAGTCCGATTCAAACGAATTTTTTATGACATTCTTCCGAAGTCTCAAAGGTACTAAATAAACTTCGGTATCATTTTTTCAGCCCTTGATTATCACCATTTATGAACAACATGCGGATTTCTGATCACTATTTTATTTACATTTTTTAAACCGTAATTTGAATGTAATAATGTATTCGAAATTATAATGGATGCTTACTATAATATATTAAGTACTTAAATTAAAGTAATTGCAGCAACTTCATAATGGATAACTCGAGGTGGACGTTTGAACATATTTAATTTACAATTTAAATCACAATACGTACATCTACACAAACACGTACATCTAACAACACGGAACAGAACATTCTACACATGACAGTAAACAAAACTTAATATCCTTAGTTGCCGTAGATTGCTGTGGTGCTGCCATCTATTACTTACATTTTGAACTAGACACCACAGACTCTCCCCTCCTTACTCTGGATATTTCGTGGGAGATTTTCTTTTCCTGGTGGATCTTCTAGGTACCTGTTGGGAAAAAGAAGAGTTAGTATTTACAGTATCTGTAGCATGATCACTAGAAGTATTGGGCACCATGGATTTCACTTTAGAGTCGACTGGAGCAGGACTTGGAGTATTTGGGAGGACACAGTCATCTGGTTTAGGATTTGGAGGAGCTGGGACAACAGAGTCAGCTGGTTCAGGATTTGGAGTAGATGGAACAACAGAGTCAGCTGGTCGAAGATCTGAGACACTAGGAGGCATTAGCTGAGAATCACTTTTGTGACTTTCTGTACCACTTTCTTCAGAATTTGAATCATTATTTAGATGTATCTTCGAACCGACATTAGTTATCTGATCAACATGCCTTTTCCAAATATTCGAACCAACTTGAATTCTATAATGCAACTTGCCCTCTCTTGCAATAATGCGACCAATTTTCCACTTGGCTTCTGGAGTGTAATTTCTTACAGCCACTTTCTGGTTGATTTGAAATTCTTTTACTTTAGAATTGGCCTTTTTCGCATTTTGTTTATCATGCACAAAATTTGTAACACTTGGAAGTATCAAATCTATTTTCGTTCTTATATTTCTATTGAGAAATAGAGACGCAGGACTTTCCCCCGTAGTAACATGAGGCATCTTCCTATACTGTAAAAGAAAGTTATTTATTTTCATCTGCAATGTACCAGATTCTGAAGATAAGGCTTTTAACCCCTTTTTAAGAATCTGCACATATCTCTCTGCCTGCCCATTTGTAGCTGGATGGTATGGAGCACTAAACCTATGTTTAACCCCATGATTCTTCAAAAATGTCTCAAATTCTTCTGAAGTAAATTGTTTTGCGTTATCTGATACCAGAGATATAGGATACCCGTATCTTGCAAAAAGAGAAGAAAGACAAGTAATTGTATGTTCTGAAGTTGTATTAGGGACAATAAAAACTTCAGGCCATTTGCTATGAGCATCAACCACCAGCAAAAGCATTTTACCCATCACAGGACCAAAATAATCTATATGAATTCTTTGCCATGGAGCTGTAGGCCATTCCCAATGATGAGTATCTACCTTAGGAGGATTATTTTTTAAATTGACACAAGTAGTGCAATTTCGTGCAAGATCTTCAATATCTTGGTCAATTCCTGGCCACCAAACAAAACTGCGAGCTAAGGACTTCATTTTCACTATACCAAAATGTCCATAGTGCAAATCATGTAAAATTTGTTTACGGTGAACTTCTGGGATAATTACTCTACATCCTTTTAAAATGCAACTATGTTGAAGAGTAAATTCTTCTTGTTTGCCACCAAAAAGTAAATTTTTAGGAATTGGAGAACCAGAAATTAGATGATGAAAAAGTTGACGTAATAAAGGATCAGATTTTGTAGCTACAGCAATTGATTTGGCGTTTAGAGGCAATGTAGAAATTTGGTTAATTTGAAAAAATTCAGATTCATCAATTACATTACTTGAATTTAATTGTGGGGGTAAATCTTCACTACGTAATGGAAGTCGTGAAAGAGCATCGACATTTCCATGTTCGGATGTTTTCTTATATCGAATATCATATTTAAACGCTTGTAAGTATAATGCATATCTTTGCATCCGAGCAGCTGAAAGAACAGGGATACTTTTATTTGGAGAAAATATGGACACGAGTGGTTTGCTATCTGTAAATAAAGTAAACCTATTACCATATAAATATTGAAAAAATTTCTTTACACCAAAGATAATAGCTAGAGCTTCCTTATCCACCTGGCTATACTTTTTTTTCTGCATTCGTAAGCGTTCTGGACACAAAACCAATTGGTTTTTCCACGTTATCTGGCATCACATGCGAAAGAACTGCAGAGATACCATATGGAGAAGCATCTGTTGCTAATACTAAAGGCAATTTAGGGTTGAAATGAGTAAGAACTCTTTCTGAAATAATTTCCTTTTTTATATCTTTAAATGCTTGTTCACAAACAGGAGACCAAATAAATTTTACATTCTTTTTGAGCAAGTGATTTAAAGGATGGGCAATTGTAGATAAATTTGGTACAAATTTAGAATAATATGTGACTAAGCCTAAAAAAGCTTTAACTTGTGACACATTAATTGGTCTAGGAGCATTCACAATAGCTTCAATTTTATCTTGCGTTTTATGAATACCTTGCTTATCAATTTTATAACCACAATATGTAATATGGTCAGCCAGAAAAATTGATTTATCTTTATTTATCCTAATATTATATTCACGTAATCTTTCTAAGACTTGTTTTAGTCTTTTTAAATGAATTTCATCCGTTTCCCCTGTAACACCAATATCATCAATGAACACAGTGACACCATCAATACCACTTAATATTTGTTCGATAGATCGTTGCCAAATTGCTGGAGAGCTAGTAAGACCCATTGGTAACTTTAAAAATTGAAATAAGCCCTTCGGAGTATTTATAGTTAATAGTTCTTGTGATTTTTCGTCTACAGGTAACTGAAGATAAGCTTGATTTAAATCAATTTTCGTAAAATGTAAACCACCACCTAAAGTAGCTAACATGTCCTCTACCCTAGGTAAAGGATATTTTTCCACCTTCAAAAATTTATTTACTGTAACTTTAAAATCTCCGCATAAACGAATTTTCCCATTTGGTTTTACCACTGGAACTATAGGAGTTGCCCACTTACTACTGGTAACAGGTTTAATAATACCCTCATCCTGTAACCTTTGAATTTCATCATTTACTGCATTACGTAGAGCATACGTGACTGTTCTAGCCTTACAAAATATGGGCGTAGAACCTTTTTCTAGATAAAGTTCTGCTTTCAAACCTTTTATTTCACCAACTTTATCCGAAAATAAATCAGAAAAATCATTTAATAATGTTTTCAATTGATCCGTAGAATTTGCAATTTCATTGACATACACAGATTTAAAGTTAGTAGGGAACAAATTAAATGCAGCTACCCAGTCTCTGCCAAATAAAAGTGGGAAATTATCTTCTTTAATTAAATACAATTTAAGATTTTTAGTAATATTTGCATAAGAAACATCTACTGTTACATACCCCACAGGTGTAAACACCTCACCCGTTGCCGTTCTCAACTGAACATCTGGTGGAAAAATTTTATTATTCGGAAAAATTCTCCGAAAACGATTTACAGGTGCCGCAGAAATTCCTGAGCCCGTGTCGACCTCCATTTCAGCTTTAGCTTTATTTTCAATTAAAACCCATACTTTTATAGGTGTAGAACTTTTATCATGACTGACAGATAAAATGTCGACAGTTTGCAATACATTTGTTTGTTTCTGAGAACTGCTTTTACATACTTTACCAAGATGGCCTCGTTTTTTACAAATTTTACATATAGTATTGATATGCTTACACTTATTAGCAAGATGCGATGGATTTCCACATCGATAGCATTGTAATTTATTTTTATTTACATCAAAATTCCCTTTATTTACATTATTTAATTTCGGTTTCTGGAAATCATTTGAAATTTTATTCGGTTGAATATTTTTAGAATATGCCAATTTATTGACATTTACATTTTTATTTTTCAATTCAGATATATCCTGCTCATTATTTTGCAAAATAATTGCTTTTTCAATAGCTTTCTCAAAAGTTAAATCATCTATTTGTGAAAGTAATTTACTTTGGATATTTTCATTTTTTAAACCTCGTAAAAATTGTTCTAACAAATTTTCATTAAGTGTTTCACCAGCAAACGCACAAAATGTGGTTAACTTCTTTAATTTTGAAACAAAATCTTGTATAGATTCGTTCTCATTTTGATAAGAGTTACGGAATTTTATTCTTGAACAAAATTTATTAGGGGCGGGGCTTAGGTGCTTTAACAGAATTTCAACTATTTCGTCGTATTTTAATGCTTCAGGATTTTTCGGAAATGTTAAATCTGACAGCAAATTATACAATTTTGGCCCCATACAGGAAATAATTGCGGGTACCTTTTTTTTTTCTTCAACATCATGTAATAGAAAACTCTGTTCCAATCTCTTTACGTATGATTGGAACGTTTCAATGGAATCATTGTATTCCTTGAAATTTGCAAACATTATGAACTTTTATTTATTTCAGAGAAGAAAAAAAAATGTCAGCACTTACCACCCTCGAAATGATGTACGCCTTCAAAATATTACTGCAGCATATACAATTGTAGATGTAAAAAACGAAACTTCGCCATTTTGCGAATCAGGTGGAATTTCTTCTTATATTAATTCCGGTAAAAACCTTGATCTGCGTCGCCATAATATAATATATTAAGTACTTAAATTAAAGTAATTGCAGCAACTTCATAATGGATAACTCGAGGTGGACGTTTGAACATATTTAATTTACAATTTAAATCACAATACGTACATCTACACAAACACGTACATCTAACAACACGGAACAGAACATTCTACACATGACAGTAAACAAAACTTAATATCCTTAGTTGCCGTAGATTGCTGTGGTGCTGCCATCTATTACTTACATTTTGAACTAGACACCACACTTACAATAAAGTAAAATATTAAAATAATAAAGTAAAATAATAAAAATTAAGAGAATTTAAGAAATTATTAAAATGTTAAAAGTAACGGTGAGGTAAATAATTAATAATGCATAACTAAATATGCATAATAATGATGAGATAAATTTTTCTTGAATTATTCAATGAAACTCATGAAGGTGCACTAATAATTTACATAAAAATTGTAAAATAACAAAGCTCTATTTCATGTTTAGCCAGACTTAATAACCAAAAAAAGCTAGATGAATACATAAATGTATTTGATAAAAAGAACTCAATTATCTTGATTTTTTTCGGAAATAAATTGATTCTTACTTCATGAGAAAGCTTGAGTTTAGTCACATTAAGCTGAATTACATATTAAAAATGTGTGTGGAATGATATAATAACAAAAAAAAAATTGAATTTTTCCTCTACATTTTTCCTGCAAGTTCCATTGTTTACATCTGCAACGATGTGCGGATTTTGGGCGTTTGTGGATTTTAGGGTTGCGGATTTGAGGGGGTCTACTGCATATATATATTATTTTGTCCATGATCTGTTATAATTTTATTTTATTTCAGATGAAATAATTTAGCCTAAAAATTGTCTTTACCAATATGTATGTGTATATATATATATATATATATATATATATATATATGTGTGTGTGTGTGTATTTAAAAATGAAAACACATGTGAAAAACATTTACACACACATTAAAAAACATTAACATGGAAAACACATTATAAAAAGCAATGGAATGGACACTGCAGGAATTATACTTAATAGGATGAAAAAGCAAAAATTGGAAAACTATGAATATCTTATCTTATAGAATCTTCAGAAGGGCTTTATACGAATATTCATGGCGAACATATGTTATTTCATCAAATATTGTCAGCATTATGCCTAAAATCGACAATATTAAGCCCCTAATAACACACACACACACACACACACACATATATATATATATATATGAAACAAGACAATTAATAACCTACATGAGTTCGAATAACAAAATAAATAAATAAATATTCAACTTAAATAGAAATAAGATAAATAAACAATTATTCAACTTAATACAGCGATTCTTACAATTGACCAATAGCTAATTCAAAATCCCCATTTCTAGTGCTAAAATTGTAGTAAATGAAGAATCGCAGCTTTTCGAAAAAAGTCCTGAAATCAGCTATCTAAAAAGTAACCGAAGAAAAAGTTGAGTTTGGACTACATCGAAGTTATAAATTTTGAATTTATAAATTCATTAATGCAGTTCTTAAGTCGAAACTAGTTATTTTTAGACATATTCATTAACTCATTCAGAGGAAATGTTGTGTAAAATGTATAATGTGAAATGGACAAAAATAAATTTTATTAATTCTAAATTTAATAGCAAAAAAACAATGTAAAAAGTTACAAGTTTGGAATATATGTAAAACTGAATAAATGATAACACAAAATATTCTGAAATGTATGAATACACAGTTCATAAATTCTAGAATAAGTTATTGCTTATTCTGATTACTTCCGGTTTTTTTTCTTCAGTTCAGCTATATTTCAAAATTCTAATGGTTTCTATTTTGAAATTTATCATCATATTATACAGAGTTTTTATAAGAAAGACACTGGTTAATAATTTGAATATGTTTGAGGTTATCTTATCTCTCTTAAAACATCCCTTGAGATGTTTTTACGAGACACTTATTACCAGGGCCGAAACTAAGGGGGGTCAGAGGGGGCACGTGCTCCGGGCGCCAGCAGAACAGATGGCGAAGAGGGCGCCAAATGCAGGTTTTGTTTTTTGTTTGATATATAGAAATGTATATATATATGAAATTTGTATAAAAAGTCTCGCAGCCGGATAATCCAAAAGAAAAACTGAACCAAATGCATTAAAATAGACAAATAGATAAAAAGATTCGTCTACAATACAAGATAGCAAATGAATAAAAAACGAAATATTCTCTTAGGCTATTTTCTTTCTCCCATTCCAAATGTATCATGTCTATGCCGTCTATCATTTAAATATCTTCCTGTGGTTTAGGAGAATCACTAACATTTTTCAAGGTCAGTCCCTACTCATGTCTGTATATGAAACTGTTCAACATCGTCTGGATACGGTACTGCACTGTCCAGCATGAATAATTGGCAAACGTAACTTTGACTTTTCTATTAGATAAAAATATTCCATGGAGGCTATTCTATTTTTTCCCTTTTCTCACAGCGTGGAGCTTTCTTCTTTTTCCATTTTGTCATGGGCGAGGGGTGACAGCCCTGGACAATAAACACAAATTGGGGGATGAATGCCCAAAGTAAAATTCTCAGTAAAATCTTTTTCTTTTAAGTATAGCATTTGTAGAGGTACAGTAAAAAATCTCGTACAGGGCGCCACGGAGCCGCCCTGGCTTTATCTTCCAAAAAGTTTTTTACTCGTCTTTTTGTGAAAGTTTTCTAAGCGTTTTGCCGCACTTGGTGGCAACTGGAATATGTCGGCCTGTTACTTTTGCTGAAATTACTTTTTTATCCATATCCAATCTAGTATTATTAGAGAGGGCGAGGTTGGGCGACTGCCTGGGATACTAAAAACAATATTTGAAAGGATAATTTGAAAAATACGCAAAATAAAACTCTTTGTTAAAACTTTTTTTGAAAAAAAAATGTCATTTGTAGGGGTGCAGGGAGAAAACCATACCCAAGTTGCTATGACTAACAAAACCGCAGCCGCCCCTGCCTTTATCCTCCCAAATGATTTTCTCGTCCTTTGGACATTTACAGATAAATGAAAAATGCCGCCATACCATTTGTTACAATTACTTTTTTACATACAGATCTGGCTTTAAAGGGAGCGAGGTTGGCTGTTGCTAACGACACTAAAAACTAAGGGGATGAAACATATGCAAGATAAAATAGTAACCTCTCCTCGCCTTTTTTCTTTTTTAAGAATGTAGCATTTGTAGAGACGCAGAAAAGATCATCGCACAGGGTGCCATGGCTAATAAAGTCCTCTCTGCCTTTATCTTGCAAAAAAAAAAAAAAAAGTCTTTTTCCCATTCTTACGTGTTTTGCCGCCCCATTCTTTTGCTGTAATTATTTTTTTTTATCCAGATGTAAATTTCCGGGGCTTGAGCGTGAAATTGAGCTTGACTATTACAGGGGCACACGATGTATTTCATCGTGTGCTCCTGTAATAGTCAAGCTCAATTTCTTTTTGTTTTTAATCTTATCCTACTCTAAAAATGCAAAATATCGATTATAATCAGTAGCAAAGTCAAATGCATTCTAAATAGCAGCTTTATGTAAACAGCATACCAAGTGTGGGGGAACCCGAAATCAGGGGCCCCAGTGTCACGATCCAGATTTAGATTTATCAGATCTGATTTAATTAGACTGAATCTGTGTAATTAAATCGTCATAAAAGTCTCTAACAGTAACAGGGTTCCTTTCAGCTCAGATCCAAGTTTGAGTCTCACCCCAACCATCGTGATCCCTTAAATACGCCCCTGAGAATATCAATAATTATACTTCCTAAGATGAAAACCTGTATAAAGCGGAATATTTTTTGGTTCCTTTCGATTCCATTTTCAAGGTTTTAATGAATCAGTATATGACAAAGCTGATTACTTAGTTCAGTATTACAGATTATCTGATTATATACCTTAAATTTTAGAAATTTAGAAAAAATTCGCTTTGGAAATTTTCTTTTCGGAGGAGGGGGCGGCGCCAAAATCCACGCTTGCTCCGGGCGCCAAAAAGGCTAGTTTCGGCACTGCTTATTACTTGTACACCAACTGTTAATTGAGATAACAATCTTCTGTATGCTTCTTTGCCGTCCTAACACAGAAAGTTAATTTTATTTAATATATTTTTAAATTTTTATGTCTGCTTCGATTGGCATAGGTAAGGTAGTCATGGGTGACATAGGCAAACTTCCACTTTTTCGGAATAGTAATGGTTGGTATATCTATAGACAAAGAATTTATGTCTGAAATAATGTGAAAAATTTTATAATTGCAAAAAGTAGTGGAAGTTTACCTCTTACACTATGCCTATTCTGATAGTTACTTTCTTGTAACAATAAATAATCTTAATTCTCTACATCTCTGTCCTTTTCATCCCTCTGAATTTTTTTATTTTCTGAACTCTATAACAATAAATAATTATCTGGATTCCCTACCCCCCCCCTTTCTGTGCAAAGCAGAAAATAGTGGTTTATAAAATGTATATATCCGCAGATTTTAATTTTAGTTGGGGTATGATTATACCCTTTAAGTCCAAATTTTAGAGGGGATTCAACATTTATGTATTACAGTGGAACTCGAAATCAGTCAAAACTCGAATTAATCCCCCCCCCGGACCACCCCCTGAACAGGGGCGTAAACCAGCCTACTTGCATGGGGGGGGTGTAGGCTCGTAAATTTCCGAGTCCAAGAAGGAAAATTTCCGAGTACTATGAAAAACAAAATGCCAACTAATATATATAATATATATATATATATATATATATAATATATATATATATATATATATATATATATGTGTGTGTGTGTGTACGTGTACAGAAAAACCTCGATTATCCGACGTAATTTAAATCGAACCTAGATCGGATAATTGAAATTTTCGGACAGTCGAGAATTTATCAATAATCATCTAGTTTAATATGTAGCACCGTCATCGAACTGCTATTATGACCATTTAAACTGCTAAATAAATATCTAAATTCAAATTATACATGAAAATTCTCCTCCCCCTTTTTAAATTCTGCAGCTGTGAAAAAGATCTGTTTGTGAAAATATAACAAAAGGGGTTTTATTCCCTGCGCTTGCTTACAATCAGAGGGTGCAATAACATTCGAATGTTTTGGCATTCCGCAGTATGGCCTACAAAATTTCGAAATGGGAGTGTTTTTGTTTAGAACAGGGACGTGTACACAGGGAGTGTGTGTAGGGGGTGGGGAGAAGAGTACACTTATACCGGGATCGGAGCTTGCGGTAGCTCAAGCTAATTTCAAAGGAATTCTAAGAAAGAGAATATTTATCTCTGTACTGATAGTTCGAAAATGACCGTTTGTATACACAAGGAATGTGAAAATAAAAAAAAAAAAGTCTGACGAAAAAAGGGTCAGGAAACCGACGTCGGTTTACGGAGAGTTCTGGTTAAACGAGAGTCGGATAATCGAGGTTCTACTGTACAAACACACACACACACACACACATATATATATATATATATATATATATATATATACACGCATGTCCATAAGTTTAGCATATATGATAAAAACGAAGAAAGGAAATCGTAAATATCTTACGAAATTATTAAACTTTATAGATGAAATTCACTAGATAATTATGACTTAGTTTATGGAGATAGTCAAATAAGTTTTAAAGCGCTGATGTTGAATCCTTTTGAATTATTAATATATGTCTCTAAAAATCAGCGGTGAAATACTATGATTAATATGTGTACAAAATTGCGATTTGGAACTCCAAACTGCTTTGTTTGATAGCGATATATCTTGTTTCTAAATGTGTCAAAATTTGATGAAACTGGATTAAAGAGCTGCGGATTCGTTGCCCGTTTTTTACCAATAAAGGGTTTAATGCATTTTACTTTTCTGTGTGTGGCATACTTATTCACATTGTGGTATCGTGGTCGCATATATTATAATTAAACGTATCATATCATATTGAACCAAAAACAATTATTCCAAAACAACGATTGTAAAAAGATGACAGGATGGTGAAATTTTAGATTAATATTTACAAGACATCTTTTTACAATCTCAGAAACACAAAAAGACGAAGTACAACTCACTAGTACTCAAAATCTAGACTGCATACTGGCGAATAAACTCATTCTCCTCCTCACGGAATAATCTCTTGATCTTCTTTGATTGACGCTCCCTTCTTTTCTCCCAATACTACTTTCAGAGTACATCGAAATTCATTTCTTTTGATTTGCTATTCATACAAATAACTTCCTGACACATTTTAAACTCATTCAGATGATCTTGTTATACATAACATTCACACACATTTGACATGGCTGCTATGACCATGGCTGGTATGAAAGCTTTTAATTTTTCTAAAAATGAAATAAGAATTCCTTTCTTCTGGATAATCCTCTTTCAATAGGTGTCAATCAAGAAACTATACACATTATTCTGGAATTATTTTAATCCCATCTGAAAGAATCAAGTTGATGGCCAACTAAAGCATCACAACATAGACTCCAACTCCACTCCAGATTGAAATTCATAAAGTTTTGAGTTAAGCATAAGGACTCCTGCTACCCGTGAGCGTCTACGACATTAAAAAAAGCCAAAATTTAAAAGATTGACATTTTTCGAATGAACAAAACTCATATCAATTTCTTAGTACTTCAATAAAATTTAATCAAATTTCGTACGTTTAATAACAAGATATGTAACAAAGCAGTTTGGAGTTCTAATCCGCATTTTTCTACACATATTAATCACAGACCTTCACCCCTAATTTTTAGATAAATTTATTAATAATCCAAAAGGAATCAACATCAGACCTTTAAAACTTATTTGACTATCTCGATACGCGAAGTCATAATTATCTTGTGAATTTCATCTATAAAATTTAATAATTTCGTAAGATATTTAAGATTTCCTTTCTTCGTTTTTATCATATATGCTAAAACTTTTGGACATGAATGTATATACATGTGTGTCTTGATTCTAATCGAAGAAACTTACTTTACAAATATACCAATACATGTTTAATATTGGTATATTTGTAAACGAATGAAAACGTGTTTATAAAAGTAATTTCAATATATAATTTTAAACATTGTGATCATTGGGAAAAGCTTGGAAGAGGCGTGGAAGTCCTATATCTCTATTTTTTAGCAATCAGTTAAAACTTTTTAGTGTTTCTGAGTAAAATGGAAATCTGTTTGCTTGGGGAATATTTTAAAGACATAAATTTGTCAAAAATACGGGATTTCTTAATTTAAGCTTAAAATTCTTTCTAACGACATACTTTCAAAGCAGTGTAAAAATTTGGTGTCATCCTTGTTTTTTCCGACTAAACAAAATGTAGTAAATAACAATAGATACAAAAAAAATCGAATGCAATTGGTTAAGGAAAAAGAAAACGGACGTATTATTTCTGATAGAAGTAAACTTGCATAGATTGTAAAATATCCAGATTATTTCGAGATAAAACTTTAAAGTATTTGGGTGTTTTCAATTTTCGTATCATATAAATTTCTTGAAACACATTTTTAAAACAATCTAAAATTACGTAAAAAAAAAAAAAAAAAGTCACATCTTTTTTAAATAAAATAAAAATAAAACACAAAATTAGTTAGTAGAAAAAATAAAACCATAATTATTTATTATATTATATTAATTATTAAAGGTAAAATTCGCGTAGAGTGGAAAATATCCAGATTTTGATACGGAAAAGTACTAAATATTTGCAATCCAGTTTTGATTTTTCATCGGATATCACCTAAATTCTATGATACAGATCTCTAACTAAATTTAAAATTAGATACAAAATGGAAATTTCTTCACTTCAATCAGTATTTATATCTTAAAATTTCCAGACTAAATTAAAAGCTTTCCGATTATAAATAAATACAGCTGGATCTCGATATCTCGAAGTCAAAAGGCACAGAAAAAATTCGTTAATATGAAGGTTTTCGTTCAAAATATCAAGGTTTCAAATAATATTAACATTGCTGGAATATGTATATAAATATCTTTTTCGTCATATCAAGGTTTTCGAGTTTTCACAATATTCGACAAATCAAAGTTTTTCTGTATAGTTTTATCAGAAAAGGAAAATCCGTAATATTTCCGACTAAGAATAAATTTATATAGGTTTTCTTCGTTCTAAATAGTTTTTTCTTATTTTTCTAATTAAAAACTACAAAAAAATAAAAAATAAATAATCCAACGAAGAATAAAATTCTAGAGGTTTTCTTCGATCTAGCTTGTTTTTCTTATTTAATTAAAAACTACAAAAGCATTACTCCAATTCATAAGTTTTTATAGGTTATTAATACCATTTTTTTTTTCGAATTTACATACTTTTTTCCGATCGAACGGGAATTTTTCCGACTGATTTTTTTTTGTTTTTTCAATGAATAAGTTTTTATAGGTTAATACCATTTTTCTTCGACTAAACAAACTATTTTCCGACTGATTTTTTTGTTTTTTCCATAAATAAGTTTTTATAGGTTTTAGGCCATTTTTTCCGACTAAACGTACTTTTTTCCAATCTAACGGTAAATTTTCCGACTGACTTTTTCAGGGGGGGGGGGGTGGGTTGCACCCCCCCGTACCCCCCCAGGATTTACGTCCCTGCCCCTGAATTCAACACTGATTATATTTGTACATGAAACAAAATTACAATTTTTTTTGCAATGTTTCCTTCACTACCATTTTACAATATCAATGTCATGATTAGGGTTCCTATTCGTTCTAAGAAATGACATCTTTCAAGATAAGAATAATAATATATAGTAATTGCGAGAAAATGACATATTTTAAATGCAAAACAGATTTTATTCAAAATTTTATTTATTTATTTATTTGTTTTAGATTGATTTAATTAAAATTAATCAAAAAAATAAATAATAATAAATAAAACTAATTAATAATTATAGGATTTTTTTTGTAACAAATTAAAAAAAAGCATCCTTTTAAATAATATAAATAGATGATTCTAGACATATTCTGTATGGCGGATTTCACAATACACTGTACAGCTGAGCAAGTCTATCTACATTTAAATATTTAATTTTAATATTGTCTTGCAAACATTATATTTAATTTCATATACCACTAACCAACCATTTTTAAAAACACCCTGGGAAATCTGTATAGGGAACAAGGACTTTGCAGATTCACATCAGATATCTGAATTGTGTGGATTTTAGATCAGTGCTTAATTTATATTTTAAAACCTCATCAAAATAGTTATAGCTTTATAAAATAACTACATTATAAATATTAAAAGCTAACAAAATTGTAAATAATCCATTAAAACTGTTAATAATTTTATTTAAGTTTGTGATCGATAGCAGTTTAAGAAATCCATGATGTATAAATGCAAATTTATACTTTTGTTATGAGACTTTGATCATAGATGGCAGCACTACAGAATTCCCTGCGTTTTTTTTACTAAACTTACGATGAAATTTTAACGTACTTTGTGGTAACATAACTTGTGGTATCTTGATTAGATTGTTTATATATATATATAATTTCACCATTAACTATGCGATTTAGTATGCAGCGAATGTCAGAAATTTTGTTTATTTAGAAATTTTAATAAATATTGTCTGGAAATCTATGATGTATAAATGCAAATTCTAGTTCTACTACTTTGCTCATAGATGGCAGCATCACACAATTTCCTGAGGTGTTTTTCACTAAGATTGTGATAAAATTTTAACATAATTTAATCTTGATTAGATTTTTTTGTTTATATATATATATATATATAATGTTTATATATATATATATATATATAAATATATATAATTTATATATACATATATAAAACAAAATTAATAAATTTCAAGGAAAAAAAAGAAAGAAAGAAATGTAAGCTTAGATAAAGGAGACATGAATAAAAATACCTTAAAAGTAAACTAGTCGGATGTGTCAATCCCAAAACTTTCTTCTATCTCACGCATACACTAAAAAGAATCAGCACCAATTTATATCAAGGTCTAACTAAAACTCAAGTTTTATTAAATTCCGTACATTATTTCTTGAGATATGACTATTGCTAAAATCGTGTAAATCCTGCGAAATGCTACATAGCAGCGCCACCTGCTGGGCGATTTTTACCAAAAACTAATCGGCACCAATATATATCAGACTAATAGAATATAAAGTTTTATTAAATTCCGAGCATTAGTTCTTAAGATAGAGCTATTGCGGAAATCGCCAAAAATGCTGCATAGCAGCGCCACCTGCTGGGCGACTTTTACCAAAAACTAATCAGCACCAATTTATATCAGAGACTAACTGAATATAAAGTTTTATTAAATTCCAAGCATTAGTTCTTGAGATAGAGCTATTGCAGAAATCGCGAAAAATGCTGCATAGCAGCGCCACTTGCTGGGCGATATTTACCAAAAACTAATCAGCTCCAATTTATATCAGGGACTAATTGAATATAAAGTTTTATTAAATTCCGAGCATTAGTTCTTGAGATAGAGCGCCCACAAAATTTTTGTCACATACAGACAGACAGACAGTCACAGACAGACATTTTCTAAAAATATTCAAATCGTGTTTAGGACTTTCTAAAACGTATAAATCCGTCGAAAACCGGAAGTCGAAAATTTTCATGAATCCAATACTTTCTTCTTGTAAAGATAGAAGAAAGTAAAAACATTTTCACTTTATACATGTAACACCGCTGAACTTCTATTTTATGAAATTTTCTTTGGATTTTCAGAAAATCTATAATATTAAAATCTGACTGACTTTCCGTATAAAATTAATGTTATATAAATATTTTCTAAATGTACAATAATATTGGACTTATTTTTCCTTCAAGAAATCGAAAGACCACTTATCATGAATTTCACATAAAACATTTTTCAAGTTGGTTTCATATATCAGTCATCATTTTCAAATCTGCAATACAATTAAAGTCTGTTTAAAAATAAGAGACAGAATATAAATAAAAGTACGTGTGAAGTGACAACTTCCCGTAAAAAATGATGTCTATAACAAATGCACGAATGCCAAATGAATTCTATTTCATTTTTATGCTGCATTTTTTTTTTAAACAAAAAGTTTATATTTTATTAACAGTATACATTTTAGAAATTTTATCAATCAATATTAATAACATAATTTTTCTTTTATGCTTAAAAGTTTACTTGTTTACTATTTAAAATCAATCTGTTATTATAATCGCTGACTGAAACATGTTGACTAAAAAAAAAAAAAAACCTAATTCAGAAATATTATCAAACGCAATATATGAAATATCTATAGTAGTGATTGACTGTATATGATATTCCACTATATCTAATATATCTGTAGTCGATTTCACTGCTTAAAGTTTTATGCATTATTTAACTTTTCTTAAGTCCCTATTTATGTTTTATAATAAAATTCAATGTAATAAATTATTTATTTCCTTTTACAAGAACATTTTTTTTAAATTACAATGTATTGCAATAGACTGTCAATATTTATAGCGATGCATAATTTAAAAAGAAAAAAAAAGTTTATTCATTTTAATTAAAAAAAATAGTTTATAGCATCACCTTTCCAATATTGGCCCACTACTGGCGAGAGGTTCTGCTCTCAAATCTGGTAGCCGGGAGGTTCTGGGTTCGAACCCAATAGCGCCCGTCGGCCTAATCGTTCGGAGTTTTCCGTGGTTTTCTTCGAACATTGCGTTAATACGGATTAGGTTACCTTAGAAAGACCTCCATGGAGGGCATTCCCCCCTAGGGCCTATATCCCTCGTGCAGATAATTGGCCGTCATAAATCACCAACCAAACTTATTCTTAAGAGCCTACTTCACTCACGCGAAAACGCCCTCTCGCAAATGTTAATCCTATGGAACAGTTATTTTACAATATCTCGTTTGCATTTCAATATTTTTAAACGATTTTTTTTATGCATTGCATAGATGAAGTTGATCTCTATGCAGGCCCTTTTTTACTTTTTCGATTTTGATTGCAAGTATTTTTATGAGGATACTGTCATTTTTTAAACCGGTTCCGAAAATATCCTCATAAAAAAATCTGTAAACAAAATCGAAAAAAGTAAAAGAGGGCCTGCACAGAGATCAACCTCAGCTATCCAATCAAAAAAAAAAAAAAAAAAAAAAAAAAAAAAAAATCAAATATTTAAATCAAAACGAGATAGATTGTAAAATAACTGTCCCATAGGATTAACGTTAGCGAGCGGGTAGTACAATTACTATTATATTCCCCAGACAGTAAATACGTCATAATAAGCATCGTCAAAATTGTTAGTACACAGGAACTATTATACCTACTTTATTATGTAATTAAAAAAAAAGGCTAAACACACACAATACTAAAAATAAGCTAAATAATTAATATAAAAATATATACAGGGTGATTATAAAAAAAACTATCCCGATATATGAGCCCTAACTGCCATACCGTTCACAGAAACTGAATGAAATTCTGGCCTAAAGTATTTTGAAGTATGCGCTCAAGAATCATGTGAAAAATAAAAGTCAAATTCTAACAGTTACGGTTACAGTGACAAAATTTCGAAAATTTCAAATGGCAACACCTACTTTTTTTTTTATTGGAATGTGATCTTCATAGTGAAAAACCATAAAAAGCGTTGGAACGGTACCTGTAGCACGAAAATCGCCGGCGCTAGACAGACTAAGAAGAATAGTGAAAAAACCCAATAAGGACAGAGAAGCAACACAAAACAAAACATTTTATTGTGTTTCATACACTTTCCATTTCACACACGACGACACTTTACATGCGGCAGATGGTGGATAGCACTGAACAATAAAATGTTTTACTTTCTGTTGCTTCTCTTTCCTTTATTGGTTGGTTTCACTTTTCTTCTTAGTCTGCCTAGCGCCGGCGATTTTCGTGCTACAGGTACCGTTTCAACGCTTTTTATGGTTTTTCACTATGAAGATCACATTCCACTAAAAAAAAGTGATGTTGCCATTTGAAATTTTCGAAATTTTGTCACTGTAACCGTAACTGTTAGAATTTAACTGTTGTTTTTCACATGATTCTTGAGCGTATACCTCAAAATACTTTAGGCCAGAATTTCATTCAGTTTCTGTGAACGGTATGGCAGTTAGGTGCTCATATATCGGGATAGTTTTTTTTAAATCATCCTGTATTAATTGAATACAGTTGATAATAAGGCATTTCTTTTCGCAACACCTGTTATATGGTGTGTAATTCTTAGTGAATCACTTGATGAATTGTCATCTGTGGAATTGTCATCTTCTTCTGTAGATTCTATCAAACAATGATCATTCATTTTAAGCGCAATGTTGTGCAATACAGCTGTAGCAACAATTATTGTCATGTAAGAATCCAACCTGCACTGCATTGTTTTGCTCAAACGTCGGAAACGTCTTTTCCAGACACCATACTGCCTCTCAAGAGTATTTCTTGCTCTCATTTCAGCTCTATTATATCTACAAAAGAAGAATACATTAATGAAGACAGACTTCTATGCTTAAAGAGATTCACATAAAAATATGTAAATTTAAAATATTTCAGTTGTATTGCAACTAAAAAATACAGCTTTGCTTATGGACTCAGCTAATTAGATGTTTTTAATGAAAGGTTTCCATTCATGATAAAGAAAAGAAAAAATATCCCTATAATGCGTAGAAATAATCCCTCCTAGCATGGTTAGGTGAAATTCAAAATATTTAAGAAGTTAAGAGTTATATGTAAGTGAGTGTAGACCAGCTGAAAAACAGGTATACGGACCAGACCATACACAGCTGCACACGTGCTGAATTCTTTGCTTTGTATAACTCCAGGAATCACAAACTGTAACTTTCAAAGTATAACAATTAACTAAAAAGTTTTATACTATTTTTCTTTATTAAACATTACACGTATTTTACTTGAAACAGCATTTTTTAGTATGCCATGTAACGTAGCGTTAATTGTTTCAACCAATCAACTTTTCATTTTAGAAATTTTAGAAATTAAAGATTATTTATTTTGTGGGGCATAAGTCTTTAATATGTAGAAAAAAGTTTAATATTTTTAAGTTAAAATAATGTTGAAGTTAAAAATAGGTTCATCTCCCCCCCTCCCCTATTTTTTTTCTGAAAGTTTACTTTGCTTATTTCAGATGACTTTGATAAGATGCGCGCTACACGTGCTCTACATGTGCACTACACGTGCACTACAAGCGTTGTGCGGCATGCACAACACATACCCATAAGCAACTGACAATATCACCATCAATTTTAAACTATTTTATAATAAAAATATCTTTTATATAAAAATTTTTGAATAATAAGTGGATAAATTCATTTTTTTGTGTTAAAAACCCTCTGAGAAATCTGTACAGGGAACAAGGGCTTTGCAGATTTCTGAATTATGTGGACTTTAGATCATTGCTTAATTTACATTTTAAAACCTCATCAGAATAGTTATATCTTTATAAAATAACTATATTATAAATATTAAAAGCTAACAAAAATATAAATAATCCATTAAAACTGTTAATAATTTTGATAAATTACTAAAATTTGTCATTTGTGATGAATAGCAGTTTATGAAATCCGTAATGTATAAATGCAAATTCCATTTCTTTTGTTCTGTTACTTTGCTCATAGATGGCAGCACCACACAATCGGTATTCAAAAGATTTTTTTTTCACGCTCAACAACTCAAAATTTTGAGACACATTCTCAGACTCATTTTTTAAAACAAAAACATGAAACTTGGCGGCGTGAAGACATTTATAAGGGCCCCATGTTTTTATTTTTCGTTCAATTAATTAGAAATTGATTTACAAACAATTATTTTCACAGTACGATATTTTTTTTGTTTCCGGCGCTATCGCTTCAGGAAATTCGGTTCAAAATGTCCACTTTGACAGCCCTTTTTTATATATATATTCTGCCTTTATCAAAAAATCGAGACAATGCGGACATGATAAAGTTTCTGAATAAGAGAACCTGCCAATTGGATGCATTTTAGAGCAAAAATGAATTTACAAATGTGTCTCAAAATAAGCAGTTTGGATTTGAATACATCCTTCACCATTATGTATGTGATTTACAGCGATATTATGCGATGCAGCGAATGTCAGAAATTTTGTTTATTTAGAAATTTTAATAAGTATTTCCTGAGCAATCTTTTTTTGGCGTCATTTGGTGCTGAAAATTATGTATAATAACTTTGAATAATCTATATATAAAAAAAGAAAAAAAAAAAAAAAAGAAATTAATAAATTACAAAGAAAAAAAAAAGAAATGTAAGCTTAGATAAAGCAGACATGAATAAAAAATATCTTAAAAGTAAAAAAAACGTTTTCACATTATACATGTAGTACAGCTAAACTTCTATTTTATGAAATTTTCTTTGGAATATCAATAAAAAAAAAAAAACATTGAAAAAACAATTCATAAAGAAAAATCAAAAAACATCGAAACTGACCTATTTTTTCGGAAGATGAACGATAACCTCCCCTTAATCTCGATTCCAAATAAACTTTAAAAGTTTAATTTTTAAGTACATTTATTTACCTTTATACCCAAGTGTTTGCCACCTTCTTGATAAATTTGTTTTTAAAAATAAATAAGATTTAATTATTTTCGTGAGAACGCAAATCAAAAGGGGCCAAAGCCATTCAAAGATTACTTTCCCTTAATTTTATTTATTGATATTTTAATACTTAAATAGATTATTAATTCATTTTATTACTTATTTCTAAAGTAAATAAATATATTAATGAAAGATTGTGATTGTATCCTTATGGTTGCTTAATGAAAACCATAATTTTAATCAATTATATTTTTAAATGTATTTACTTTATATTACTATGTATACGTACGTATATTACTGTAAAACTACGAGCAGGGAAGACCGAGCTATGCTCGGTCAAAAATAGCTTTCAGTTCAACTCGATATATTTTTCTCTCTGTATTATTACTATAATGCCTTTTATTTTATAAAAGTAGCTTGATCCATAATGACCCATAATCAAAATTACCCACTAATCAAATTTTCGCGAACATGTGACCAAGCCCAATTGTTTTCTCGTGCCCGAAATCCGTAGGATAAAAAAAATAGTCAAAATAGTCTGAGCCGTTTATTAGATAAAATTAGCTTACCCACAGTGACCCAAAAATGACCCACTAATCAGATTTTCTCGAGCATGGGACCTCGCCCAATGATTTTCTCGTGCCCAAAAACCGTAGGATACAAAATTTAGTTTGAATCGTCTGAGCTGTTTTTAAGATAAAATAGCTTGACCCATAATGACCCATTACCAAAATGACCCAATAATCGAAATTTCTCGAACATGTGATCTCATCTAACCCAATAGTCTTCTCGTTCCCTAAAACTGTAGGATAGTAAATTTAGTTCAAATCCTCTGAGCCGTTTTTAAGATAAAATTAGCTTGACCCATAATGACCCATGACCAAAATGACCCACTAATCGAATTTTCTCGAACATGTGACCTAGCCCAAGCTGTGACCTAGCAGTGTTTTCGGGCGTAAATACCATTGGATGCAAAATTTAGTCAAAAGAGTATGAGCGGAATTTAGATAAAATTAGCTTGACCCATAATAGCCCATGAACAAAATGACCCACTAATCGAAATTTATCGAACATGTGACCTAGCCCAACAGTCTTCTCGTACCCGAAAACTATGGGATGTAAAATTTAGTCTAAATAGTCTGAGCAGTTTTTTAGATAAAATTAGCTTGACCTACAGTGACCCAAAAATAACCCACTAATTGATTTTTCTCGGACATGTGACCTAGTCCAATGATTTTCTCGTGCCCGAAACTTGTAAAATACAAAATTTAATCAAAATCGTTAGTGCCGTTTTTTAGATAAAATTATCTTGACTACAAAATATTGTATTATCATAATTTTGACAACCAACACTCATCAGCGAGTATTGCCAAATTCTGGAAGATTGCTAAGTTCTGGGCTGCCATAGTTTGAACAAACGCGCCTGTCTAAGCACTGTCTGAGTATCGTATGCCGCCACTATCGCGACCTACGTTATACACGGCCGGTTAAGGACGTTTAAAACGTCACACGCAGTATATCATCTTCACACGTCGGTTGGTTCAAAGTAGTGCGCCCACCATTTTGTGCCAATCGAAGCATGTAAAGATTATCCACTCCGTGTGATGTTTTAAAAGTCATGAACCGGCCGTATATATAACGTAGGTCGCGCCACTATTATACCTAGGTACTCTAACTAAAACCGATAAGGATGAACTAATAGAACCATGATACATTGGAGCTATATACAGGGTGATTATAATTAAAGTCCCACTTTCAAAATGTTGTAAAAAAAGATCCACCGGTCAGAATGACTTCAAATTTGAGCTGAATATACTGGAAGAAAGGGAAAACGGTTTGGCGTAAGAAAAAAAAGTTCCAAAGTGTATCAATAGATGGCGCTGTAAGTGGCATAACGAAAGTATATTCGGCTACAAGTAACATTTTTATTCGAAATACGACGGCTTTAGCATGAGTTGCACAGTAAACCAACCGTACTGTTCAATGTGCATGAGTGTTTCGGCTGTTTGACGGAAAAAATGACTTCCAAATCAATCAACAGTTGTGGTACTGTCAGTGGAAAGCCCATCGACCAAGGCAAGGTCGTACCACATTGGATGAGAAAAGTCTGTTTTTAATTGTCCTTGGGCCAAAAATCGCATAAAAAGAACATAAGGATTTGGTTTTTAATTGTCCTTGGGTCAAAAACCACATAAAAAGCACACGAGTGCCATTTAATTTGCATAGTAAGCCCTTACAGCGCTATTGATACACTTTGGAACTTTTTTCTTATGCCACATCATTTCCCCCTTCTTCCAGTATATTCTGTTAAAATTTGAAGTCATTCTGACTAGTGGTTATTTTTTACAGCATTTTGAAAGTGGGACTTTAATTATAATCACCTTGTATATTTCAGTTGCCTAAATGGCTCATAAATTGAGTCAACTATTTTCTAAGCATGTAAAAATCAATTTACTATTTAGAAAGGGATTAAATCCACTAGCTATTTTATTTATTTACATATACGCAGCTCATTCCCACTCACGTCTGCGCGTCTGGATCTGATTTTGATTTCAGAAATCGCGTTGCTTCAGAACATGTGCAACTCTACTCACAGCTTTCTTGCCAAAGTATCTCGCCACTTCGGCTTGGGGTTCTGAATCGAACAGATTTTCAAAAATTGCGTAGATGACATCAATGTGGGAAACACCGAGGCTAACCAAAAAGACAGGCTGCCTCACTATTTTCACGTGATGCTCTTTTCGTGCACCTGTATTCGTGAATCACGTGACTCACGCGGACTGATACACGTGTTACGCACTGCAACAGCTTGTCTTTTTTGTTAGACTAAGATAAAAACGAGGCTGACAAAAAAGATAGGCAGTCGCACTGCGTTACACGTGTCTATTTTTTCAGATAGCTTGAGTCACGTGATGCACGAATGCAGGTGCACGAAAAGAGCGTCATGTGACTCTAGCTTTCCGAAGGGAGACAAACATGAAACGTAATGTCTTTTTTGTTAACCTTGGTGAAACATTACTGTGGGATCTGTCTTTATGCAACACTACCTAATAGATAATGCGTCAGGGCAGCACTTGATGGAATGACGTATTTATGGATCCGCCGACGTGCACGCATTCCCGATATTATACTAATGCGGCAGCCTGTCTTTTTTGTTAACCTTGGTGAAACATTACTGTGGGATCTGTCTTTATGCAACACTACCTAATAGATAATGCGTCAGGGCAGCACTTGATGGAATGACGTATTTATGGATCCGCCGACGTGCACGCATTCCCGATATTATACTAATGCGGCAGCCTGTCTTTTTTGTTAACCTTGGTGAAACATTACTGTGGGATCTGTCTTTATGCAACACTACCTAATAGATAATGCGTCAGGGCAGCACTTGATGGAATGACGTATTTATGGATCCGCATTCCCGATATTATACAACATTAGTTTTGTAAATTTATTGTGTGTTGTACACTTTTGTTAAGAGTAATTATAAAACAGGCGCTAATGTTTTCACATTTGTCTTTTCAAAAGATGAATTGAAAAAGAAATGGATTGTTGCTAAGTTGCAATCAGCTGATCAACCATTGTACTTCACTTGGAGGTCAGGGTACTTCCACAAATCAGAACTGCCTATTTGCAGTGTGTGACCTCCAACCTGACGTCAATTGCAACTGCCCTATTCATCGGAAGGATTACATTCAAACCAAACAATCTTGGACAAGTAACTTTTGTTGCTGATTTATGAGTATTTAATTTTCGTTTTTGTTTTCATATTAACAAAAAGCGAAAGTAAAAAAATGAATATACCAGAATAATTGAATGCAGTAATAAATTGCTTGTATGTATATATTTTTGAAACTGTCGGGTGAAATACTTTGAAAATTCTAAAATATCTGTGACATTTCTTAATGACATTAAGATGTAAAGATTAAAATTTAATTATTAAAAATTCATTTGTTTGTGGCTGTCAAAAAAAGCTACATTTGAGTGTAAAGCTATTCTTCCACCGCACACACAAATTATGGAGTCACGGTCGGAGTAACTAGTTGGATGTGCTAATAGCAAAACTTTCTTGGATCTCATACGTGTTAATCTTCAAAATTTGCTATCACAGCGCCAATAAAACGAATATTGGAATGTTTTATATGCGTAAAATAGAGAGTATTGTATAATAAAAAAGAGGATGTGATATAACTTATTAATGAAAACATGTACTACAACTTCAACTAACATTATACTTCAACTTGCATTTGTCTAAAAGATAACTGTAAACCATTAACTGTGTTGGTGTTTTTATGGTGAAGCATGAAACCATGAACATAGAAATAGATAAGGACTTCCAACGAAATAGCCTTTCTAAGAAAAAAACCGTTCCTCGAAAAATGTTTTAAATAGGTGGCGCCTGTGTAAGACAGTTGCTCTCATAATTACAATCAATTATGCAGTTATGAAATATTAGACAGTTGCTCAATAATTACATCAGTTCGCCTGATTGATAGCCATCGTCTGGTGGGTATCTGATATTCAGTTTCGGTTTGCTGTTGTAGGTGGCTCTACCTTAGCAGAGATGCTCGCTGGTCCATGCGCGTAACTGAGCAGCTGCTATTAAGTTCAAAATTCGCGACATGATATTAACACAATTTCGTTAGAAGTCCTTATCTATTTCTGTGTTCATGCATGGAACTTTTAATAGAACTGGAAGTAAGATACGGTGTTTTACATAAGATCTGCCCTGCTGCCTGTTTGCCACTGGATTTTTTTTAATTTAGTATTTGTTACCGAAGCTAATTCAAGCAGGCCAATAGTGGTGGGGGTTCACATGTATAAATTTCCCCTCAGCTCCAACACTCTTGAGAGTTAAACCGGCTGGTCATACTTCTTCTGCTTTCTTTTTTATTCTATGTGGTGAAGATTGAAAATAAAGTTTCTCATTTAAACTAAATATTTATTTCTCCTCAGTGATTATGAATTAACGGAAACGTCCCCATGAATATTGATGTTAACAACAGTCAGTTTATGCTCTATGCGTGCTTTTACTTCATTCACTGTTTTAAGCAAAGAAAGAATTTTCCAATTAAAAAGCAGTCAGAAGTCCTGCACAATGCATTCACAATATCTGGTGTGGAACGGACTACCATTTGATGTTTATTGGGAGACAAAACATACACGGTTCAGACTGGATATTCAAGATATCTTAGACCACCATTTTGGAGGTGGTACATCCTGGAATTAAAGCACTTCTTCACAATGCAAAACTCAAAGATTCACTCATTTAATATCACTGTGTCTGAGACCTGAACAATTGGGAATTGTACGCATGTGCATAAGTTAAAACGAGCCTCAATAGCCAATCAAAAGTGAGTTCTAGTGACTGTATATAGCAATAGAATGTTCAAACTCTCTCAGTAAGGTCGTCAGTCAACAATATCTTAAATATCTGGTCTGAACGGGGTATAATAGATATTTCCCCGTATAATAGAGATATATAAGATATATAAGATATATATCTCTATTCTTATCTCCCCGTATATAAGAGAGGTAATAATAGAGATGCGTTATTTCCTACATAGAACAGTTAGGAAATACGCAAATAAAATAGCTTATTTCTGTATTGTGTTTAATTTTTTTATTTTTTTATCATTGTTCACTACGAAGTTATTGTCATTTTTACTAATCCGGACAACATTTTGACTTATCTCGTATTACATTATTTACAATTTTTTCTTCGATTTGCTAGGATATTTTAATTTACTTGTGAAAGAGATTTTGGAATGACTCTGCAGGTGAAATAATTACATATTCATAAAGCTTAATATACATATATTTTAATACACTTTTAAAGATACAAATGTACATTTCAAATATTTTCTTTTAAATAATGGAGAAAGCAATACAAACAAGTAATATAAACATGAAATTTAATACAAACATTTTACAATCATTTTACAAACATTTACAAACATTTGATACAAACATTTACAAACATTTAATACAAACATTTTTGAAGCAATACAAACATGAAATTCTACAAAACATTCATTTTTAAATAAATATGTTTATGTAAAATTCAAATATGTTTAATTATAAAAAAACAATAATAATTAACAATTCTTTTCAATTTCTTTCTTTCACATTCACATTTCTTTTAAATAATGGATATATCAGAAGCAATACAAACATGAAATTCTACAAAACAACATTCATTTTTAAATAGATATTTTTATGTAAACACATTCACATTTCTTTTAAATAATGAATGTATCAGAAGCAATACAAACATGAAATTCCACGAAACAACATTCATTTTTAAATAGATATTTTTATGTAAACACATTCACATTTCTTTTAAATAATGAATATATCAGAAGCAATACAAACATGAAATTCCACAAAACAACATTCATTTTTAAATAGATATTTTTATGTAAACACATTCACATTTCTTTTAAATAATGAATATATCAGAAGCAATACAAACATGAAATTCCACAAAACAACATTCATTTTTAAATAGATATTTTTATGTAAACACATTCACATTTCTTTTAAATAATGGATATATCAGAAGCAATACAAACATGAAATTCTACAAAACAACATTCATTTTTAAATAGATATTTTTATGTAAAATTCAAATATATTTAATTATAAAAAAAACAATAATAATTAACAATATAATTAAAATGACAACTATTCAAAACGTACAATCTTTGAGATCATTTTTCATTTTTTCTATAAATTTTCTCCATTTATGATTGAATCCTTTTTCAATACACCCACTCATTTCAGAATATTATTTATCTTTCAAAAGAATGATTAAATTTTGGCTGCAAACTTTTCATTTATAATCTAAATACAAATGATTTCTGCTCTCAACATCTTAAACTTAGATACCTGAATTCGTGAAGAATATTCTATTCCATAACTTGTAACGTTTAAGACATCTTAAGAATGCACTAAAAACAATGACAAATTTATACTCCCATTTACATGAAAGAAATAAAAAAGTTACTGAAATAGGATAATTAAGATTATGGTTATTAAAATTTTTTTATGAAATTTAAATGAGATTTTTAACTTCGGAAAAGATACTTTCAAATAGATCTTTTCCTCCAGAAGATATAATGAACAATTTACACATGAAACTGGTTTTAAACATGAAAAGGTCTCTCTCACATACAAACTTTTTGGAAAGATTTATTTACACAATTCATTCCAACTTCAATTGAAGCGAAATTCATTCAAATTCATTTACATAATCCATTTCACCAGGTGCCATTATTTTAATTTTATAAAAGACTTTCTTGGATGATATCCAGCTGAAGCTGTTGTCAAACTTTAATACATCTAAAAAAAAAAAAAGTAAAAATTTATGAATTGTATTTAAAGTTATCAGTATATTACTAATACAATTAATTTTTGACATTTTCACACAAGACGATGGGAGCAAAGTAAATAAAGAGAGTCAATAAAATGAAAAAAAAAAATGATCAAAAAATTATAAAAAACACATGACTTATGATTTTTTTTTCAGTTACAAAGAAGAGAGATGTCACTTTCAGACTTTCTGAATTATATTTATTGACATTTCACTTATATATTTAAATTTTCGTGTGTATAAAGAATGAATAATACGCCTTGTACGACAAGAAGAACCCACCGTGAACTTCCAAACGGGCGACCACTTTTCACAAGCTTTTTGTCACAAGCATCTGAAACAAATTGGTTCGCCAAATTATGAAAAGGCATTAAATTAGATGACCGTAACCAAAACTCAATGACAATCTATACATATTGTGAGGATTCTAAATTTGATGTTTCATTGAATTCTGTACACATAAACTGGAGATGTCGATCGAACAAGTCATCGATTTTCCGTAACCCCTCTGAGAGATTTTTCCAAAAACTAATCAGCACCCGTTTACATAATGATAGAACTTCATACGAAATTTCATCCTATTCTACGCAAAAGTTCGTGAGTTCGAGCACCTACAAAATTTGTGTCATATACAGACAGACATTTTCTTAAAACAGTCAAATCGTGTTCAGGACCTTCTAAGCCCCACCAGTGGCTGAGAGGTTCTGCTCTCAAAGCTGGTAGACGGGAGGTGCTGGGTTCAAACCCCTGTCCCGCTCGTTGACCTAACCGTTCCGAGTTTCCGTGGTTTTCTTTGAACCTTGCCGTATATACGGGTTAGGATTCCTTAGAAAGACCCCCACGGAGGTCACTCCCCCCCTAAGACCTATATCTCTTGTGTAAATAATCGGCCGTCATAAAATCAACCAACCAACCAGGATCTTCTAAAGCGTATAAATCCGTCGAAAACCGGAAGTCGAAAAATTTCCCGAATCCAATACTTTCTTCTTGTATAGGTAGAAGTAAGTAAAAACTATTTTCTAGATAACTATTCTGGGACTCAACTCATAAATAAGTTGATATTTCAAATATTCATAAAAATTAAACAGATTGTCGTACAGAGTGCGATTTGTATCATAAAACTTGTCCAAGTACCACAGGTTTTCTGGCAAAAGCAAATGCAATAGTTCAATCTTTGATTTAACAATTTTTTTTACCACGAAAATTCCGAATATTTGTCTTATAGTGAGTCCGAATATAAGTCTTATAGTGAAAACCGCACTTCGATACAGCAATGTTAATTTTTTAATGAAATTTTGAAATGTAAACGGATTTATGGAACACACACACACATATATATATTCACACACCCAAGTACTTACATGTGCCTGGTGTTTCACATATAAATGTTCCAGATTCTGGGACCAAGTGGCAAAATACTCTTTCCAGTGTCAAGAGTTCTTCCATATCTTTCGAATCATCATTTTTCTTAAGGTAAAATCCAACAGCAATATCTTTAGTAGGAGTTTCAAACACCCATTCTACTTTACTGTTTGCTTCTTTCACTTTGATTTCAACAAGTCTGAAATCTTGACGAGGAACTTTAATACTTAATACTCCTTCTTGATCAACAAGAGACTGCATGGTTTTTTTGATGACATAGCACTCAGTTGGAACCATTCCACCGTAGTTTATCTACAAGATAATATAATATATTAGGAAAGTGACGAGGCAATTTCACGAGAAATTTTCTCAATTCCTTTCACAAACAAATCTATTTAAACAAACATCTGGTTAAAGAACCAAACAAAAAATCGTAGCGAATTAGTTTATTTACTCGGGAACAATCACGAAGAGTATGGCACACCCAAGGTACGTAAGTTTACCATTATAAAAATCAGTAACGACAAAAGTAATCGTCACGGAATTTTTTTATCATGGAATTTGTAGCAATAGTCTACGATTATAAAATCGAAAATTACTATTTAGAAATAGAGTTGACCATTGTAAAATATGTATGCACTCGATGTGTTATACCGTGCGCGGCTGTTTCTGTGTTAACCTTTTCGTATAATCAAACTAATTTTATTAATGTGTATATCAACCAGAACGGTCACCCTGTTAGGTAAGATAAAAAAAATTGTATAATACAGGGTGATTCATAAGTAAGTATACAACTTCCAGATGCTGTAAAACAGGAACAGTTTAAGACACGTTTCCCCAAATGTAAGCCGTAAGGTAGGTGTACTCAAAGTCTTTTTCCCGCTGCCGTGCAAAATGACATAAGCGATAGCTAGCGTGTTACGCGAATATCAATTACAAAATGGCTGCGTCTGCAGTGGAAAAGGCATTTTGTGTTCTTGAATTGAGCAAAACGGAATCTGACACCATTGTGCAACGGCATTTTCAAACACGATTTGGAAAGGAACCTCTAACCAGAAAATGCATTTATGACTGATTTAAAATTTTTTTAACTACGGGCTGTTTGTGCAAAGTGGACAGAAATGGATTAACAGTTTGATGCGTGTCATCAGAGTTTAACATTTTTAAAAACAATCAAATGGATTTTCTGGTTAGACGTTTTTTTCCCAAATCGTGTTCGAAAATGCCGTTGCACAATGGTAACAGTTTCAGTTTTGCTCAATTCAAGAACACAAAAAGCCTTCACCACTGCAGACGCCGCCATTTCTACTGAAATTCGCGTCACACGCGAATTTCAATAGAAATTTCGCACAGCAGCGGGAAAAAAACTTTTTGAGTACACCTATCTTACGTCTTGCATTTAGGGAACATGCCTTAAACGGTTCCTGTTTTACAGCATCTGGAACTTGTATACTTACTTATGAATCACCCTGTACATTTAACCTTTTCAAACCCGCGTTCACAAATGTGTACCTGTATTCTTTACCTCATAAAAACTAAACTGTTTGATTTTATTACATTTTGACTTCACTTGCTGAATGTTTTTCGCTTTAAAACCAAACCAATAAATGGTACCATTGATGCCGATTTTCGCATAAAATAAATGTTATTTTCATCCGAGTTTGCAAACTGCCTTCAAGACAATGTGGCCAAGAAAGTATGTAATTTTCATAATTATTTAACTTAAGTATTTAACAATAAAATTTTTTGAGAATTTGTAGATCATTTATTTGTTTCAATAATCCCTAAATTTGTTATTATGGAAATTTAGGGTAATGATAATTAAATTGATATTTTAGGGGACTAATAATTTTGGATCGATATTTGTGAACCTAAATTACCAGTGCCCTAAAGTATATCCATTTCAGAAAAATGGCTTTTTTCTGTCACTCATGTCATTTTGTTTGTAACAAAGCAATGAATGAGTATTTGAGCTTCAGGTCTCAAGAGGTTAAACAATCCTCAAAACAAAAATCAAAACGGCAGTAAATATAAATACTAAATTATATTAAAACAATCAGAACATAGAAAAAAATCCTATCGAGTTGGCAAAAATCAGCGATTACCCAACCACTTGCTTTGTGACTTTGATAACAGTTTATTGTACGATATTAGTTCACCGTAACTTAACTAAATTAACAGCCATATTAAATTTTTGTACTGAAGATATTCTTTGAATAATTGATATATCTACTTACTATACTTTCACATCTGGGATTGCCATCGGGATCTGTTCTTGTTCCCCCAAGAAACTTTGGTAAAAGATCTGCATCAATATCATTTAATAGGGCTTTTTGATAATCTAAAAGAAATAAAAACCCATACAATTAACTTGTTTAGATGATATGTTTTGAATTCACATTTCCAATTAACATTAGAATTAAAAAAAAAAAACACTATCCCATAAAGTACGTTCACATTTCAAAGTTTCATAAAAAATTAAATTGTTGCATCGGAATTTGGTTTGCACCATCACCTTTATTTAAGCGTCTAACTTTTTGCGGCAAAAGGAAAAAATAGCTCCAATTCCCTTTGAATTATTTTTGTCGTAAAAAATCCGACGATTTGAAAAATGGTGAAAATGTCACTCCGATACGACAATGTTGCATTTTTTATTGAAATGTGAACGGACTTAATGTGAATGACTCGTTTTAAATCCGACACGTCTTAAAGTGCAAACAACATGACAATTTGTTTAACTTTTATGAATAACTTAAATAGAAACTTATTTATAGGTATCTAGCATTTTTTTTTCTTTTACCACAAAAAGTCCATCTGTTTGACAAGTCTTATGGTGCAAATGAGATAACTTGATAAGTTTTAGGATTTTTTGAAACGTGTTTACATATTCTTTACACATATTTATTCACATTTCCTCATCAACTATTTTAACAGTAGCAAATTTATGAAACAGTAACAGATTTTTTTAGACGAAAATATAGCATTCTCAGCTATGTAAAAAATACATTAAAATATTGACATAGAATGAATTTAAACCAGGATAAAACATCAGCAAATGTTAACGAAAAATGACGTCACTTATAAACGTTAGAAGTAATAGTGATCTTAAGTGACCTTCTAAATTTAGCTTCTTTCTGAGACTCAACATTTACTTTGGACTGATGTGTCATGTGTTAATAACAAATTCAAAACGGACGAAAATTCGTAAAATTCAAACTATCATAACTCAGTAAGTTTTGGTTAAAACATGGAATTTTTACTGTTCATGTTCGAACATGAAAAAAGCTTTCCTAAATAAAACTTAAGATCCAAAAATCGTATAAAATTTTGAAATATTTAAAAAATAACTATTTTGATGTAAATTGATTTTCATAAGATGAAAAATATCTGAAAAATTTTTGGTACTTGAAGTGCACTTTTAAAAATAACGGTTTAGGAATCAGTTATTGGTGAACAATAAGAAGGGACATCCCTGTATATACGTACATAAATTATATACATGCCTTGCCTTTCTTTAGATATGGCAAAAGTTAGTTAAGGACGGACAATTAAAAGTAGATTTTTGTTTCCATTCACTATTGTAAGAAAACCTTTTTCTTGTTAGAAAATAAGGCTAAGAAATTAAAATGCAGTTTCTAAGAAGAACCAGCAATTTTTTTTTAAGTAGAAAAGTAAATGACAACCTTTGGCTCTTTTTTTAGCCGTTAAAAATGTAGAAAATAAGCACTCTTAAAAGATTAACCCGTTTACGCCCAGCGTCCTATAAATTGGACAGCTTCATTCTGTCTCCTCAAATTCAATTAATGAGTTTTATTGATTCTTTTATGAACGTGCATGTATCCCAGCATTCCTACTCACTCTTCCATTCCACTGGGATACGGTATAGTCTAGATTATTAGTCTGCTGTTGGAACATAAGCAGCGCCATTTTATCTGTTTCTGAAGTTCCTTGTTAATATCTCTTTTAAAGTACTACAATTGACTTGTAAGCACTACCTGTAGAACGTCCTACCACTAGAAGAGCAAAAGCAGATTTTCTTCTGATCTCGTAGTGGTAGGACGTCCTTTTGTGCCTGATGAATAAATATTTCTTTCGAAACACGTTGTGTTAGTTTCTGTGGTGTATTTAGAAATTCTCCCTTATTTGTAATAAGACAAAACTTCTGAAAATTTTTATTTCTTGACGTTCAAAACACTCTCTAAAAATGGCACTCAAGTTCAAACTTTAAAACCACTTAGGTGTTAATGGGTTAATGTAAATATAGCACAATAAATATAAGTGAATTTTCAAATAAAAAAGTATCAATATCCACAAAACTACTTAATTCCGAATGTAAGTATTAAAATAAAACTTTTATCAAAACGATCTTAAAACTAAATTCTAGGATGAATTATTAATACAGTATTCTTTTGGGAAAAATATTTTTAAAAAATCATCCCAATTTGAAAAACTAAAAAATATTACAATTAATTAATCATTTAAATAATCTAATTGCTTAATTACTTCAATAATATCAATCCACACACACACACACACATATATATATATATATATATATATATATATATATATATATATATATATATACACACACAAGAGGATTAGGATTGGACATTAGGATTGGAATCAAATTGGTTTTATATCTCTGATTCTATTGTGAAATTTTAAGCCTTAAGCTTTTTCTTTTTTAATCTTCTTTTTTAATCTTCTTTTTCAATTTTGTTATTGAGGTTGGCCATGGCATGTTCGGGATAGAAAATGAAGTGTCTTGCGTTTATAGTTCATTTACAGAGGCACTCAAAAGTATTCCGTTACATGGGGAACCGTCTATGGGGAAAAATCACTTGCGGTGTATTTTAATGGAGTTACACTATTCGAAAATTTTGAAATTTATATGCATGATTGATCTGCACTACAAGAAGGTTACTTTAAAATGATATTTGTAGCCCTTATAGTTCATTTACAGGGGCACTCAAAATAATTCCGTTCTATTATGTTCCATGAAAATTAATAGTTTGCGGTCTATTTTAATGTTTACTGTTAGAAACATACAGTGAAATGAATTTCTGTTGTGCACTAAAACATGCTTTCTGTAGAATAGTGAGTGCAAAGCAATTATCATTCATTTACAGGGTCACACAAAAGAATTCAGTTGTATAATTGTCTATGGGGGAAAAACTGCTTCCAGAGTATTTTAATATTATCTTGCACTATTTTAAACAAGATGAAATTGATATACATTACTTAGGTTTAATACAAGATGCTTGTTATAAAATATGATGTGCATAGAATATATCGTTCAGTTACAGGGCCACACAAAAGACTTCGGTAACAGTACTGTATCCGAAGTATTGTCGACTTAGAGATAAGTGCGTGTTCAGTAATGACATGCGTTTATGAATTCAACTAAATTTTCCATACTACGTGGTGTGCATAAATTATATAGATGATATACAGGGCTACACAAAAGTATTCGAAGCAACATTGAGCATGAACGCTGCTTAAAGTTTTTTTTAAATTCAGTTATGCATTTTCAAGCTCATCTATATTTTGTATACCAAGAGATGTTTGTAGAAATTAACTAAAATCCTATACAGGGCTATTCAAAGAACTGGATAATGGCCGGCTATGAATAGTAATTCCTGGAATTGCGATTTCAGTAGTTTTGAGAGCATTTTGGCATGAATTAAATTTTAGCTTAATATGTGGCCCGTATAAAAATTAGTAGATAATTATACAATATACAGGGCTGTACAAAATAATTTAAATATGTGTCCTTCTATTAGCAGAAATTGTTGAAGGTGAATTTTCAATAATGTTATGCGCTTTCTTACTAAATTTATTTTTAGAATACTATGTAGAATATACACAAATCTATAGATCATATACAAGGCTGCCCAAAATAATTGGAGCTGCGGACGGAAACTGCTGAAATCAGATTTTCTAAAATGTTTACTTAGGTATATTCTTACCCTTATTAATAGGCGAAATTTTAATAAAGTATTCTAGGCGGATTTAAAAACACCAATTTTGAAAACAACATATGTTAAATGGCTGCATTATTTTTTAATACTTGTTATGTAATTTTCATTAGAACTAGGAAAGAGTTTTTGTAAAAAAAAATAAAAAAATGTTCAAAATTAAAATCTAGAAAATGTAAAAATGGTGAGGAGGACAAATGACTTCATTTATACCTTCATCTTTAAACAAACTGTGAAAAAACACATCTGTTAGTTCTAAAAACCATATATTAGACATTTTATCATTTTTTAATTTACTGCATTTTAGAAGCAGCTGTTTTACCGAAAGAACGATACATTACTATTGGTGAGTTTATAAAAAGTATTTTTTAATGTTCTACTTAAAATATACCATTTTTCAAAATGTTTGTTAAAAAATAGTTTAATTTAGAAAGATAAAAATCAATCCAAAGCTTTCAATGTTGAAATATTTCAAAAACATAGAAAATTCCCGTTAAATATTTTATATCAATTACAGTTTCACTTAAATAACAACAACAAAATACATACCTTTGCCATATATTCTAAACTTTTTCAAAGTAGTTTCTGATAAAAATGGTTTTGACAAATTGAGTACTATACTGAAGTATGCTGGAGCTAAAATAAGAACACAAAATCAAACAAGTGGGTAAGTGTGATCGAAGATCGCACAAACGGTTTCGCCTAATATTCCTTTCAAAACACTTTATTCTTTAATTAATAAATCTAAATCATTAATTTACAATTATCCTAATCATTCATAAATACACTTTATCAATAAGAACACAGAGAACAGCAACATAAACATAATAATAAAATAACAAGAGGAAGCTATATTTTAATCAAATTAAAAAATATTCAAAAACTGCTTTTCAGACAATTTTAACAGCATATGTTTATCTGAAAAGCATATTTAATTACGTGATTTAATTTTAGCTAAAAAAAAGAAACCCTTAAAATGACAAATAAACAAAAGCGAAACTTCTTTTAATTGCACTGGTTTACAAATTTAAACATTTTTTATATACTTTTGATGAAACACCTATTTTTTATTATACTACCTCTTACTAATGAAAGGCACTATTTAAAAAAAATCTATCACGCATAAAATTTTTACATTTTTCAATATTCACATTTTTAATTCTATAATATATCTATCACGTCACATTCAACCTACCCGCATTGTCAACTTGGATTCTATATTCTGTTTTCTTGTGTTTTTGCGAACTAAAGTAGTTTTGTTTTTGATAAAATGTCTAATAGAGTGTGTAAATTAAATTCTGATCGTTTTTGTTCGCAAAAAAACGAAGACCGATATCGGAATGTTCTAAAACAGCATATTTGCATTATTTTGGATTCTCAGTGATTAATCAAGATAAAAAGTGGGTCCCACATGTTTTTTGTGAAAACTGTAGGAAAACTAACTAGAAAAACTAACTAGGAAAACTAACGAGCGTGAAAACTAACTCTTATATGCTGAGCTTCAGGAGAAAAAAAGTATCTTCAATTTGGATCACCAATGCTGTGGAGGGAACCTTCAAATCACGAAAATGACTATTTTTGTTTGACAAAACTGCAGGCTTTAATTAAAAAAATAAACAAAAAATTCAGTATCCTGACATTCCATCAGTCTCAAAACCGATATCACATTCGGAAACTCTGCCAAATCCCGTATGTCCAGGTATGCCAAGTGTGAGTTGCCAAGATATAGATGATCTGTTTATGGAGGATGAAAATGATGACGATTTCGTAATCGAAGATGATAAAACGCCATATTTAATAAACCAAAATGAGTTGAACGAGCTTGTGCGAGACTTGCAACTATGTAGATCAAAGGCAGAGATTATTGGCTCTCGTCTACAACAGTGGAACTCATTGACACCAAAGTAACTTAATAAAACACCAAATATCAAAGTAACCGAAATCGAACTCAAATTTTCAGCAATTATCTCACCAAAAAGGATGATTTTTGTTTTTGCCATGATATTCCCGGACTTTTTAATGCGATGAATCAAAATTATGATCCAAATGAATGGCGTTTATTTATCGATTCATCTAAATGTAGCTTGAAAGCTGTATTACTTCATAACGGTAATATAAAACCATCTTTACCAATTGGCCATGCCGTAAACAGTAAAGACACCTATCAAACAATGTCTCTTTTAAGGAAAATGATACAATATGAACAGCACAACTGGAAAATATGTGGCGATTTAAAAGTAGTTAGTATGTTACTGGGCTTACGGGGCGAGTATACCAAATTTTCATGTTTTTTGTGTCTGTGGGATAGTCGAGCTAAAGAACACCATTACATAAAAACCATTGGCCTGTCCGAAATGAATTTACTCCAGGAAAAATGAATGTGAAGTATACATCTTTAGTGGATCCGCGAAATCTAATTTTGCCACCATTACACATTACATTGGGTATAATAAAAAATTTCGTCAAAACCATGGACAAAAACAGTGCTGCTTTTGAATATTTACTTAAAATTTTTCCAAGTATTTCAGACGCAAAATTAAAAGAAAGAATTTTTATCGGTCCACAGATACTTAAACTGAAGCAAGATGAGGACTTTGAAAAACTTTTATCTACTAAAAAAAAAAAAAAAGAAAAATGCTTGGGATTCCTTTAAAACTGCCGTCCATGAATTCTTAGGAAATCATAAAGATGAAAATTATGAAAAAAATATTGCTGTTTTATTAAAAAGCTATCATGAAATGGGTGTAAACAAGTTTCTAAAGATACATTTTCTCCCTTCACGCCTGGATTTTTTTCCCTGAAAAATTAGGCGCCATGAGTGACGAGCAGGGCGAGGGTTTTCACCAAGACCTTAAACTTTTTAAAGACAGACACAAAGGTTTTTGAGACGAAAGTATATTAGGTGACTACTTCTGGTCTATTTTAAGAAAAAAAGATCAAGAAAATTATAAAAAGAAGAGTAAAATCAATCATTTCTAATTTTTTCTTTTTATATTTCATGTTATACTTTTTTAAGTATTTAATAAATATTTTTTAAACTAGACGTGACAGATTTTTTACAATAATTTTTCCGTACTCAGCGCACCAAAATCTATGAAAAAATACACATTTCGGCAAAAGTATATAAACCTTGTAAACCAGTGTTATATGTTTAAATAACGCAACGATCCATTGGACAATGAAATGCAGTAAGAGGGAAAAAATAGAAATTTTCAACTTCCGTCGTGGAGAAAACATGGAACCTTTGGGTTAGAAGGGAAACACGCTACCACTGAACCAGATGGCCTATGCGAAAATGACTAAAATTAAGGTTGTGTTTTAAAATCTAAATCACAGAAACGGTCGGATGTCATTAAATTAATTCATTAAATTAAAATAATATAAAACGTTTTCAACATTTTATGATTTGTCATGTGACAGGAGGTATTCAGCTATAAGTATTTCAAAATTTCAAGTCTCTAACTTATCCAGTTTCAGAGTAGGAACTGTCTGACGGACAAATGAGCGAGAGGAATAGTGTTTCTTCAGTTGAAGGAAACACTAAAAATTAACTTAACTGGCGTAAAATTTTTGTTCGCAGCGACTGTTGCCAGGTGTCCTGATTTTCAGGTGTTTCAAAACCTGTCGCGGACGCCAAAAGTTTAGTTTTTTTTTTATTTACAGGCATTTTTAATCATTTTCTCCCCTGAAATGTGTGCTTCTATAAATATTACTTTTCAGACAAAAATTTTAATTTAAAATTTAAAAAACTTATTTAATTTTCGATATAGCTCATGAACCATTTGCCCATTTTAATTTTTTTTTCACGATTGTGTGCAAAATAGGTTTCTTGTTAATGTGTCTCTAAGATTTATAAAAATATTACTTACAAAATTTATAATAAATTTAAAAGTAAAAAAAAGAGGATTTTTGAGTATTTTTTTTTACTTTTAGGAATGTTTTTTCAAGATTTTAACATGAAATTAAAAATTCTGAAGACAATTTATTAAAAATATAACAAAAACTCTGCACAAAATTTCATACACATATTGCAAGAAAGTTTAGATATATTCTTTTAAATATGAAAAATTATAAAAAAATATCCATTCCGAGATAAAAAGACTTTAAATTTAGTTAAAGCAGTGCAGATAGTACAACACAAAAATTGGTTATCTGCTGAAGTAATCATCGAAGAAATATGTGGTTTGCTTTATTTAATTTAACTTTGTAGTATTTTATTAGCAAGGGAAAAAATTAAAAATGCATTTTTTTGTAAATTTTGATCGCCGAAGCCCCTTAAAACCAGTGAAATCAGAACCTGGCTATAATGAAAAACTTTTATGATTCCGGAAAAGAATAGCGCTAAGACGGAATATTTTTTTGGTGCCTAGTTACTCGTTATTTACAGATTTTGCAGTATTTGTTCTGTAAAATTTGTGAAAATGGAACCTGTTTATAACGGAATCCTGTCTTAAACGTAAACATTTCATAATCCCGACGGAAGGAATACCATGCAATTATAACTGTTTAATCAGAAACCTCCCCAAAACGGAATTTTGTAACGGTCACTAGCGATTGCGTTTTCCCATATTTTACTGTACAGGTTATTGTGTTTATTTAGTATGGTAAAACCTACTAAGACAGAATCTCTTGACCGAAGATAAATCCGATATAGTCAGATTTTCGTCTTAGCAGGGATAATTGTATGCTATTCCTTCCATAGGAACAAAGAATTTTTTACATTTCGGACAAGATTCCGTTATAGATAGGTTCCGGAGTGAGAGGATTTACTGTATTATTATGCCCCGATTGCTACTGTCTAGCATTTATGTCTCCATATCCAACTTTTAGTGGCAGTGCATCGGGCAACACTATGCGCAACTGCCGTCACGGTGCCGTTTTGTTCCCAGGTAGTCTTATAACTTATTAAACAAGTGGGGAAGTGTGATCGTAGATCGCACAAAGGATTTCGTTTAATATTCCTTTCAAAACACTATCTTGTAATAAATCCAAATCATTAATTTATAATTATACTTATCATTTATCAATACACTTTACCAATAAGAACATAGATGGCAGTAATTAATTAAATTAGCATTTAATTAGTAGGAAAACGCAGCACCATTAAATTTAATAATAAAATGACAACAAGAGGAAGCCATTTTTAAATCAAATTAAAAATATTCAAGAATTGTTTGCAGACAATCGTAACAGCATATGTTCGTATATCTGAAAAGCATATTTAATTATTTGATATAATTTTAGCTAAAAGAGAAACGTAACCCTTAAAATGGCAAAAACGAAAGTTCTTTTAATGAAATACATCTGACAATACAATGTAAAAATCGGAACTTTCAACTTCTGTCGTCCAGAATAGAACCCGAAACCTTTGGGTTAGGGAGAAAACACTCTACCAGTGAATCATCTAGCCTTAGCAAAAACGACTGAAATTAAGATTGTTTTAAGATCTAAGAAAATCGCAGAAATGGTCGGATATGTCATTAAATTAATTCATTTAATTAAAACAATATAAAACTTTTTCAAAATTTTATGATTATGTCATATGACAGGAGGTATTCAGTTATAAGTATGCAAAATTTCAAGTCTCTAACTTGCACATTTTCCGAGTATGAATTATGTGAGACAAAGGAGTGAACGGAATAGGGTTTCGTCAGATAAACGAAACCCTAAAAAAAGAATTTTATAAAAATAATGGTATTTTTATATGATTGTGTTTTTCAGTTGAATAAATCAGTAATTATATCACATATATACTACATGAAATTACAAGAGTAGAAAAATAAGTAGTGATTAAAGGGTAACATCATCAGTTAAGGATTAATCAGACATACATTTATTTAAAAACACTGACACGAATCTGATTACATTAAAAAATCACATCATACTTAAAAAAAAGAAGACAAATATTTCTTAATCAAAAAACATAATATAACCACGTACAAAAATATACAATAACCTTTTCCGAGTTACTCACGATTCCGAAAAGCGTATTTATCTTTTGAAACCTCGAAAACTAATATATAATAGAGATTTAAAGATGCATTTATATTAAAAAAAAAGGTTTTCTTTTGCTTCCACTGATTTTCGGGAACGTTTTCGAGTAGGTTTTATAATGTATTAATCATTTTTCTCATTTCTTCTGATTCTTAGGATTCTGTCCACTCTCAATTATGCATTTTCAGCTGCGTAACCTAATTTATACATGCAAGAGTAACAAAATAATATTAATTATAATGTTAATGCTGTTAATGTATCATATCATGTTTGTCTGTAATACATGCTTGTTGAACATGAGAATGTTTACTTGAGAAGTGATAACATACTAAAAACCAATATCCCGTTTTGAGAAAGCTGATTGACACATTATAAAAACTATTCTGAAACGTTTCCAAAAATCAGTGGCAACAAAAGAAATTTTGTTTTTATAAATGCTTCGTTAAATCTCTAAAATATATTGGTTTCTGAGGTTTCTAAAGATAAAGAACGCTTTTTGGAATCGTGGGTTACTCGGAAGAGGTTATTGTATACTTTCGTTTGTGGTTATACAGCCGACGGGTCTTTGAAAAACCTTCGCTATAACCGATATGCGTAATAGCCGATACACCATAAAAAAAGGAAAAAAAATAACAGAAAGTGACGACAAAAGAGACTCTCTTTTTGCTTTTATTTCCTCAAGAATATAAATCATTTGTTTTTAAAATTTAATTTTTGGGAAAAAATCAGTAACGGCTGAACTGCCTTTTTTGAACGGCTGAATTTAAAATTGATTTGCACAATTCTTTTTCAATCGCATATAAATGATGTTTGCAGTCAATATTATGTCCTTCAAAATATACTTGTAATAGCACATTTTGATGATTCTTTGTTTTCCAATTTTATGTCATCTTTGGATTCACCAGATTCACATGGATTTAGAACTTCAGCAATGATGTTTTCATCTGTTTCTTGATCTTCTATTTTTAGGTTGTTATCGTTGCTAATATAACCCGTCAGTGTAATATTGTTAGTTACATTTCTTTTCATTCCGTCTATCCGAAAGAAAACTATCTCCGGGATCAGTTTCTGGAGAGAAATCTAAGTGTTTTCTCCATTGAAAAATCCCTCATGTTTCCAACGATTTTTTTTTTTTCATAGAGAGTCACGCATTTTCTAAAAATTTGCATACAATTTTCACATCAGCGGCAAAATCCCGATTTAATTAAAGGTTCAACGAAAGTCGTTGGATTATCTTCCACATTCTGTATTTTCCTTTGATTCAATTTATTATTCCCATAACTAGAGCTTAAATTTTGGATGTGACATTTGGTGTAAAACGGCATAGAGTAATGTTTTTAAGCTGAATGTTTCTGTTATGGGCACTGCAGTTATCAATTAAAACCAAAATGTGTCTATCGTGATTTGACAAGTCGTTATCAAATTCTTTCAACCATTTACTGAAAATTTCACAAGTCATCCATTACTTTTGATTATTCCAGTATTCTATAGGTAATTTAACATTGTTCAGACAGCGAAGATTCTTAGATTTTCCGATAACCGACATTTTCCTCTTATCCGATCCATCCATATTGGAGCAAAATAATGCAGTTAATCTGACTTTGGAATGTTTTCCAACAATACAGGTTTCTCCTTTCAACGCAAATGTATGTTCTGGTAAAAAGTTGATAAAAAAAGTTCTGTCTCATCAGCATTGTAAACACCTGAAATTTTAAATTGTTTAATTAAACTTTCTTTACTTTTAAACCGTTCTCCGATTATTGAGTATTCTACCAGTGCACTTTATCCACTTACAGTTTTAAAAATAATTGCATGGCGATCCTTAAAGCGTTGTAGCCATCTATTGTCCGCAAAAAATAATTTTTCCTAAACTCTTGGCAAATTTCATCGTTTTTTTCTTCAAAATAGGTCCATTAATTGGCACATTTTTTATTCTTACTGACATAAACCACTTAAAAGGCATTTTTCTACATCATACGTTGAATAACGAAACCGCAAGTCGGTGACAAGAGAACTTTCGTGATACTTTTTTAACAATTCCTTTTTATTCTTTAAAATTGTCGATAAAGAATTAGCTGCGATTTCACCTTTTCAATCGACCTTCATCATCTTATCATTTTGATTTTAGTTTCTAACGACAAACACATGTCTTTTCTCCTGCCATAGCTTAAACACACTTAAAAAAATTTCCGACTCAACCAAACATCAATTAGCAACTAAGGAAAAGCAACTCAGGCAACAAGATGCACTGAAGCCACGTTGGCCTAAAGGCTTATCAAACAGATCTTACACATGCGGAGATCAAGCGAATCTTTGCCCCGTTGCCAGGTATCAACCCGTTAAGCTGGTCAAAAGCCCGGGAGGTAGGAGGTCTGGTCAGCGGTCTAAAAAAAAAAAACAGTTAAAAAAAACTCACTTCTTAGTCATTAACGAAAAGTAACTAAACATCTCAGTGACTGCGATCCTGATACGGGAATTTTAATGTCAAAATGACCCTTTCACTGTAGTTTCACTCTCAGGTGTGAATTTCTCAACAAATTTGCCACACTCCACATTCCAAGAAAAGACATAGATCCGTCCCTCCTTTTTTCAAACTTTTCTTCTTCCAATATCACAATTTCGTCAAGATGCCTAACCTCGCATTTCAAGAAAAGGCAGGGATCCCTCCCTGTGTTTCTTTGTACTTCCAATATCACGTTTTTTCTTTCAGCCGAAACAGTAAAATCGTTACGATTTACTTTTGTACTCTTACAAAAAATCTGCGCAATATCCGATAATGACGTTTTCAGTTGTTCGTTCTAAGCGATCTCTTTAACATTATTAAAGTATTGGAGATACAACGGGACAGAAAAAAAAATCGCATTAACCGGTACTTCGCCAAATCTGATCTCGCAGTAAGCGATCTCGACTGTATAATACTTTCCTAGATTAAAACACATTTGTCTTTTTTAATAGTAGATTTTATTACTCATCTGAGGAACGTAATAAACTAACATTCTAAAAAAGTTGCACAGATTTATTGTAGTATGCATCAAGATTATCTTTTGCGATATTGAAAATTTTGAAAAACAAAACACGCGGAACATTTTAAAGATTATAGACTGCGAAAAATCTGTTTTGAGAAAAATTCATTTGGAACACATTATATATGTTATTTTTATTAGTTACATATCTAAGTTGTACAAAAACACAGCGATTGACGAGTATATTGCAATATATTGATAAACTTATAAATTTTCATATAAAAAAATCGAATTTTTGCACATTTCAAAATCTATCGTTCCTTTAAGGGGTTCTGGTGGGGGGTGAAATTTATTCTATTTATTTATACGATTTTTTTTTCTGAAATGTGTCTTTATAAAAAAATTAATTTTCGAATAGAAAAATTTTGAAAACTTGTTTTTAAGTTAAAATTTTAAACTTATTTAATTTTTGATATAACTCATGAACCATTTTACCAATTTCATTGCTTCTTTCCCTATTGTTGGTAAAAAGGGTTTCTTCTTAATCTACTTTCAGGATTTATAAAAATATCACTTACAGAATTTATAATAAATTTAAAAGTAAAAAAAAAAAATCAGGATTTTCGGGAGGGATTTTTACTTCCGAGAAATATAATTTCAAAAATTTCATATGAAATGAAAAATCCTGAAGACAATATATTAAAAACATAACATAAAAACTCTGTACAAAATTTCATACACATATCACAAAAAAAAGTTTTCTTTAAAAAAGTTTTTCTTTAAAAAAACTTTTCACAAAAAAAGTGTATTTAAGCACGACAAAATATGAAAAAAATATATTCTGAGGTAAGTAGATTCAAAATTGGAGTTACGGGTGGGAAAAGTCTAATAGTATACAGGGCTATACTAAAGAATTCATACACAAGAGTTGTGTCTTAAATGTATTGAGTTGCAAGGGTATACACTAAAAAATAAAATGAAATTATGTCAAGAATCTTGTGTCTTCATTTTCAGGCCTAGAACTTTTTGAATCACCCTCGTACAACACAAAATTGTTAAATCTGCTGATATAATCACCTCAGAAATACGCGGTTTGTTTTATTTAATTTATTTAACTTCTAAATAGTTTAGAAGCGAAAAAACAAAAAAATGTATTATTTTGAAAATGTTAACCATGGGAACTCAAGCTCTCGCCGACTGTTTTATCTGAAACTTAGTTTCTATATCACAATTATCAGGGTACAAATTTCAGCTGTTCAAAATAATTATATTTTTAATGCTAACTTTCGAGATTTTATAACATTTCTAAATAATTTGCAACATCAGCTTAACTGACAACTTTTCAAATGAATTATTTTTCGATGCGAACTTTCTAAACTGCATAATATTTCAAATAAATTGCAACAATAGCGTAACTGGCAGCTCATTACGTGCAACTTCAGGAAAAAATGTCATTTAAAACTAAACTCTGCAGATTTACACTGAGAGATATTTTGTTTGCGTGAGATTTGAAACAGATAAGATCACGATTTCCTCAATAAGCAATGCCATTCTTTTGTTTTTACCTTAGAAAATTAAGTAAATGCACGTAATTAATCTATAATTTTCAACTTATTTCCAGAAAAAGAAAATATTTTCACAAAATACATACTTATAAAATGAAATTATTAGAATTAAAAATAAATCATTCAATATTACCATTGATGAAGTGAGTTGTCTTCATCCTTTCTGGGTAATTAGCCTCATACAGCTTTAAAACCTCATTCAGCATATTCAAAGCTGAAAATATTAAATAATATATAACTAAATATATAACTAAAATGAAAAACATTATATAAAAGCTTATTCAAATATATATATAATTAATTATTTTTTAGCAGTGAAATTACGTCCGAAATTATTGAGTATTAAATACATGAATTTTCATATTGGTAACAAAGCGTATAACCAAAAGAGTGAAAAATGTCCATGCCGGAAATCGAACCCGAATACTTGGTATAACGCACCAATGCTCAACCAATGAGCTACCATGACGATACCCAGTCTGGCATCTCTCACTCACATAAGTTGGTAAAGCTGCAACCGCAGCTCAAGATGGAAGGGCCTCCGTGAGCACACAACCTTGTTACATACATGAGACGAAACGAATCCCCAGCTAAGCTGGGTCCTGGTAGCCCAGTGATAAGAGCATTGGTGCGTTATACCAAGTATCCGAGTTCGATTCCTGGTATGGACATTTTTCACTGTGTTGGTTTAAAATTTAATATTCAATTATTAAAATTTTAAAATGTAGAGGAAGGTGGCCTAAAATGATTCTAACGTGCAAAACGATCCACATATATTTTCTTCCAGACAGGTCGCGCTATCTACAGGGTAACACAAAAACTAGTTGTTATAAGTGAAGAAGAAGCAATGGCGGTATTCAACGATCGCAGTATTACGCGTCTGAATAGAATTCTATGAAAAATTGGTTTTTATATCATCTGTTATAGGGTAAGCACTAATTTCCATATTTATTTAGATATACAGTCTTTCATGTACAGAAATATGACTTGCTTTACTTAATGGAGTATGTTTTTAGATGTTAATTACACTTATGTATTGTCATAATTACTTTTATATCCTTTATTTTGCCCATGAAAAACAATTTACAGTTATTTTTAAGTGAGGGATCCTTTTGCCCTTTGGTGAGGGTAAAATGATCCTTTGGACACATTTTAAAAAATCTATTTTTTTCCTTAATAAATTGGGGTTTAAAATGCTATTAAAATATGTTATAATGCAAAATATAGTGTAAAAAATACTAGCAAAGGGCCAAAGTTTTATTTAAACAGTTATGTTATTTTACACATGTTTTTCCCTTAAGGGGATCATTTTAGGCCAACTTCCTCTACATATGTGAATGTGTTTGGAAAAACTACCTTATTTTTCTAGTGAACTATAAGTACTTTATGGAAAATGTAGTTAACTACAACTACTTGTTCTAGAAAGCAACGACTACAAACTACTTTCCAAAAGTAGTCGCTATTTCCCTAGTTTAAGATTTTGTCAAAAGATTCAGTTTATACACTTGAAACTGAGGACACGAACGAGAACCCCTCATTATATCACGTTTGCCAGGATACAATCAAATACATGCAATAAAATCGAGGACATTAAAAAATGAAATAAGATAACATAAAAAAAAAAAGGTTTTGTGTTAGTCTCTAAAATGTTAGTTAAAGCACATATTACTCGACATATATACCGACTATGACAATTCAATAAAAAAAAAAAAAACAGTAAATAAAGCAATTCCAAAAGAAGAAACGCGGCACTAAAACACAAAGACCTAATAATGAGTAAGTAGACAAGTGTTTTCAGCAAGAAAATTAATTTCTTTAATTTGGATTTTGCGACTTCGATTTAGCAGCATGAGTCAATAAAAAAATCCATGACGTCATACGATGCATTGCTAAATGCTGCAGTTGAATTGCTGTCATTCGGAAATTGTTGCATTTTTCACCAAAAGAAGCAAGTTACAATTACATGGCTAGACAAATGAAACATCCACCCCCCTTCCTCCGGAAGTAGCGTCAATGTTCACTACAAACTACTGATTTTTTGTATTGCGCTACCCGCTACAATACACTTTTCAAAAATGTAGCACGCTACACTACAAACTATCGAAAAAAGTTGCGATTAATGCAATTTCGATACATGTAGCCCGCTACTTCCGATCACTGCAGCGCATATATATTTTTCAAACGAAGCCCTTTTTTTAGAAAAGTTTAGGAAGTACAAAAGTACCTATTTTGAAAAAATCTGAGACTATTTATTACATTAAAAAAATACATATTACAGCAAGTAAACAACATAATAAATGAATGCATTACCATCTCTGTTGGTAGCTTGTCTGAATGTATAGCCATCTAAGTCAACTATATATGAGTGTTTCTCAATATTTTTTCCAGTCTAGATTAAAAAAAATATATTTAGTGCATCAACGAAAAACAATTTTTAATGAAATACTTGTTATATCTAAAATATCATTTCTATAATTTTGATAAATACTTCTATAATATTGAAAACAAGAAAAATCAGCCCTTTTTGCCACACGATCTGTGGTAAGTAATCGTGTTTTGACTACCTACCCTCATTACGAAACTGCACCTATTTTATTTCAGTTGCCCTCAGTTTTCTTATGATAACGCCAATTTCATTTTTGGTGTTATCGCGATGAACAATGGCCTGTACGTAAATTTCTAGTTCCTGGTCAGTAAAATGTAAAGTATTTACCACTTTCTAAAGCCTTTTGATGTATTTCTTACGCCACTCCATATCAAATTAGATCTTAAAAATTTTGTAAAGGCGATGGATCGCAGTGGAAATTGAAATATAAACTGTAATAACTGTAAAATTGGAAGATTTGTATTTGAAAGATAAACTGTCCAGAATAAGTGATGCTAAAATCAAAGAGGGAATTTTCGTAGGACCTCAAAGCAGGGAATTAATAAAAGATGCGAAATTTGAAGACAAATTGAACATTTTGGAAAAATCAGCATGTCAATGCTTCAAGAACGTGTTTGCGAATTTTCTGGGTAACCATAAGTGTGACAGGTATATAGAGAGTTTGTTAACGAGCTTCTAATAGCACAAAGCTTTGGGTGGCAATATGTCGCTCAAAATCCATTTTTTTGAACCCTCATCTCGATTTTTTCCCGGCGAATCTTGGGACTGTGAGCTATGAGGAAAAATTAAGGTTCCATGAAGACATTTCAAAAATGGAGAAACGTTATCAGGGCGGAGCCCAAGGATGTTAGCCGACTTCTACTGAACGATCAAAAGGGACCAACCGGACGCCAAATATTACAGAAAACCCATAGGTCATAAATTTCTAATGTACATTTTTATACATGTTTCTGTAAAACTCATATTCCTCTTTTAAAAATCCTTTTTCTTCAACAAACAAAATTCATTGGTGATAAATTTTCAAAACTGTTTATTTTTACGTACGACATCCTAAATTATTTAAAAACAATAACAAAGTTCGTGTGGCACGACAAAGCTTAAATTTTGTTAAACACCAGGTGTTACTATTAAAGTGACATTTCCTCGGAAAATTGACAAAACAAATTTTAAATGATTTTATTAATTCAATTTTAGTTTTCATTTATTTTCAATTTGTTTATATTTACTCTCATCAAATTTAGAAATTTGACATAAAAGTGCAGTTATTCACCGTATGTACAGCCGTACATACATTTTAATCGCTATACAAATATATAAATATATAAAATAGGAAAGAATTATTTGAAGAAAAATTTGTATTGTAATCTATAAAATGGTTAACAGAAATAGATTTTTAGATGCCAATGTGAATTAATATGTGAATCTAAAATAAACTTTGTAGTTTCTGAGTTATGCTTAAAAAATTACCCGCATCGCAGTTCCTTTTGAAATTATATAAAAGGAATTTAAAATTTAGAATTCCAAACTTTACATCTAAACTAATAAAACGAATGACTTCCTATTTGGTATCCGAAGAAAAAAATTACCGAAGAATCCAAATACGATGTCAAACTTGGGTTGTTCGTATTAAAAAATTCAAAATTTGTTACATTTTCAATATGGGAATAGCCTTTTAACTTATTCTTAATGTAAATTCAAAGACAATTCCCAAACGAATGGGTTATTTTTAGGTGCGTTCGTAATTATATAAATACGCAGCACCTATAGTCGTTGTCTGGTCCGTTCTGTCCACATATAACATCGTAAAAAGTACCCAACCAAATGGTTTCAAATTTAATAGATAGAATTGTTGCAGAATTTTGTCGATTCATTTCAAATTTTATGAAAATCGAATCAAAACTTAAAAATATATTAAGAAAAGTTTTCTTCATTCTATTAAATCCATTCTATTAATCATACGTAATTAATTCAATGATATCGCATGATAGGTAATGATACTAAGCTGCCATGGTGATTACGTTCTATTTAAGATGGAGTTATAAGACAAAACACTTGAAAATTAATTCAGAGCAAATATTGCAGATGCGCAATTTGTTACATGCATAATCAAGTATTTAAATACGTTGTTACATTTGTTTTAATAGAAAAATGTGCAGAGAAAAATGTTTCGTATAAATAATCGGCTGCGGAAGACAGAACAATACGTTTAAATTATTAGATAAGATTTTAAACGCATCTTTTACCGTACAACCAAAATATGAGACTTGTTGATTAGATTTAAACATTACTTTCATTAGGAATTTGATTTCAAATACAAGAAGCATTTATATTGCTGTGACGTGAAGGAAGTAGGAGTTTTCGATACAAAATATGGATTTACAATCCAGATATATGTTTTTAATGTCGTCTTACAATCTTTTTGAACAACAAGAGTTCTTTACTTTATCGCGGAGGAATTTGAATTGTTTTGCGGAGCGAAGTTTGATTAACTCTGCGCTAAACAACAGATTTTCTTCAACAAATCATAAAAACTTTGAAATAAGATATGAAAAGATATATCCATTGGAAAGTAACATCCCAGTTTGAAACACTTTGACATATCCACCGTCATAAGAACCAAAGTTTTAAATTCATATTGAAAAGATTCCCGACCTTGTCTAAACTTCTCTAAATACAGTGCTAAATCCAACGAGTTTTTAAAATTTTTATTCATAGTTAAAAGAAAAAAAATCTCTAAATTTTTTTTTTTTTTTTTTTTTTTGCCAGCAAATTTCCCTTTAACAGCCTTGAAAGGCGGTGGTTCATTTTTGGACACTTAATTTTAATCCTTACTTGCCACATTGGCACCAGAATTTTGGAATAATTTTTTTTCCCCTTAAGGTTTTCTTTTTAAAAGTTGGAGAGCGATTCAAAAGTCGCAAAAGAAATACAAACTTATTAATTCGAAAAGTATAGACCGTTGGAATGATACGGTTTTCACATAAATAATAGATAAAGAATTATGTGAGAAGCAATAATTATGTGATAAATGACAATCATGACGAACATGTGATAAAAATTATAGCAGAAATCTTTTTCGATGCTCTGCATAGACAGGGCCCCCGACTTAGACAATGCCCAGGGATTAGGCGTTACTCTCCCTCCCCCATCCCCTAATAAACAACTGTGATAGCTATTTCAATAGTAACAGTAATAAAAGCTATACTTATTATAGCATATTTACTCGCATATAATGTATTCTGCTTTTGTTAGGGAGAAAACGCAAAAACTTATCTCTTGTATAATGAAACTGCACCAGACTACTGCGAAAACTTTGAGTTATATAGTTTTTATTTCTTTCGTGACACCCAGTATTAGAATATCTGTAACAAAAAAATTGTAAATCTTCAACTTACTGTCTCACTCATTTCTTTCATTTCTTTGATGTCTTGCTCGAACATGTATGTCAGAAACTTCAGTACTTCCGATTTCTGTACTGAATACACAAAGCCTAGAGAAATTGATACAAACAAATATTTTGTAGTATTGATAGATAATAAACAACTGTAACAGCAATTTCAATAGCAGTAATAAAAATCATTATCATCAGACCACATTTACTCGCATATAATACGCATTCATGTGTAATGCACATTCTGTTTTTGATAGGGGAAAAACGAAAAAAGAAAGATAACATCTCTTGTATAATGTTCTTGCTATTTTAACGGCAAAAAATCGAGGAGCTTGGGGGGGGTGTTGTAAAAACCCTAATTGACAATTTTTACCTCCAACCTAAAATACCGTATTCACTCAACGTACATAATTCACCTCTTACACTCCAAAAAGTGTTGATATTACAGTATAATACTAGAACCCCATCTGCCAGTATTATACCGTAAAATTAACAATAATAAACAGTAAAATAAACAGTAATACGCTGCAGCGCGTCAACACTTTTTTTGCAGTGTATTAAAATAACATAAAATTAAAGTTTATGCAATGCATACTTTACTTTCATTACGAACTTTATTTTAATAGATTTATCGGCACCAGAAGTCGTTATCCTATATTTGCTCATAATTCACAAACTACGGAACAATGAATTGCAATGGTTTCACATCTTTTACTTATTACTACTGTATAGGTTTTCATCGATTATTGAAATACTACATTGAATAGCAAAACACAGCCAAATTTTAAAAAACCCAATATACATAAATAAACAATATAGAGTTACATAAATAAATACGAGGTTGTGTTCGATGTGGTATTGTTAGAAAGTGCTTATTACATCTTGATTTGAAACTTTTAAAGTAAAATTTATCTAAATTACATGAACTTTTATTAACGGTTACGTGTGAGCTGATTTAATAAGTAAGAATCAATACGCATTAAAAAGTAGATTATAAGTTCAATACTGCATAATAGAGATCTTTATCAGATTGTTGCGTCTTTGGTCACATTTCTGGTCCGATTTTAACCAAAATTAGATTACTTATTCTGTTCTTTGCGCATTAATCGAGAGATTGCCTGAAAGAAAAAACTAATTGAAACCGCTTAAAACGAGGGTAACCTTAGATTTATATCGCAATATCTACGTGTTGTAATCAGTGAAGTCTCGTGTGGCTTCATTAAATCACTGGGCATCCAGGCTGTCGTGTACAATGCGCATCCCACTTATTAAGCAGATAATTTCGGGAAAGAAGCGCGCATTATACACGAATAAATACAGTAAATGCATATTGCAAAAAGTCGCTAGCGTGACTGAAATATCTTGCGAATTGAGATTTTTACAACTGACTGAAAAAAGTGTCCAGGACGGGAGTCAAAGCCAGATCCCGTGTCGTTAATTGCCCATACTCTACGCCTATTGAGCTTCCTGGACTAGCAATCGTGACCGACACAATAGACTCAGAGAACCTTTTGGCAATAATATCAGGTTTGTTCTCTGAAACAGCTGAACAGAATAAACCGCAGGTAATATAACTCCATTAAACGATGGATACGTAGATGCACTACATCTTCTATGATATATTCACCAATCAGTATGATTGAGTTAAAAATAAAGTATCTACGTATCCATCGTTTAATATACACTGCTCAAAACAATTAAAGGATATTTGAAGTTTTATATAAAATAAAGATATAAACGAAAATTTTTTGCTGAAAATAGAAGAAGAGAATCACAAATGCAAATTTTTCTGGTTTTCAAACTGTGGAGTATGCAAATTTTGAGTTCGACATCAAAAACGTCGCTTCAGCGGCAGCGAATGAAATTTGACTTTCAACTGGATAAAAGAGAATGAAGACAAGGATGACCGGCATTCAGCGATTGCTTTGTTTCGATGAGTACGATGTCTCAGCGAAGTCATTTGACAGATTCAGAAGCTTGGAGAATTGTTGGTAGGTTAGAAGGGGGCCAAACGCAAGCCGAAGTAGCGCAAGCCATTGGAGTGTCACAAAGTGTCATTTCCAGGATCTGGAACCGTTTTTTGGAGAGTGGATGTGCAGGCCGAAGACCAGGGCAAGGTCGTAGACGGGCAACAACGCCCAATGAAGATCGGTATTTAGCGTTAACAGCTCGGAGACACCGAAACATGAACGCTACTCTTCTCCAACAACACCTTCGCTCGGCTACAGGCACCACGATTTCAACTCAGACTGTCCGAAACCGGCTCCATGCTGTAGGTCTGTATGCTCGCCGACCGATGGTATGTGTTAGATTAACATCAAGGCATCGTCGCGACCGCAGGGAGTGGGCAACCGAGCATGTCAACTCGAGGAGAAATGAATGGAGCAATATTCTGTTTTCTGACGAGTCCCGTTTTTCTGTGCATCCGGATAATAGGCGTATTTTCATCTGGAGGGACCGTAGCAGTAGGAATAATCCTGCGTTCGTGCACGAAAGTATCAGATTTGGCGGTGGAGGAGTGTTGGTGTATGGTGGCATCTCCATTGACGGGCGCACTGACCTCTACATAATTCGAGATGGAGCTCTGACTGGTCGCCGATATAGGGATGAGATCCTCAGACCTATTGTAGTCCCTTACGCTGCAGCAATCGGAGATAACTTCATTTTAATGGACGATAACTGCAGGCCACATCGTGCAAACCTGGTGGAGGATTTCCTTTTCGAGGAAGGAATCGTTCGAATGGAATGGCCAGCGTGTTCTCCAGACATGAATCCAATCGAGCACGTTTGCGACGTTCTAGGAAGACGAGTTTCTGGCCGCCAACAACCCCCACTAACTCTCCAAGAACTGGAAAGAGCTCTTCTGGAAGAGTGGGGCAGAATACCCCAACTCGTCATTAATAGCCTCATTGAGTCCATGCCTCAAAGGTGATCAACGTTGCTGGCCGCCCGTGGAAACCATACCCCCCACTGAAAATGATTTTTTTTGAAGAAAACACATTTTCTTATTCTTTTTTTCTCATATGCACAAATTGTGTTTTTTTTTCTTTTGTACACAAATGCGCAATAAAATGCATTTTTTTCTGCCAAGCATCTGTAATTTATTCTCATATAACCTACTATGTCTGTCGACCATGTATCAATCAGCTAAAAAGTTTCCCAGATACAAAATCCACCTAAAACTGCAATATCCTTTAATTGTTTTGAGCAGTGTAGTTCCATTACTTGCGGTTTTTGAGCTGTTTCAGATAACAGACCAAATACTATTGCCAGAAGGTTGTCTGATTGAATTGTGTCGTCCAGTTGTCGGTTCATGTAGCTCAATAGGCAGAGAATCGGCAATTAAAGCCACCGACTCGGGGTTCGACTTCCGCACTGGA